>JAOQMR010000008.1:13980260-14011292 GCA_027563865.1 Erythroxylum pelleterianum | reverse complement strand
GTTACCCGTCGGGTATTTTCATATACCCCCCATGTCGGGTAATTTTATCGGGTACCCATCGGGTTCGGGTACAATTGTCATCCCTAAAGACAATGGAGGCATGATGGTAGAGACAAGATGAATTTGCAAAAGGTGGCTAAGCAAGATGTGGCCCACGCAAAATTAGAAGATAAATGGAAGTTAAGTAGTTATAGGAAAACTACCTGAGGCGATTGAAGTAGGGAGAGATGTATGAGCACATCAGGAAGATAAAATGAAAACAAACACAAAAATAGACAATCAAACTATTTCAACATAAACATCTTGTTATTATTTCAAGTTTTTTTTTGTATTGTGTACTCATCCCTTATTTAAATAAAATTATACTTCTAGTTTGAAGCAAAAATCTTAATACTCTTTAGCATTTTTAGTAACTTATAATTATATTGTCTAAGTTTTCCAAAACTCACTTATATCGTTGATTAGAAGTCATGCTTAATATTGGGAGAATTCCTCTCTAACACTATTGAATTCTACGTTGACCATATAATTAGCAATAAACAATTAGGCACATTTGATGGAACAAAGATGTCATGTATACGAAATGGAAAATAAATCACTATACCGTCCATCCCTATAGGAAGAAGTCCCTAATATATTAGGGAATGATTTTGTATCCCAAATGACTGAAAAAGGCAACATCGCCTTCAACTAAGTCTTTAGCAGGTGAGAATTTGAAATCATCGTAATAAGAGATGACTTGTTTATTTAAATGATATTTTAGAATTGAAGCCCAATTTGGCCTTTATGGCTGAAGCAATCAAGATGTTGATGGAAGGGATGGAAAAACTTTTCACTGCTTCGGTCCAGGTTGCTAGGTGGAATTCTTATGCTCTAATAAGATAGATTTCTAAAGGATTTGGGGGCAGCTTGCACTAAACATGATGGAAGTTGGTGAGTGCAATAGTCCTCCAGTTTCTTCCCAGTAAAAGAAATATATATTCATCCTTATAAAAGATAGGATATTCCTATGACACCTTTGCGCAATAATGCTAGAAATGGTCAATAGGTAATCAGGTGCCAAGTTCCTGGAAGACAGGGATTTAACTCTAAAGTTGAAACTAATGGATTAAATTATGACTTAGGGCCAATTTTTTGACTATAAATCGTAATCCTATACCTATCATTGCTCCTCCACCATTAAGGTTCTAAGTTGATACAGAAGGTGTTAGAGAGGTAATGTAAGAGTTGTATGGGTCAAGCTGAGGTAATGTAAGAGTGGTATGGGCCAAGCTTGAGATAGATTAGCTATTTATAATTCCAAAAGCCTTATTGTAATGTACTAGCTATTTATAATTCCAAAGCCTTATTGTAATGTACCTATATAAGAAGCACGAGTCATATAAGACATAAGGTTAATAGTAATTGTAAAATAAAAACATAAAGAAATTAAGAAACTTGAAATAGTTTACGAGGAACGGTGTCAAATTTTGTTCGGGTTATTGAAGCTCCCAAAATAATTCTGATTCTCCAAACTTTTTGTAGTAGTTATGGAATCAGGTCGAATCCCTAGAGAACTCGACACTAGTTTCTTAAGTTCAAGTAATAAAATAAAATGGGCAGTTTTGGATTAATTAAAATTAAGAAGAAATCAAATTAAATCAACTGAATATAAAAGCGAGAAACTCAAGATTACCAAACTCTGATTCAAGGGAAATATCTCATCTAATTGTAACATTGATCATTGGTTTAAAAATAATATTTTTACAATTCAAGCAGTTAGTTTGAAATATATTAGGATAGTTGTAATGTCTCAAAATTTCCTAAATTAATTGGTTCAAACTCAACATCCAAACCAAGACCTATTATCCATTGACTAGGTGTGATAGCGTTCCATATCAAATAAATGATAATAATAAGCTTCGTGAAAAAGACTAACCTTAAATTAAATAATCGAGATAACTACAATTATTCAACTTAGTTTTCTTGTTTATCATAAGTTAAATATGTAATTCATAAATAACATATTTGTTACTTGTACCAATCTTTCATGACAATTATGGATCACTAAATTGATGGATAGTAATAGAATAATCAATATTAAATTAAATTATTAGATTAATCAATATTAATCATTCATGAAATATAAGAAATCAAAACAAGAAATACTTAAACTAAAATATTAGTAAAAGTTAAGAATACAAAACCTCACAAGATTACAACTAGAAATTTGAATTCCCTTGAATAAGAACAATTGAGATTAGCCACACATGGCTTTTGCTCCAATAACAAAATAGAAGAAAGACAAAGAATTGTGAAGTTTTAAAAAGAGAGAGCCTTTTTCTGTTGTGAGGAACGTCTCTTTTATAAGGTTTTCTAATATACTCGTAATCTAATTTTAACTTGTAAAGATGTCTATCTAAAACAAATTCAAATTCCTATATGAGAAGGATAGAATGAAATTTCTCAGTTAAACTCCAACTCTTTAAGTGATTAGTTTTATCCACTGTAGCAATATCTTTACTTTATCCAAATTTTGTAATTATCACCAAAAGTGTCCTAATTTGATGCAATCTTAAGCATTAATTTTAATATTTAAGTACTAAAATAAATCCAAAACAAAGAAGATAATATAAAATAATACATCAAGATAACATCTTATTAGAGCCATTCCAAATTCATAGAGTTTTGGAAGGTAATGTTTATTGGTTATCAAACCCAGAAGGTCATCATCATTGACGTTTTTTTAATGATAAATATTTGAAACCTGATGGAACCCCGCCACGAAGGTCTTCGAAGATTCTTATCCAGAATAAGCAATACTTGGACTAAGTCTTGTTTTAGTTGCTGCTTTGGATTAGTCAAATTTGCTGTTATGAATTGTTGCAGCGAATATTGCCTATTTATGCTCGTAAGTGCCGTTTAAGGCCTTTAGAATAGGACCAGATAGTTCGTTTAAGGCCTTTAGAATAGGACCAGTTAGGTTTATTCTCTCCTATTTATACCTTTGCATTTGCAGCAGAGGGGATTCATTGAAAATAACACCAGAAAACTTCATATTTTGAGAATTTATTCTCTTGGCTTTGACTGGGACCCATCAGTGATATCAGAGCTGTTATCTTTTTTGCTTTCCTTCTTTCATGGCTACTAATAAAGAAAGGATTGAAAATTTAGAAGTGGGGCTTGGCCAACTCCTAGACAATCTGTCCCGAATGGAAAAAGGGATTGGCAATGAATTGCAACAAATTAAAACAGCTATCATGAAATTTTCAGAGCTCTCCCTACCTAGCAAAGAGGAATCGAGCAGTGCTAGTGAGCGAATCTGTCAAACTCGTGCCAACCCAGATCTATTTAGAGATGGATAGAGGCCATTGTTTTCTACGAAACTAGCTACATTGGAGTTTCCGAAATATTCTAGAGACGATCCAACAGAATGGTTTACCAAGGTAGGCCAATTCTTTGAATATCAGGGAACCCTAGATTCAGAGAAGGTATCCTTGGCCTCTTACCACCTTCGTGGAGAAGCAAATGAATGGTGGCAATGGCTTCGTAGAACACATACTGAAGCAGGAAAAGACGTTTCGTGGGAGGTATTCTCTGAGAAATTGTGGTCTCATTTTGGGCCCACTGATTGTGAGGATTTTGACGAATCGCTATCCAAAATTCGTCAAACAGGAGACTTACGAGACTATCAGCGGGAGTTCGAAAGACTGGGGAATAGAGTTAAGGGTTAGACCCAGAAGGCACTTGTCGGGACTTTCATGGGAGGTCTTAAACCCAAAATTGCTGAAGGGATCAGGATGTTCAAACCGAAGACATTGAAGGACGCCATCAGTTTGGCGAGGATGAAGGATGAGCAATTATTGCGTCAAAACAAGGCAATTCGCCCATCCTTCTAGATGAGTTCTTCTTCCCCAACAAAAATTAAACCGTCCACACCGGTGAGGCACCTTACTTGGGAAGAGATGCAGAAACGCAGAACGCAGGGGCTATGCTTCAATTATGACGAAAAATTTATCCCTAGCCACAGATGCTCCAAACCACGTCTCCTCCTTCTTGATGGCAGATGTAATTTTGAAGAAGATGATGCTACATGGGAGAATTCTGCTGAGCTGCAATCCAGATTTCCAAATTTGAACCTTGAGGACAAGGTTCCTTCAAATGGGGGAAGCAATGATAGAACCCCGCCATGAAGGTCTTCGAAGATTCCTATCCAGAATAAGCAGTACTTGGACTAAGTCTTGTTTTAGTTGCTGCTTTGGAATTTGTTGTTATGAATTGTTGCAGCGAATATTGCCTATTTATGCTCGTAAGTGTCGTTTAAGGTCTTTAGAATAGGACCAGATAGTTCATTTAAGGCCTTTAGAATAGGACCAATTAGGTTTATTCTCTCCTATTTATACCTTTGTATTTGCAGCAGAGGGGATTCATTGAAAATAACACCAGAAAACTTCTTATTCTGAGAATTTATTCTCTTGGCTTTGAATGGGACCCATCAAAACCCTATATACCTACCATACGGGAGAGTTCAAGAATAAAAGAATAAGAATAAAATTCTCCAAACCCAATAATGAAAAAATAATATAACCATCCAAGTAGTAATTGTTCTAAGGAAATGAAAATTCAGATCCAAATGGGCTAACCTATGGCTCAGTTAGTTAATTGTGTTGATCTATTTTAATTTATTTTTTTAATTTTGCATTTGATTTATCTTAAACACCATAATTTGTTAGGTTAGATAATAGAAAGATGGTAAATACTAAATTCTAATCCTTGTGAGATTGATCCATACTTGATAATGCTAGTTATAGCTACACCATGCACTTACTATTTAACATTAAATTCACATCAATTAGTTAGAAAGAAGACATCATTAATTGAAATAACAGCATGCCTAAAAGGAACAATAAAAGAGTTACAAGAAGAACTCCAAACTTTCAAGACAATAGATATTAAATTAGGTTAATACTTTAATGGGTTCCTAGATAGAGCTACTAATGGGAGACGTCTTTGTCTCTTCCAAGTAGAATGGTAATAGGGGTACAACCTGTCCATCTATTTAACCACTAGTCTAGATTCTTTGGCCATGAATTTAGAGATTTCGAACCTGGGGTAACTAAAATTCCAATGGGATGTTCAATCTACTCACCTCTCCTAGGTAGGGAAGAGATGGGTGAGGAGATTCAGTAGATGAGGGAACTCCAATAGTCAAAGGAAATCCCTACTTATGGTTAAAATGTGGAATTCCCTCAAACATGCTTTGAAATGAGATTTCGATGACATAATTATAAGAAAGTCCAAAATAGGGGTACGGATCAAAATTTTCATACTTTATTTTGACAACAAATAGAAAAGGCTTCTTAAGAGTAAAGACTACCTCAAGTTTTACAGTATGTATGAAGAATAAAATTGAGAAGACTAGTAGAATTTTTTAATAAAGAACAAAGAGAGAAGTTGTAAGCTTACATCGGTAGCATTCAATTCAACAAAGTTATTAAAAGAGGAAGAAGATGCATAATGTGTGAAAGTTATAGTGCAAGGAAAGCTCATTGGATTTAGAAAGAATTTGCAAGGAAAAGAAAGAAAGAACCTAAAGTTGGAAGAGAAGGCAGAGATTACTGAAAGTTTAAGGTACTAAATAGTGTAAAGCAAGGGAAATTTATAGTAAAATGAGTAAACCCTAGTGAAGCAACAAGAATTTGAAATTTAAATGAAGCAATTCTTTTAGCTTTCGGGATTTAAGAGATTTAAACACAAAAGAATCTTGATACAACTATTGTTTTCAATGTTCCCTCTCAATCAAGGATTTTTTTGGTCAAGAGTCTATTATAGTATTAGATGTTAATATTAAATTAAAATGTAATTCATTTCTTAACAAACTAAGTTTAATTTTTAAATTAATTTTTATTAAAAATAAAAGGTATTAATATTTAATATAATTAAATGATTTATATCTCAATTTTCTATAATAAGAATGTAATATAAAGATAAAAATTAGAGTAACCCGTTCTAATTAAATAATTAAAGATGTTTATCTTAATAAAATGCTTTAAAGTATAATAGTAACATTTCCTTAAAAAATTAATTAGTTAGTTGTTATGAATATAATCATTCAACATGCGTTCAATAATTTTATTCCACTCTCGAGGCATAATCTAAAGTTATGATGAAGCGATATTATATTATATTTGTGAATTTGTGTTTTTGTTACACTTTCAACAATTTGCTCTTCATTTTTGTACAACTGTTAAATAATTCGTTGTTTTGTTTATATATTCTAATAACATTTCTCAATGAATAATGATTATAGCTAAATAATTCACGTTGACCGTGTGGTTTTTCTATTCCTTTATAATCTTACAAATAATATCTTTCACCTTGATATGATGAAAATAATTTAAGCATATTAGTGTAGCTTGAGTCGATTAAATAGAACTTAATATATAAAGAATATATTATTACAAAAATCTGGAAAATTAATTGTAATGATTATATTTAAAAAATGTAATACCTTGTGAAAATATAGGAAATCGGTTTATTGGATTTGTTGTTATTTCTAAAAGAAATCTAGAATCATTTGATTACCTCCTCATCTAACGATTACATATATGAGACACGTGTCAAATAAGTAGTAACACATAATATTCAATTCTTTTATCTCTATATGGTATTTGTTAATTAGATGGAACATATACATTCATATTTTTATTGTTTATTACTCCTATACAATTTTACAAAATGAGATTATATTATTGAAATGATTAATTCAATATAAAGATATAGAAAATAGTAATAAAGTACATGAATATACTTGAAAATATAAAAGGTATCTTGAATTATGCTAAATCTATTAGGTGTACTGATTAAGGATGATGAGGTAATAACTCTTTTTTAAGACGATTAACTATATACGAGACTTTGCAAAAAAAAACACACTTTAAAACTGTTCAAGTTGAATGCTAAAAATACTTTTTATTGGCTCAAGTTGTCTTACTATACCTATCGTTATTTAAAAAAAATTGTAATTGCTTCTCCACAATCAAATGAATAATTGACTTTAAGCTTCCTCAATTTTTCAAAGCATCATATAAAAAGATTGTCTTGCTCATTTCTATCATACATCCTGTAGGACTCTTGTTCAAAATTTTCAATATCCAGTTATGACATGATAAGTAAAAGTTCCACACAGTTTCTTGTGTAAATGATAATATTTATACTTTTCCATAACTAGAAAAATCAAAATTGTTAATTGTTTCTTCTTACGATTTGATGCAAAACATGATAAGGAGGTCACATATATATAATACTAACATTTAATAATGTATAAAGACATAAAAATTTAAATACTAAAACTATTTATAAACATCAAAACATATAATATAAATTTAAGGTAATCATATCAAACATTCAGTCAAAAGGTTCATCTAAAAGGGATAACAGATTCTAAAGTACCTAACTTTCTAGGATTTTTTCAATTCAACGCCCAAGTTTTTAAAATTTTTAATTAAATGACCAACCTTTTATAATCTTAGCAACTTAGTTTAAAATATTAGTTCTATTTAGTATTTTCTGGTTTGGCTAACAGAAACATTTTTGTCCATGACATAATAGGCATCCATATAGAAAATTAATTGTTAACCAGTCATCTACGTGGGCTAAGACACTTAGGTTAGGTGTTTCTGGTCCACATGGATTAGGTTAGGTGTTTTTAGTCCATATGGATGATTAGTTGACAACTAATTTTTTACATGGACACACGAACAAATGACGAAGAAAAAGGATCTTATTAGCCAAGCCAAAAAAAACTAAATAAAACTAACATTTTGAACTGAGTTGCTAAGGTTATAAACGATTGGTTACGTAATTAAAAAATTTAAAAATTTGGACACTGAATAGAAAAAAATCTTAAAAGGTTGGGCACTTTAGAATCTATTATCCCTATTTAAAACATACATTTAATATATTTAAACTATGGAATATTTCTTAATATATAAGTGAAACATGAAGATATAACTAAAGAGGCAAAATCTAATGTATCTTATGTCTATAAAAATCTATCTATAAAGTGAAGAATCATGTAAAGTTCTTGACACCCAAATCATGTAAGGACTTTAAACATTCATTTATTTTATTAATCTCTTGATTAATTGACGAGGCTTCAAATTCATTGTCTCTAATGGATAATGTCGTCATCATTTTTTTTTCAAGAAAATCATTATTCCTTTTAGATTTGTTCACTAATTATAGCCAAGACATTTTCTAGAATGTTAAGGTTATTTCCTTTTAAATTCTTCTTTTTAAGGGATTTATTTTCTTAGAAGGTGAACTAGCAATTTGATCTTCTTTTTTAAATGAAGGAAGAAATTTCATCAAACTCAATTATATGTTTGTTTTCTAGATATTTTGATGGAGATTTAGTTGATCAATGTGCATGCAACTCAATTGTAATAGTATCCCTAAAAATATAATTTACCAATCTAAAATTATTTACATCACTTTTTTCTTAAATCTATGAATTCTTTTATGTACCTCCAATAATGAAAATTAATTTTGAGAAATTTTTTTAATAATATCAATAAGCAAAGTAATATTTTACGTTAAATAAATTGTGTTAACATTCACTTGTAGAATTAACTTTACTAATCAAGGAGTTGTAATTGATTTCAATTTCTTTAAGTAAATTATTGAAATTCTTCAATCTAGCCCCTAATTTATTGTACCTTTTCTTCAATTGGATTTTTTTTGGTAATTTTCAATTGGATATTACTATACTCTCTATTAAATTTTTGTTTGAAAATACGACTTAATATTCTTCCAACTAAATTTGAAAAAGAGGGAATATATATATGAATACGAGTTCAACTTGTTAGAAATAATCAATGAATTGAACATAAATTATGAGATTAACCAAAGATGTATGCATAATATGATCAGACAACAAACTTATTCAATACAAAAATATGAACACGATATTTTTGTATTGAATAATTGTAACTTTAATTCTTCTTCCATAAGTGGTAATAATTGTAACTTTATCGCATCATTTTATATCCCTATCATTTTCACATAATCATTTGAATTATTCATATTATCCAAAGCTCCTATCACTAAAATTAATTAGATGTGAGTGAGAAAAGTGTCACATGCTATATTTATAAACAAAAAAATGACAATAAACTTGATAAGCATAAAGTTCAATTTCTCATAACAACCTTTGCCAAAAGATTTTCTTTGGAAAATAGTCCTAAGGTTTGTATATATAGGAGGAGACTGATTATCTAACATATTTAATGGCCTACAGGTAAAACCAATTGCAAGCGATGATCACATTAATACCATAGCCAACTTACAAATACTAACTAAATTTACAGAATTATAATTAGTTAAAGTAAGACCTCTTAAAGTTAATAATCTAAGTTATTTAAACAACTAGAAATTAGAGTATGATCAGTGTTTACCAATAATAACTATGCTTGAATGAAGCAAACTTATATAATTGGATCAATAACAAGAGGTTTCTATTAAAGAAGGACACTAATAAGAATATATTCCTAACTATTGGCACCAAGTTGTTTGGCGACAACAATGTGTTTTTAAGTGTGAAAGTGTGATTTCTAATCATATATGTATAGTTTATTGTGTGAAATTAAAAATGTGGATTCTAGCCTAGCAATATATATATATATATGGTTTGGAAAAAATCAACAAAAGTTAGTTCAGTGAGATATACATGTGAATACTGCAAAAGAGACAAAAAAAACATGTAAAAAGAAATGACTTTAATTTACACATTCCCAGTCCCAGCCCATGCGAAACTTAACAATATCAACTCTCAAATGAAGTGTAAATTGAAATCAAAATAAGCAATTTATTTAATAACAAAAGGACAAGACAAAAGTCTTGAAAAAAAATATAATAATTATTTGTAGAGGACAGTATATATATATAAAATAAAAAGTTGGAAATTCATTAAAGATTCAAGCAGTTTAAAAAATCCACAAAAATTTCCAAATTTCTTGAAATTGAGATAAACTCGCAAATTATAGAAAAAAAAAGATTTCTAAAGAATACACGAGAGAAGAAGACGTTCATTTTGTGGTTTTTATATTTTTTAAAACAAGAAAGGACAACCTACGATACTTAGCACAGCGTAATAAAAGAAGAATACCAATTTAAGTATCACGAAATTAATATGTTTTCAACAGCAAGTCTGCATCCTTCGCAGAGAAGAAATTCGAAACAAATTTGGAAAACTTACCTGAATGATATTTCTTGACTACCTTAAAGATTTTTAATCTAACCACTACTTTTCTAAAGCTACAAGATAAATCTCAAATGATATTAAACATTTTCCTACTCAAACTAACAGTAATAAACCATATTATCTATTTTCTTTCTTCTGCTCCTATTCGCTATTGGGTCATTGGTTGCTGAAACTAATAATATCGTGTCGTTTGTACAATTGAAACTCCTAATTAGCTAGAGTTCCGTAGAAGAGCCAAGGGTTGTGCAGGAAGATGATGTGCTTAACTAGTTAATACTAAGTAGAGTACAGCAATTAAGACTTGAGGAAGAAATTCCATCGTGCAAAAAGCTACATGCCCATGATTGCCATCAGGGAGTTAACTAACCTACAAGGTATTTGTAGATTCAAAAGAAGAAAATTACGTACCATAACCTCCTCAATCGTCTTCATATTCAATCCAACCTAATCAGGTGGCAAAAAGAAAAGGACTGCTTTTTTTGGTTACAAGTACTCGGTAAGGGAAACAAGTGAAAAAATAGTTTAAAAACAAAGAACTCTTTAAGAGATAATCAACTCCAGGTAAATTAAGTTCTGCGATATCTTTAGCTGGTATTGTTCCTTGCACATGATGACAGGAACTATTTGCATTCTCCATTGGCTTCGTTGGATATCTATCGTAACCACCATCTCTGAACAGCAGAAACTGGAGTTCTCAAGAATGGACAATATTGGTGAACAAGAGGATTAACGGTCCTCCCAATCTTAGCCCACACACTTTGATGATAACCAGCAGTGACAGGAGCATGATACATGAGCTTCAACAACTGTCCGAAGGAGTTTCAGAGGGAAAATACAGATAACGTTACATCTATGATCATGTTTCTGAACACTTTAAGCATGCAGCCTTGAAGTTCTCTGAGTGAAACATTGAGTGATATTCTTAGGAACAACTGATAAAGTATGTGATTTTACAAGACAGTTACCTGCCAGTACATAAATGTTTGTATGATGTTCCGCTGCCACCTGTAGATAATGCATACACAAATTGAATTAGTGATCCCAGTCCAAAAAGAAAAGGTTTTGTTCTTTAGCAGTGGGTATAGGTCAAAAAATGGCTTCAGCAACTCACGAAAGCAAAGAGATAATCAGGAGGAAGCCAAGTCCAATCTCAGCATGAGAGGAAAGAATGCTGAGGGTAGTTAAGTTCGACTCCACCCACAAACAAGGGTCTTCAAGATACTTCCTATTCAACCAAGCAAAATGTAAACTTAAAAAAAAAGGCCACAAACATTGATGACGATTGTGGTGCTGCTGCTCTCGATGATGATGCTGATGACTCTAATCGAGTATTCAAAATGTGCCGCCAATAAATAAGATAAACCAAGGAATGGCGCCAAAGCACCAGGAGTCAATGATCATGGTAGCTCTAGCACAAGCTTATCACACTCAGTTGAATAAACTATATCGTAAAATCAAGGCAAAATGCAAAAATAAACAAGAAGAAAAAGTATGTTAATTATCTCTACTCATTTATAGAGCTCATAACAAATTATGTCTTTAGCTTTCATTATCCTTTTTGCTTTTCTCTAATTGGTTTTGCAATTTCATTCTCCCATATATAAATACCTGTCTGTGTCCCTTGGTTTTCAAGCATTTCCTCTCTTGTTTGAGAATGTGTTTGTGTGCAGGTGAAGGATATTGGTAAAGGGGAGAGTGGAGGAGAGATAGGTAGAGACAACATGGATTTTGATGAAGTTATAAGACATAAGAATGGCATAGTTGCTGAATTTCCTCCACTGGATCTAGAAATAATTATTTACTAGATGAATGGAAAATCATTTAACATATAGGGTAAATGCCATAAATGAATTTACCATACAAGATGCAATTGTCACTCTTGGAGGAAAATGAAGCATTGACAACAGGAGAACAGCAAACAAGAAATCCAAATAAAAAGAAAAGCTACAGGCTCAATCACAGATTTGTTTTCACATATAATCAAATGAACCCAGATTTAACTGAAGACACAATTATCAGATAATTATGCATGATAAACAAGGTTTAACACTGTAAAAACGGTTTGCAGCCATAAGCTACTTAAATCAGACAGCAGGGTATGCAAGAAGTCACAGAAATTGGCTATAAACTCAAAGCTTCAATAGTGCTAAAACAGAAGCATCACCAAGGACATTAAGTCAATCAAATCAAAGCTAAATTTCCATAGCAAGGTGTATAATAAAATCGATGGTGAATAACCAAATAAACTACTACATTAGAAAAGAAATTAAAATTTTGGTAGCATTCAATTTAAACGTTAGTCCTAAATATTAATTTGTATAAAATTTTTCTAAAATCTTATTTGACTTCTTAACAAAACACAGTTATAAGTATAAAGTCAGCAATTGCTAATCTCCTATGATAAAAGGCAAGGTGTTAACACTTAAGATGCAAGCCCATGAGAGAAACTAACATAGACAACATGAAGGAAGGGGGAAAAAATAAACCTGTATAAGTTGGAACCACTGAAGTTCCGCCTTAAAAATTTTGCAACGTTGCCCAAGGATCGGCATAAAATAGGAATTAAAGAAACTGCAGGAAAGTACAGTATGGTTAGTTCATCCCGTTTCCACCAAGAACAGAGAGGAACCTAATATACAAGACATGGAAGAATCGTTCTGTGAAAAACAAAAGCTTGAAGTTCAAGAATCAAGAAATGCTCACATTTTAGACAAAGATGGGAAGTAACAAATGTGAGACAGTAGATAAAGTAGATGAAATCTTTGGTTGCAAATATCGATTGAAAGTAAAGCTGCAAAGCTTGCAGATTCCATGCCCTTGGTTTCTACAAAACATGCAGAGCTGGTTAATCAAAAGAGAGCAGAAGTGCACTAGAAGGTAACACAAGAATTAAGACTAGGAAGTTTAATATCTAGTTTACCCCATAGAGCATGTACAAAGAATAAAGAGATGAGCATGCAGTGCCCATAAACGATAGCCGAAATGCCCTATTCGAAAGATTTCTAGGGGCAATAGGAATGATGGCAAGCAAAGCGACCACAAAAACCTGCAGCAATTTAAGAATGGATGGACTATTAATAGAATTATACTGAAGCAAAAGTAAAACAGATTTTTGTGGAAGAGTTCAATTTCTACTAATTAAATTTGCAGTAAATGTCTGTGGCAATCAAACCAGTCAACCATAATCTAATATTTCAACAACAGTTGCTCATCCAAATCTCCAGATAGACAAATTTTAAATCAAGCTAAAATCATTCTCCATTCTAAAACCAATGACAATGCCATCCCAAAATTTAAATATTCAATAGGGTTACACATCTCAAGTTCCAAATAACCAAATCTAGGCAATAGAAAAGATCAATGAAGTCACCATCCTATGAAATCAATAAATGTACCCCCTACAAAATTCGTTGTTTCACAAAAAAAAATTAAAGAGGTAAATAGGCAAGCATCAAGAAGGGAAATTCATTTTCTATACCCATGCATTAACAGAGAATTGTATAGTTTGTCGATCCCAACGGACAGCATTTGGATTTGAACCAGAAGTTACTGAAGGCCCAGAGGTTCTGTTGGCTGATCCTGCATCATTAACATGGGTTCAATTGAATCAAGAAGTAATATTAAGACCAGTAAAGCATAAATAGGCTTTACCGTGCAACGTAAATGTATTGCAACCATATAGCTAAATTTATTTGCTGCCATTTCACTAGATAGACCCAAAATTATCAACCTGTGCTACGTGGTCGAGCTTGGTCACTAGAAGATGTGGATGATGCAAATGGTTTCGTTGTTTGAGATGAACCGGCTGTAGGCATTGCCTCCACCACGAGATCAGGATCCTGCCAAATGAAACACGTCTGAATGTTATCGAGTGCAACAAGTATACAGGCAACACCTTTTGGCTATCATATCCAATAATCAATAGTGTCAATGTGTCATAGGCGAGCGTGGACACAAGTGCAATAGTAAGATGATAGTAGGAAATATACAGATTTGAGGCCGATGTATAAAGTAGACAAGTAGAACACAAGGACTGCTTGAGATAAGAGAAAAGTTAAAAACATAGAATAAAGTGCCACAAGGATTCCAACAAATATTGTTAACCAAAATGCAGAACCCAACCGCATAAAAGGCACATTCTGTAAACAGAAGGCTACACGCAACACTCATCTTGAAGAACTCAACTCGCCATGCAACAGATACTGTTGAACTTAGATAACCGACACATATAACAGATACGAGAATCAACAGTACTTTCAATGAACGCATAAATTCCAAGAAAATGAAAGGGAAAAATACATACCTAGCACGCACATAAAAAGTAACAGCAACAAGTGTACGAAAACAAGTTGCGATCCACAATTTCCAATACACATTCTAGAAAAGGCAACCTTAGATACCAAAATCCCAAATCCCAATAAAATCCACTTCGAATGTAGGATAACAAGAAAAAACACAAATGGGAAATAACAGTTCCTAGTCAGAAAGTCCATGCAAATTGAGGGTGTGAGTATGGAATGGGGATGAATACGAACGACGTAGCGTTTATAGAACTTGCGCTTGAAGTGGTCGACCACTTCGGAGCGAGAGGCCATGTGAGGAGGGATGAGGATGTTGGACCAGTACTCCGCCCAGCGCGCGTCGTTCTCGTAATCGTACGCCGCCGCAGCCATTCTCTTCACCTTCTGCGCTTCTTCTCTCTCGTCAACCATCGTCGCCACCAAAGTTACCTTCTTTGCTTTTTTTTTTTTTTCTCTCTATAAATGAATGAAAACGAGAGAATCAAACGTGTAGACAAGTACATTTTAGTTTTTGCAGCTACTTTCGCTTGGTTTCTGCAGTGGACTTGTGAGTTGGTGTCAGGTCATACGACGTCGCTTCATTATTGACTTATGATAATTATTAAAAAAATTAAGAACTATGTATGTTTTATTAATTATAACACGAATTTTAAATTTTTAAAAATAAATTATGAAAAAACTGAAAATAACAGAAAATTCTATTTAAAACACTTAATATTTTCTTATTATTTTAAATGATGTGACGTTTTTACCCACTTTAAGAAAATAAAATGACTATTATGCCTATATTTCAATTTTTTCTCATTCCCTAAAAATTCAAAATCTCTAATTTAAATTAAATCAACAAAATCTTAGTGTTCTTTAATCAATATACGATTGATTAAGTGTATGCAAGAAGGAATTAAAACTTATTGCAAATAAGATATGTTATATTTGATATTTACATTATTTTTTAAAACTCTTTGTCAACAAAAGAATTCTCTCATATTTTCATTATTATAAGTTTTGAACCTAAAACAATGATTGATATTTACTAATGCATGTTCAACCCATTATATATTATTTAAGTGTACTCAACTCAATTTTTATTAATATTATCGATATTCCTTTTAAAATCTCACTTATTCATCTTTTGATAGCTATGGTTTGATAGAAAATTTTAATATTAAGTATATCTTATCATGCATTTAAAATTAGAATTAGCATGGACTCATATTTAATGATGTTAAGGTTCTATGAAATTCTTAATTTTTTATGTTCAAGTGGTTAATTATAAACTTATTATCATTTAAATAATATGTGACATAATATTTCACATGTCATGCGGCGAAGATGATCATAGACATAAAGTTCTCTTATGGTGGTTATTGGGCTTTAACTTCAAAGTTCAAGTTCATTGGATGCAATCTAAGATTAGAGGAGATGCTTGGAATTGATGACCTATCAATAAGATTAGTAATAGGATGGGTCAGGCCTACCAAGGCCTGAGCCTTACCCGACGGCTTCTGCTCAAGGCTGGGTATGACTTGAGATAGTCAAGCCTGAGGTCGTGTCCAGGCAACCCGAAGCTCGACTCAGTCCAGTCATGCCTAAATTTTTAATTTTATTTTAATTTAAAATAGAAACAATATCGTTTTTTCATAAAATGACATCATTTTTCTTATAACTATTGGGCTTCAGACTGAGCTATGATGATTTGCTGCTAAGTTTGCTTATCATTATTAGAACTACTGGAAGTTCCGAAAATTCATAACCACCTCAATGTGATAAAAGTTTAACTTTAAATGCCTTAAAAGTAGTTTTGATAGTTTGAAGGAACTTAGTATGACAAATGACCATGACTTATTGGTAGTGTTGAATGAGATGAAAACTTTAGGAATTAAAGAAATAGAAGTACAATTTATTCTTAGGTATGAAATACATGATAGCATAAAAATAAAAGTGCAAAGTTAGGTAGGTATAAGAGAATGATGGTTCAAGATCAAATGATAAATTTGATTCTCAATATATTCTTGTAGACATTAGTTGCATTAATGATGAGTTAGATCTTAGTGAATTATGCTCTAGTCATGAAAAATATATGTAAGTTAGGAAGAACTCCAAGAAATATACTACAAAGTTTAGGTTTGCTTATGATTTTGATAGTGTGACTGAAGGTGCTAGGAAGTATAAAAGATTATACTATAATGATTCTAGCCAGAGTGTTAGTATAAGTGTAGTGGAAGGAAGCACTTACAAACCTCATTCTGAGTATGATAACTTAAATAAGGGGCTGTCCTATAGTATTTAAGGATAACAATGGGTAGGCTCAAACCTGAGCCAATATTTTTTTAAGCTTAAGCTTTACTTGAAGCCCAATTAAACTTATACTGAATAATCTAATATTGGCCTGTTGAGTTCAAGATAAGACCAAAATAATGTTAGACAGATTTTGCAAAACCTACTAATACCTAGTGATTTTTATAATTTTGTGGTTATATGAAAGTTAGGGAGAAAAAAAGGAAGAGTTATAACTCGAATGTAGACTATAAAACCATAACATTAAAGTTGGGAATGAAGTTTGAGATTCCTAAGCAATTCAATGATATTGTCTTATAATTTTCTATCTTTAATTCATATGACATTAGGTGAAAAGGGTACATTCAATAATAAATGGAGGCAATTTATATTATAGGTTGTGGTTAGAAAACTTTTCAAAGTTTGAAAGGATAGGAGTCATTTATAATGAAAGTTGATCAGCCTAATTATACTTGTAATAAGGATATAAGGAATAGACATGTGACCTCCATATAGGATGTAAAAGAATCTTTCAAGATGTTTAGAAGAAACTCATCTTGGAATATGAAGGAGATGATTTCTGATGTAGTTAACATGTTTACCATCATTATCAAAAAAGTGATGTGCTATAAGGTATAGGAGAAAACATTAAAAATTTTGAGGAGTTCCACGAAGTGAATTATGTAATATTATGGTCACATAGGCCTGATTTACTTTGAACAAACTGAGGTGGGAGATTCAAGATTGAAACTAATTTAAAAGGTCCACAAGGTAAGCCTATCTTTAATAGATTTTATGTGGGCTTTGATGCACTCAGACTTTGTTCTTTACAAGGCCATATGAATATAATTAGACTGGATATATACTTTTCAAACACATTACTTTATGTTTCTTTATTTTCATAAATTTTTAAAAATGGAAATAATCAGATGTATCTAACTTTATAGGCAATAGTGGAGAGTTAGAATTATGATTATAAGAACTGGTTTTTTGTTTTTTTAAAAGAACTAGTTTTTTATATGTTTGTAAAGAATCTGAGTATACTTGGTTAATGGGTGGAGTCCATAAGTAACCAATATCTTGGACTAGCAGTGGAGCCCATAAGTAACCAATATCTTGGACTAGCAGAGGTTTTTGAAACTAACGGTTCAATATATGGAGCATAAGAAGTGTCTATAACATATTTATGCCAATTGCAGTCATTAACGACATACTTACAAGGCATTATTTTAGAAGGTAGTAAATTACATAACTAAGTATGAATAAAAAACGTGTGTAGAGGAAATAAAGGCCTTATATGTTACTGAATATTAAGACTAGATAAGGATCCACATATATTTTGTTAAATCCTTCATTGTTACACTACTTGAATATGAGATTATACATAATAACATAACTAAAACATTTAATAGGTATATATGTAAAGTTAAAACAAAAGTCTGTCGTTAACATGCTTGAGGATATAACAATAATATTGATGACTAATGTTGGATATAAAAGAAAATTGATGTTAAATAGTGATGATGATATTTGCCCTAAGATTATAATAAAGTTGGAAGTTGTGAAATTTGAATCGAGGTTATAGGCACTAAGTCCAATGGAAGTATAAAGTTTGAGCTTTCTTACTTTGATGATAGAATTGTAATTAACTTAGAGAAAAGGGCATATGAATTTTAGGAAGAAATATAGTCATATATGGAGAATTTTAGGATTATATATTACAAGGTAAGAATTTAGGAAATAAAGTTGAAATAATTTTATTTATAAGGTGTTAATTTTTCTTTTACTACTGATTATTAACCTTTAAAATGGAGTAGGGATCAAGTATTGAGAAGAATATAAGATCATATTGTTAAACCAAACAAATGACTCAAGATCTAAGTTCACACACAAACTACTATGATAAAAACATGTCATACTCTCAGTCAAATTAAGAATCTTAGATAACTACTAAACATAACTTTGTATCCACTCAAGCTAGCAATGCAACCTACAATGAGGCTTCATCTAGTAAGAGGTTCAAGCAATTGATAAGGAAATCAGTGATATTACCTATTCCAAGAAAGACAATGGCTAAAAGATGCTAATTTGAAGTGTTTACCATCTAATTGTAAATATTATAGTTAATTATACTGTTCTACTTTAGATTTATTTCATTTATTTATTTCCATATGTATATTTTTATTTATCAATTGCAATGTCGTGACAAGTTTATTTTAATAGTTCTATAATATAACATTTATAAAAAATTATAAGGATTATAAGCATAATGCCATAAATAATAGGTTTAACAATCCTTATAAAATTACCTTCTAAAATAAACTTGTATATAATCACTAAGCTAAGCTTTTGTGTTACATAAATTTAAGTTCATAAAACAATTAGAAAGTTTTGTCTTCTAATAGATAACTTAAATATATACTTAAACTACTATAAAAAAAATTTCCACCATTAAGTATATTAGGTGAGCACATTAAGATTACAATAATTAAGCATGTAAACAAACTTAACATTGTCAAGTTATTGATTATCCTCTTTCTAATCATGTAGGACTTAGTTCCAATTTAGCATTTTAGTTTTTAGCTTTCAAATTTCAACTACCATTTTTATGTATAGCCTTCTCTTTGTCAACAATCTTACATTCTAAATTAATAATTTGTTAAGCTAACATAATATTCACCTCTTCTTTTCCTTTTAATTCTGCTTTCAAACTCTCATTTTTTTTTTCTTGAAAATCATAGCTTAGTCATTCATATTAGCTTTGTATAAACACATTCAAAATAAGAATCATTTCTCTTCCATAATAAGCACTTGTAAAACTTTCTTTTTGAACTACTAACTTTGTGAAAGGTATAAATCACCTTTAAATCATAACAACACACCCTTTGCTTTTCACAATCATTATTGGTTGACAAAATATTTATTTAGGAAGGTAGTTCATATTGATGATTACTACTCATCTTCTTTTAAGCTTAAAATGGAAATGAATTTCAGATTGAATTACTCCCCAAATTTAGAATTTGATGATGTCTTGATGAATTGGGGTAAGTAGGTCAGGGTTTAGTTGTGTAATAAAATAGTTACTTTAGATTTAGTCAATTGATTGTTTGTTTACAATTTTATCATTTTCCTAATCTGAGTGCAGATGCCACATCATTTAAAATGGTTAGGAAGTGTTAAATATCTTATTGCGTTGTTAAAATAAGGCTTATGCTACTTTCAATTTATTTTGAATAGTGTATATGTTTTTCTAATAAATTTTTAAGTTGATAATACAATTAATAAAACATGTATAATTCATGATTTTTTTTTACTAATGACCTCTTTAGAATAAAACAGTTTTTTTGTAAAATTTTCATAAGGTTTAATTATTTATTGTTTACTATTTATTCTTTTATAAAAATATAAGGGTATTAAATTAAAGAAAAGGAAATTTTGTTTTTTTTTGTTAAAAGTCCCCAATTTTATAAAGTGAGTAATTGACCCACTTAATATGGAGAAGTTAATCAGTTTATAAACTCATTTGCCCTTATCTCTTTTTATTTTTCTCTATCTTTCTCTTTTTTGTTCGTGTATTATTGTTCATTGAACAATTTATATTGATTGATTGGCATTGTTAAATGAATAAAGTGTAATATTTGAATGGTTAAAAATTGCATAAAATGTGTTTGTGTCTAAAAAAATTATATATAAATAATTGAAATCAAAATAATAATTGTCATTGAACGTTATATTTAGGTAACTGTTACATTTCAATGATTCGAAGTTATTTTAAATAGGCTTATGACTGAAAAATTGTACATGGTTAGAGTTTGTATTAAATTAATATTTATAACTAAAAATGTCTATTTATACATTTCATGTTCCTTTTAAACTCAAAGGCTCATATTATAATTAAGATAGTTAATGTTCCTCTTTATAAAATTGTCAACTAAATCTGAAACTTAATTATCCCCTAAAACCTACTTTCCAGGTGAACGGTTTATATAGGAAGGCATTACATATTCAAACATTTGGCTAAAATTCTTGAGATTTTTATTACTAATTTATCAATCACTCTAGGAAATAATTAATATTCAACCAACTATTAAATGTACCATTTATCCGATGAACATTAAAGGTCTAAAATTCTTGAGATTGTCATTACTAATTTATCACTCTGACAAGTAATTAATGTCTGGCCAATTATTAAATGTATTAAGCAACCAAAGAAGGCTAAAGGTTCTTTTTTTTTTTTGTCAAAAAGTATGATGGCAACCCTTCATCTCAATATATTGTGTATTATCATTATTCTAGTAATCTATGTCCATCATTCTAGCATTCTTCTAAGAAATTTAAGTCAATAACTAAAACTTTTTTACCAACCTTAGCAGCTTTGTCTCAAGTTATACCACTTATTGTTATGATATTGATATAAAAAAGAAGATAAAGAAGTTAAAGGAAGAAAAATTTTGCAGCTATTACTTCTACAAAATATACCTAGCAAATGCTCTATATATAGAGCTTACAATCATCAAACAATGCAAGAAAATAGGAAACAAAAAAGAAATGTTTCCTAGCAAGTTAACTAAGAAATGGGCTACACTACTCCATTACCGATAACTCCTAATATTTAGGACAACTAACTGACTACTCCAAATACTTGGTCAAACTCAATCAAAAAACCAAACAAATTATTCCTAACATTCCCTCTGTTAAAACTGAATATTTCAAAACATGCAGTTTAGCTCGCAGTAGGGCCCTCCCATAAATTATATCTTATATAGTGAGCACTTTTAAGTAACCTTTGGACCTTCAAGAAATTGGCTAATTGAGGGGCCTTGTAGAAATATTAGCAACTTAATCTTCACTCTTACAGAAAATTAGATTAATAGCTCCAACTTTTAAGAGATCACGTAGGAAGTGATATCTTACAACTATGTGCATGCACCTCCTATAAAAGATAGGGTTCCTTAAGAGCTGAATTGTTAAACTATTATTGCAAATATTCTGAGTAGTCGTTTGTTGCCTAAACAATAACTCTTCAAAAATATTCCTCAACTAAAGAACTTAAAATGCATAGGATGTTACTGTTATAAATTTAGCTTCAGTGGTTGATAAAATAACTAGGGATTTCTTCTTAGAACACCAAGAAATAGCTGCATAATTCATGATAAAAGCATAGATGGAACTACTTCTTTTATCATCTAAGTTTGAAGCATAATCACTATCACAAAATCTAAATAAATATAATTTATCATCGCTTTTATATATATATAAAAGCCCAAAATCCGTAGTTCCCAGTAGGTATTTAAGAATCCTTTTTGCAGTCAGAAAATGAATCTCTGCTAGACTTTCCATATACCTACTAATCATACTTACAACTTGCATTACATCAAGTTTAGTAGTTGTCAAGTACATCAAGCTTCTAACAATCTACTTATAAAAAGTGCCATCAGCTCCTTTTCCTAAAGGATTCTTCACAAGCTATAATTCCTTTTTAATGGGAGTAGTGATGACATTACAATCATACCAAACCTGATCAAACTTTTCTCTAAATACTTCTTCTAGCTGAGAAAATTCCAGCAAAAAATCACACAACTTCTATCTCGAGAAAATAATACATCATCCTAAGATCAGACATGTCAAACTTACGCAACCTAGATTGCTTAAATTATTTAAGTAAGGCATAACATTTTCCAATAGAAATTAAATAATCTACATATAAGCATACAATAAGGAGCTTTCCACCATATTTAATTTTTGCATAAAGATTATGCTTTATAGACACCTTTTAAAGCCCTCATTTAAAAGATAGTATATTTACTGTTATACCAAGCTCTTGGTGCTTGTTTTAATTTATATAAAGCCTTTTTCAATTTATGAATTTTATGCTCATAACCTGATTTCACATAACCAGGAGGTTGATTAATAAATACCTCCTCTTTCAAGTCTCCATGTAAAAATATTGACTTCACGTCCAACTGAAAGATTGACCGTAAATTACAAGATGCCAATGCGATAATCAATCTAATTGTGTCATATCTTACAACTAGACCAAACATTTTTGTGAAGTCGATGCCAAACTCCTGCTTGGGCCCTTCAGCTAAAAGACATACTTTGTATTTATCAACTTCTTAATTCTCATTCAACTTTGTCTTATAGACCCACTTCACACCAATGGTCTTTTGTCCCTTCAGAAGGTCATTCAACTACCAGGTATTATTTCTTTCAATGGTACTCATTTTCTCATCTATAGCTTTCCGCTATTTCTTTTCTTTGATAGTAGCTTCGAAACTTGTTAGATTACAATATGAAAATAAGGCAAAAAGTGTGAGTGGATCCTCAAAATCATTAATACCAGATACCTGATAATGTAACATCTATACTTTGCTTCCTTTAATTTGTTAAGGATGTGAACTGTCTGTAACTTAAAGTTGATTAATGGTTCCCTTAAGTTGTTGCTATGTTGTGAGGGACTGAATATTCTTTATTTAACTAACTTTCAAGAGCAGGTAATATTGGTTCTTATTGTTGTTGGAGTTTTTGTGTTTCACTTCCATTTTTGTCTTCCTAGTTTACTAGAATTTGTTGTCTAATAACTCTTTCATTACTCCAAGGTCAAAACATCTCTTCAACAAAGACAACATCTCGAATGACAATAATTTTCTTGATGATATGATTATGTATTTTGTAAGCCTTTGACTAATCACTAACACCAAGAAAAATTCAATTTCTACTTCGTCATCTAACTTCCTTCTTGTCTGATATAGGATCTGAGCATATCCAATGCTTCTAAAAATTTTGAAGTGGTTTATTATAGGATTCTACCTATTCCAATCCTCTTTAAGGGTCATGTTTTGAACAAAAAAGAGTAAGATCTCCATTAGCAACATGAACTCTTCAATTGACTACTTTCAGCTAGAAACTCTAAGAACTCTGCTTATTGTAAAAAGGCTTCACACCATATTTAGAATTGTAAGATTCTTCAATTGACATATACCAATTTTGTGTGTTTTTGTGTGAGTGTGTTTGTATATACATTGTTGTAAGCTATTTTTTCATGCCTTCTTCCTCATAAAATTTTACAAATTCATATGAGTTATATTATCCTCTTTAATCAGTGCAAGGTATTTATATGAAACTCTCGGTTTCCTTCTCAATAAGTGCTTTAGAAATTTGACATATATAAAGACTTCCAATTTCTCCTACAAAAAATATATCTAAATTATCTGATTATAATCATCAATGAAGGTAATAAAACATCATGTACCTCTATTAGATATAGGAGTTATTGGCTCACAATATCTTAGTGTACCACTTCTAGCATCTTTTTTACTCTATGGAGTTTTCTTTTTGGAAAGGAATCTTATTGTTTTTTACTAATGACATAATCCTAGCATCTTTTAGATGGAGTTACAAAGGGAAATAGAAGGAGACCAATCACCATTTTTTTTACAGTAAGGTCTTTTACCACTGAAGCTTAAGTGACTATAACATAAATGCCATAAGCATGCCACGTCCTTCAATTTTACCAAGAAGCATAAATGGGTGACATTATGGAGATAAAGTGGGAACACTCAACTTGTTGTCATTTTAACTTCAGTGATGAATCCGAACTTGACATCTTGAATTCTATATACTTAATTCTTAATACAAATCTAATATCTCTTTTCTTGCAAGCGACCCGTACTAAATAAGCTTGTCGTCAAATTTGATATAAATAGGAAATTAAAAATAATGTGGTTGAGTTTCTCTTAGTTGGTATAATTACCTTTCCCTTCCCTATTACAGTTACATTTGAACAATCACCAAAGTCGATAATATCTTGGAAAGTTTCATCCAACTCAAAAAATGCATTCTTTTCTCCACATATGTGGTTGTTGCAACTGGTGCCTAGATACCACATGTTCTTTCTAATAATAAATAGAAGAAAGATAAGGAGCTAGGATAAGGATACCATAATAATAAACAGAAGAAATATAAGCAGCTAGGACAAGGATTTCAATTTTCTATATTTTTTATGTGAATTGATGCATAGCCTAGTTAGTGATACATGAGTATCCAGCTATATACAAGGTAATTACAACCTATAAACATATGATTTAAGCCCTTAATTGTACCTCATTGATAATTAGCAATTAAAGCTAATAATCCCACAAATATAACCTAAGTTTTAGCTTAATCACCACTTGATTGACATCATAAATCAATCTCTATTTCACTAAAACCCTCCCTGAAATTAAAGTTAATTAGGTAGCATTAATTTAGATAGTAAATAGTTATGACATGCTCTACTCATGACTTTAGTGAAAAGATCTGCAGCTTGATCATGCAAAGGAACTTTCTTTAGACAAATAACATTTTCTTGTACAAGATTACAAATCTAATGTGTAACATCCCAGGTCACCCGCTTACAAATATTGTCCGCTTTGGGCCTTAGTCCAATCAAGCCCTCACAGTTTTGCTTTTCCCGATGCATTCCTAGGAGGTCACCCATCCCAGAACTACTCTCACCCGAGCACGTTTAACCTCGGAGTTCTGATAGGATCTGATCCACTAGGCCATGGAAAACGCGTCTGTAAGGGAGAGGTATCCGTACCCTTATAAGGCGTACTTCATTTCCCTTTCCAACCGATGTGGGATCTCACATTCTTCACCCCTTAGGGCCCAGCCCTCTTTGGGGTCCAGCCTAGCTGGCACAACGGTTCGGGTACCGGTTCTGATATCACTTGTAACATCCCAGGTCACCCGCTTACAGATATTGTCCGCTTTGGGTCTTGGCCCAGCCAAGCCCTCACGGTTTTGCTTTTCCACAGGCCTTCCCAGGAAGTCACCCATCCCAGAACTACTCTCACCCAAGCACATTTAACCTCGAAGTTCTGATGAAATCTGGTCTACTAGGTCATGAAAAACACGTCTGTAAGGGAGAGGTATCCGTACCCTTATAAGGTGTACTTCGTTCCCCTCTCCAACTAATGTGGGATCTCACATAATGGTAGTCCACTTCAATGTGCATTATACGCCCACAAATATAGGATTGAAGGTAATATAAATGGCACTTGTAATATCTCCATGCAAAGGAGCAAGATACTAATTTGTATATTCAACTCTCCTAATAACTGTTGAAGCCAAATAATTTCAGATCAAGCGGTAGAAATGGATCTATATTTCTCTTTTGTTAATGATTTTAAAATGCAATCTTGTTTTTTACACTTTCCATGAGATCAAGAAATCTCCTAAGAACATACACTAACCAATAAAAAAAGTAATGAGTATGTACACACCCTGCTCAATCTAAACTAGTAAACCTTTACGAACTTAAGATGTGTTGGAAGGAAAAAAAATAAACCTATGTCTGTAGTACATCACAAGTACCTAATAATTCAAAGTAATGTAAAATAATAAAGTTATCGAGGGTCAAATATAAATTGACTCAACACTTGAACGACACATTAATTATCAGGTCTTGTCATATTTAGGAAGATAAAACTACCAACAAATTGTCGATACAAGGTGGGATCATTTAGCAACTCTCCATCATTTTTCCCATTTTTAGTATCGATTTCTATAGGATTATGTGCATTTTATAATAAGAGAGATTAGCCAATTTGATTAACTCCTTAGTGTAAGTATATTGATAAAGTTTTGTTCCTTCTTCCTTGTAATGAACTCCCAAACTTAAAAAATTTGTTAAAGTACCAAAATATTTCATATAAAAGGAAGATTATAAAAATTGCTTTAAATGACAAATAAACTCTTAATCATTTCTAGAAATAATCATAAACGATAATACCAAATGATGAATGCTTCAAGAACATACAGTGATCAATATTACTTTGAGAAAAATCCAACACTAACTATAACGGATCTAAATTTCTCAAACCAAGCACAAGGTGCTTGTTTCAATCTATAAAGAACCTTTTGAAGTCAATAAACCAAATTAGATGTTGGTAAAGGATAACCTCAGAGTGGCTTCATATAAACTAACTCCTTTATGTCGCCATAAAAAAATGCATTCTTCACATTTATTTAGAAAAGGGGCCATTATTTGATGAAAACAACAAGAAGTAAGGTATGAATCGTGGTCATTTTAGCAACTGGGTTAAAAGTGTCTTCATAATCTAAGCCATAATTTTGCTTATAGTCTTTAAGTCATGAGTCTAATCTTGTACCTATCAAGAGAGCATCATGTTTTAGTTTAACAACCTAAACCCATCTACTACCACTGATAGAAGCTTGAGGAGGAAGTGAAACCAGATCCTATGTATGTTTTTCCTTTAGAGCATGGAGCTCCTCATGTATGGCTTGTTTCTAACACTCTTGATTTGTTACTTAAGCATAAGAATTAGGTACATGAATAGAGTTTGATGTTGTATGTACGACATACAATATTTTGTATCTTTTAGGAGAATAGCTATATCGTTTTGATGGTCCAACATCACGAGAGTTAGAATTTTTAACAACTGGTTCAGAATTATCAAGCAAGGTATTTTCAGTATCTTCAAGAATGGTGTTATTAAAAGAAAAAGACTCATTTGCAATAGGTGATGTATCGGAGGTCTTTGGAAAGATTGTTTCTCCATTTTGATGAGTTTCCAAGTCACAGTCTATATAAAAAATGGCAAAAAAAAATTAAGTAAAATAAACACAAGTGACTGGTTATTAGTATCATTTAATTTATAATAATATAAATTTTCAAACAAAATTACATATCTAGATGACTTTCAAGATCATAACAAAGATAACCTTTTTGTTTTTTTTCCTATAACAAATTTAACAGATTTTGCTACGATTTATTATGTTTATGATTAGGAAGAAAATAGACCTAAGAATGCAAAAGTGAGAATATTCAAGAGATTTATTACAAGGTCAAGAATAGAGGTTGCCACCACTCCCTTTTTCTCTAAAGTGTGAGGACAAGACCATTGAAAGACACATTGGAAACAAAAAAAAACACACACACACACACACAATTCAGTTCTAGTGTATTCTTCACCTAAGTCTGAATAAAAATTTACCAAAAAGACATTATTATTTTAGGAACTTCATATCGATTTCTTAAAACTATATCCACGTAAAACTTGTGACATGACCAATAAAAATGATAGAATAATAATATCGCACATGTGTGGTTACGGAGGTGGTCCTAAACATCACTATGAACTAAATTAAACGGCGAAGAATAATGAGATGTACCAAAAGGAAAGGAAGTCTATGATTTAGCACTTGAAAATTCAATCAACTCTGCAGCACAAAATAGTAAGAGTTAGTTGCCAAAGATTATGCGCTTCAATCTTTGCAGGATTTGTTTTCAGAAGCTTGGAATAACAATTTTACAAGCTTTGAACTGCTGAGATTTTCAGGTATTTCCTCTGTTTCTTGTGGGGAGACCCCATTTCCATTTCTTGCTCCAGACAACTTTCGTTTGATCTTCAATTCATTTTCTAGCTGAATGGCCTCGTTCATATTTTGTATTACTTTGTCAAAACAAAGATATCGTCCACAAGCTCCGTAGTCCATGGCTTCATAAACACGGACATGAGCTTCCGCCACCTTCTTTACTTCTGCAGTTGCTAGAATGCCTCGTTGAAGCATGATTGAGCCACCTATACAAAACTTCGTCAATTTTGAGAGAACAAGACCATAAATAAAAGAGAGAAGGCTACTCAGAAACGGGTATGATGTATAAAAACTTGAGCTTGAGCTAAGTTTGCGGAAGTCGATCTAACGTAATGACCTTTAAGATACGATATGGACGTTTCTTTGTGAGCATGCGGGAAGGAATTAGCCATGAGAAGGGCAGGGCAGAGAGTGACAAGATTCACTTTTAATTCTTTAGACTTCCTCCAAGCAGCTCTTTCTGCTGTTGTCTTCCCCAACGCAAGCCACAGCTGTTTTCCGTTCCAAAGAGATAGCCAAGTTCAGGTTTTGATTGATAATGATTCAAATCAGTGACAGATTTGGAGTAGGAAAGTTTTTTCTCAACAAAACAGAAAGGTACCCTTTCTTCTCTGCAGAATTCCTCATCGCTCCAACATTTTTCATTGATAATCCTATCTGGAGTTTCACGAGTCCAGATGGAAGCAAGAAGAGAAGAAGTGAAGATGCATCTCCTAATGTAAGCTGCCCTACCACAGGCTTCAATTACGTTCCTTGCAGCCTCAGCCTCAAGAAATGCCATTTGTTCCTGAAATTATTGTGCAAGGGAAATCAGGAAGAGAACACACTGACCCTTTTTTTTTAAAAAATATTTATATTATGAATGAAAAGAAGCACGAACACGGATATGGACACGCGACACGATACGGACACAGGGACACACCAACTTCTAAAATTTGGTGGATACGGATACGGCATATATATATATTATAAAATTTAGAATTAAGAAAAAAAAATCAGAATTTATATATGATATATATTGATTGATGTATTCGAAGACTTTCAATATCTTGAAAGTTCATACATATTTTTGTACTTTATAAACCCCTTTCAAAAAATATGAAGCATATATATGCACTTTTGGTAGGTGTCCGTGTCAAACACGTGTCCAACACGTGGACACGGCTCCCTTTTGACGTGTCCGTGCTTCTTGAATGATAAACCTTATGATTTGGAATATCATCTACTTGAAAACACAATTTAAGATGACAAATTCATGGAGGTTGTCAATTTTCATGACTTAAATATCAGATATTGTTGACTGGACTTGATAATTATATAATATTTATTCATAAGCACACCCATAGGAACCATGGATGGTACGTGGGATTCTGACTTACGGAATAACCAGAGATTCCATGTGGATCAATGAAGGAGGATGTATGGAAAACAGCATGGCAGCCTCTAAATGCATTGCAAAGGCTGTCCAGATCTTGCATCTTTGCCACTACAACATCATGTAGTTTTCTTAGCTCTTCTTCTTCAATTAGCCTCTTCATGTCTTCAAAATCCTCTGCATGGCAAGAACAGAGCTGTGTAAATCCATGCTAGATGTTAGTGATACAAGTACAGGGCATTTGCAAACCTGGATTTTGAAGGGTAACTCGAACAAGGTAGCCCCGAGCCAAGAGCTCCTTGACGACATGGGAACCCAAGAATGAGTTGCCACTGGTTACACAAACCAGTTTAATCTCTGTACTATAACTCAAAAACGCATTTCCATGACATAACTTTCTTTCTTCTGTCAAAGCCACTTTACCCATCTCTCTTAGCATCATCATTGCTAGTTTATTTAGAACAGAAGACTGGGCTCGTTTTCCTTTATAGAAAGCAAAGGCTGACCATAGTGTGGTAGATGAGAAGATTAGATGGAAAATGCACGAGGGAGGTAAGTGTTGTCCTGTGCCCCATTCCCTTTATTTGTTAAGTGCATAATTAATGATAGGGACCATAAGGTCATGCAATGTAATGTTGGTTTGGATTTTAGATCAGTTGAAGCGCTTTTTCTTTTTCATTTTGTAAACATTCCATCCTTTTTTTTACTTAATTATAACAAAGATATAATATAATATCAAACCTACAAAATAATATGACCCTAAGTTCACATAATAGAATATTTCTAATAGAATAAAAACCAATATTAATATAGACATAGTAGGAGGTATTAATGTGACTTAGCTTTTAGATGTCAGTCACATCAAGTAGTTAATTGTTGGACTAAATTACGCAATTGTTTCTGCCCATCAATGTCAAGGACAGGACTTTAGTCTATCCAGTCAACTACCTTATCTACTATTTTCAGTTAGCAGTAAGGTTTTAAAAACCTGACCGATCCGTCCAGTCCGATTAGAAAAAGTTTGAACCGCTCAGTGGTCCGGTTCGGTTTTACCTAATAACATCTCTGTATAGAAATCGGCCGGTTCAACCATTTTTCGGTCGAATCGAACGGTCCGGTCCTGTCCAGTTCAGTCCGGTCTGATCTTTTAAACTTTGCAAAATCCCCTTCTTTTCTTTCATCAAAACTTTCGCATTTATAGAATTGTTGCGAAGAACATGTTCACTTAATTAATAAGCCAAATTCGTCAAAATTATTGGTTTATAATATTTATTTCTTTTTGAATGCTTTGTCTTCTTAAATAAGGGAGGAAAAAGATAATTGTATTATGATTACACTGAAAATCAAATGACGCCATTACTTATTACAATATAATTGCCTATAAGCATAATATAATTTTCTTACATTAATATCATAATTTTGCTAAAAACATTATATAAATCGTATTGCCACCT
>JAOQMR010000008.1:13953437-13964768 GCA_027563865.1 Erythroxylum pelleterianum | reverse complement strand
ATTTATTAAATATCTTATATTTAATCATAAAGTTCTCAAACTTTACAAACAAGTCCAACTTGATTAAAATATCTTTGTTCTCTTCAACTCGTTCTTTGTGTGTGACTTATTAGATTCCTAAATATATTGTCAATTGATATATATTATAATCCTAAATCATATTTAGAATTAGATAAATTAATTTTATTTAATTATCTAATTAAATAATTTATATCCATAGATTAAGATTGGTGTTTAGCAATATATTATGATCACCTAAATATTTAAAAATGTCAAAGTGGTTTTGAATAGTCTTTTCGTGCATGATTTTTCATATAATTTAATCTTTTCATCATACAATGTTCCAATCAAACATAGAAAATGAAATAATGTTTACTTTATTTTAAGTCTAATCATATTAGTTGTCCATCATTAGCTACTGATTCAATTAATGAAATTTGTAAGCTATTTACAAATTGTCATTCCATCTTAGTCAAAGATTTCTTGAATGAATATTAATCGAGAACAATGGAACATTCTTCCTAATTACTTTAGGGTGACAAATTCTATCTTAATCATTTAATTATCTTCATATAGTTCATGCTATATCTAATAACTACTGATTAAGCTATTGACTAAAACATGTCATAAGTCGTATCAAAACATATTAATCCCTATATAAGATAGCTTTGGAGATCTTAAGTTAATGGATCACTTCATAGACATACAAGTAATGTTCCAAATGGATTTCTCACATGGGGTCAGGTTAGTGAATTTTGTTCTCTATTAAGCACCCATACATTTGTTTAAGTATTTTTATATTTTAGTCTATGAGATTGATTACTTTCTTCACAAGGAAAAGTATAACATATGCTAGTCTTTTTACGTTCTATTAATGTCTAATTTTAATAAAACAAAGACTAAGAACAATTTATGGCTAATACATAAATGCAATATGAATCTCATAATTATAATCTCATCATAATTTCATTTGTAATATATAATTATCCTATGAACTTTATCATATATATCTGAATTTGTACAAAAAAATATCTTTAAATTATTTTATCACTAAACTATAACCAATCGACTAGTTATAGGACATAAATCAACAATAAGTTAATTTAGGTCTTTTATGTCAAGTTGCTTTCTTTCTTTTTGTGGCCTCATCCTTCTAGTTAACTACTTTATTTAGTTTTGTCCTAACTTGGTAAAATGCTTGGAGACGGAAATTTTAGGAGTTAATGAAATTTCTTTACTCCTCGCAAATCAAACAGTGATGATGACACCTCACTCTTTCTTCTGCTTAGTAAAGCAATACGACTTGCGACCCTATTTAGAGGTGGCAATAAAGCCCGAGGTAAGCCCAAGTTGATCGAGCCTTAGGCCCTTTTTTACAAAACTCAAGCTCAAGCCCGAGGCTCGACATGTATCAACAAAACCACATCATTTTTGTAAAAAAAAGTCATTTTGACATTTAAATAAAAGCAATTCGACTGGGCCCAATCAGGCCCAAGTTCAGGTCTACTGCTTGCAGCCCGGTCGAGTCTTATGTAGAACTCGGCCCTCCTACAATAGGGATCATCTCATTGCCATCCCTAACCCCATTGTGACAAGTTGCATACTAGTTAATCAGGAGACATTATCTAGTTTCAGTTGAAAGCTGATTTTTAGTTTGTTAAGTTGAAACTTGAAATGCTATAAATGAAGAATTAGAATACTGTTAATATGTAAATTTTAATTTAATTTAATTAATCATTTAATTGTAAATCGTTTCATACAATAATCTATCACAATTATACGATTTTGTAAATATTATTTAATATACGTTCCCAAAATAGCATTATAAATTTCATCAATAAAAAAGTAATAAATATTAAAAGAAATGAAACTCATTTTTAATTGATTTCTAGATATATTAATAACTGGCAAAGAAGTAGAACTCCTTATGATTTATGAGTTATGACCCATGTACAAGAGCCGAAGTTCACCAACTTCAAAGGCAAAGGCATCATAGAACCGGCAACACCTAACATTTCTTGAGGATAAATGTAAGGAGAAATGAAATACTGGAACCAAGTAATTATTGTATGAAACAAACAGAAAATCAGACAGTAATGACGAAACCAGCAGTGTTTTCCTCCTCCCTCACATCAAGTATTATTGTATCAAACAAACAGAAAATCAGTGACAGTAATGACGAAACCAGCAGTGTTTTCCTTCTCCCTCACATTCCTCTTCCCCTTGATCGCCGCCTCTACTATGAATCCACCATAAGAGGTTGGTGAGTGAGTTACCATCGTCATAGCCATTCAAGGTCCTTATTTTCTCCAAAGCAGTTTCCTTGTCATAAACCCCTTCCAACCCATAAACAAATCCTTTCCAACCTTCGCCAACTCCTTCCCTAGACAAAGCAGGCAGTGTCCAATTTACAAGCTCTCTCACAAACCCCACGTCAGAGAACAAAACCTCCGTTATTGGCGACAACGGAAGCAACTGAATTCCAAGCCTACACTCCCTCCACTCAGGAGGTGCAAACCAAAGTCCACTATCCCTTTTGTTAGACCACAAAACTCCAACCAACCTATTCTCTGAAGTGAAATCTTCTTCATACAAATTCTCACCCTCCCTCACTTGCCACCATGTTTGTGCTGCTTGTATCTCCAGGGCAACAAGCATGGATCCTATGGCCACAAGATGAGTGTCTCCATAAGCCAAGCCCATCAAAGCTGCTGAATAGTATGCATTTACAGCCTCACTTGAGCTCTCCTGGTTCCGCCCATCAGCAAATTCTGTTAACCCTCCAGCCCAAGAGTGCAATTTATACAAATCAAAGCACCGCAAACGTGGATAATTGCAACCTGATCTACGACTCAAGTTCATAAAATCAGCCATCAGGGCATAAGCCTGTGGCCTGAACTTCCTCCCCCATGCCGGGTCAATTTTTGCAAGAACTGAAATTGCGTAAACGAAATAACCCAGATGAAAATGGTGATCATTATAAACTCCAAATCCAAAGTCTGCACCAGAATCAGTCGACCCTTGTTTGGTAATAAGCCCACCCCAAGTCCCATCATAAAGGAAACCATTCCCACCAAAACTTCCATCCAACCATGGCTCAATTGTATCCTTCAGGAACTTCTTAATTGCAGGAATCACATCCAGAAATCGTATCTCTTCAGCTATTAACGCCAACCTTGCTGCTCTAGCAATCAGTTTACCATAGAAATAAGATGATGTTGTAGTTATAGCTAACGGACTCAAAGACTCAACATCCTTGGTCAGTGCAGATACAATTTCTGCATATGATTCTTCTTTGATACCTTTAATAGAATGCCAAGTTATTGAAATCGGGTCTGGTTTCAACACCCATGAATCTCCGATAATACCAACAAGCTCACCATCAATGCTATTATACTTAAAATCATCCAAAACTGTAACATTAGAATCAACACCGGATAAAAGCTTGATATGGAGAGGATGTGCAAGCATAAGCAAATCACCCCACCCTTTCTTTTCCCATTTATACTCTAAACAGAAATGCTTAGAGAAAGATGCATCACCTGATACCGGATAACAAGAGCTGCAACGATCAAGAATTACTTCATAGTTTGGATCAGAGTTTGGTAGCACAGCAATCCTTATTATACCCGAAAATCCACCAGATGTAATCGAAGATAGGCTGTGACTCAAATTTATAGGTGACGATGAGTATATAAGCCAGGTTTGGTTGTTATTAAGCTTAATGTTGTACTTAGTGAGCGAAGAATTCGAAGAGAAGGAAAGAATAGCATGAATAGTGGATATCTGAATTGGCGTATTGCCGGATACAGAACAAGTCAAGAAAGGGCTGCCTCTAACAAGAAAGAAACGCAAGTTGGAAGAGGGTATCTCCAGAGTGACACTAAGATCACTATAAGAGGAAATTACATGGCTTCTTTGTTGATCTGGGCTGGTTTTATTTGCCGCAGAAATAGAGAGATCAGGGATAAAAATCTGGTAAATGAAAGCAGAGTTGTGGAAGCGCGATGGGTAGGAGACAGAGACGGAGGAAAGCGAAGACTTTACTAGATACGGGTGAAAGTATTCAGCTTGGTCCCCGTTGTTAAGAGTAAAGTTTTGGAAGAAAGAGTTTGTGGGCAGTGGAGAGGAGAGAAGAGAAGGTGAGAAGAAGAGGGAAGGATTGGGGAGGACTGAAGATTGAGCTTTTGGGAAGAGGAAGGGAATGTTCTGATGTGGTCTGTGCGTATGCATTGTCGGAAGTGAGAAAGGTGGCTCTGGTAGCTGCGAAGATGGTGGTGCCTGTTGTGATGGAGATGGAGATGGAGATGGAGATGGCGATGGAGACGGAGGTGGAGAAGGAGCAGGAGGTTTATAGGGAGACTTGCGAGGTTTTTTGAAGGGCTTAGTAACTAAGCGTTTGACTCGTCTCCTTAACTTCTTCAACATATCTACACTAACACGCTTTGTGCCACACGGTGATGGAGGAATTATGTTATGTTATTAAGTTTGTTATTGGTTGAGAAAGAGAGAGGGCATGACCACTTTGAGTTGTTTCAGAGAGGACTTGGTCAATTACTTAGCTCGGAGGAGAGGAAGATTAAGAAGGTTGAATAAATTGGAAGTGAAGTTGAGGACGTCGGCGTTGAGGCGGTGAGGAATTGCTTGTATGGAATATGAATTGAGTGAAGGAATGGCCAAGCTGTGTGGGTAGGGGGTTTTGGAATATGCTTAAGGTGAAAGGTGTTCAAGGACTTTTTCCAATTTTGCTGATGAGAACTAATCCTTTACAATGGAAGTATTTTTATCAAATCAAAACTAATCCTTTACAATGGAATATTATTATTATTTTATGAACTAATTATTATGGAATTGCCTTGCCTTCTGTAGTGAAAAAGGTAGTATTCCTAATGTTACGAATGCTATTGACTAATATGTAAGCTAATAGCAAATTGGCAAATGGGCACAAAACGAGAGAAGTGGCAACGCAGGAATCGGACCTCTTTGATAGTTCTTTTACTTGGCCTTTCTTACCTCATGATATTATTTTGTCTCATGCAGGTCAGATTTAAGCATCAACGGGATAGCACTAGCGAGCAGGTTCTGTAGGATATAGCATGCGTCAGGAACAACTCATCGGGTGGCGGGCTCCTCCTCTCGAGTGGATCAAGCTTAATACTGATGGTACTAGCAAGCGGTCCTCATATTCGGCTACTACTAGAGGACTTTTGCGGGACAGTGCCAGTCAATGGCTTAGAGGATTTGCTCAGAAGCTTGGTTAGTGCCCAGCGATGACAGCAGAGCTTTGGAGGGTCTATACCGGGCTTACCCTAGCATGAAACCAGAGCTTTATAGAACTAGAGTTAGATTCTAAAGCGGCGCTCGATATCCTCTCTTCCTCAGAATGCAGATCCAGGACTCTTAATCCCATAGTCCAGAGTATTCATATGCTACTTACTAAAAACTGGACTATTGTTTATCGACATGCTTATCGAGAGGACAACAGATGTGCCGACTAGCTAGTTAATTATGCTGGGCAGTTGGTCGTGGGGGTTACTTATTTTGCTACCACGCCCATAAGGTGCCACCTGATCCTGTTAGAAGATTGATCAAGAATCTATTTTCTCCATTTTGTTAGTTTGTAGCAGTTGTTCCCTTTTATAAAAAAAAAAAAGAGTAATAACAGAAGTCACCTTTGAAGGAAATCAAATTCGGCAGGTACGGGAAGCCAAAGCGTTATGTTTGTTTGTTTACTAAGAAAACAAATAAACAATTGTAAGAGTTGAAAGTGAAACTAATCTTAGATCTCACTCAATCAATTGATTCATGGCCTCCGCTATTTATTTTCTTTATCTTTTAATTCTTCCTTGCATAGAATGGACTCCAAATTGGCCCAAAACCCATCTCAATCCCCTTCAACCGATATACCAAAACCAAGCCCATTTCCTGAACCCCTAATCACTGGTTTGTACCCACTGCCCACTGACCAGGCGATTTAGACTCAGAGATACAGCAATCATGGCCGGACTTTTGCAATGGGCAGCCGACGTGGTCGGTGGCCACGGCGGCAGTCTAAACGACGATACAGACAATATCCCAATTGTGTTCACCCAAGACCAACGCAGTTACGTGCAAGAACTGGACCGAAAAGCTCTCTCTCTCACCCGTTCCATCCAAGATCTGCGGCTTAGACTTCCTCCTCCTGACATCTCTCAACGCCTCCCTCATCTTCTTGCCGACTCTGTCGCTTCTAACGCTGCTCTTGCCCTCCAGTTGAACGCTCACTCTGCCACGAAAGAGCAGGTCATGCATAAAATTGCAATCTTTTTACTCACACTTATCTGAATTCTGCGCCTTTCTTGGATATTTATGTTGTTCCTTGTTAAGTTTGGATTTTTGAGTAGATTGATGTTTGTTAGTGATTAATATTGGGTATATCGAATAATGATCCTCTCTATCCGTGCGTCAACATAATACTTTCTTGTTACTGTATGCAATGTTCGATTGCTGGATTGTGGTTTTGAGTTGATTTGTTCATTTTGTTTAGTGTATTTATGTGGTGTACACTTATATTCAGAGGTTACTGTTTCTCTTTCCGCCTTTGAAATTCATATATCCAATTTGGAAGGAGCTCATCTTACGATGGTCGTCAGAGGAATGGGACTGGCCCCGCAGGTTTAGGATGCATACGTGGTAGATTTAATTATGCAAATAAGGGATTGAAGCATATTTCCAATTCATTTGGGATCGTGGATAGTCCACCAACTCCCGTTTGATTTCTCATGTCAAAGGTTTCCTATGAGCAGGCTCAATTGAGAGAGGTGACCCTTCAGGAAGAAAATGCTGCATATGAAAAAGCTATATCAAATTATGAGAACAAAATACAGGAGAAGCTGCATGAGGTTGATTTACTTCAAAGGAAGTTGCAGGTGGATTTTGGTTCTGAAAATGCTTACTTAGTGCTCTATAATGAAATTGATAACTTAATTGTTATTAATACTTGAACTGATACTTCCGGACTTAATTCATTTAGAATAATCTTTGCAAGCACCTTTTCTAATATGAATTTTCCCTTCACACAAGCCAGCATATCTATTTGAAAAGGATCTGATGGAACATTGTCAAATTTACTAGCTAAATTTCTCTCTTTTTATTCTAAATTTATTCGAGATTTTGATTTTTTTCTACTTAATTAATGAAAGGAAATGAATGAGATAGAGAAAAGTCTGGAAGAAGAGCTTGAAAATGCAGAAAGGACCTTGCATACCAGTCAATCTTCAAAACCTTCTGAATTAGTTGTATCTGTAATGAATGATGAAGTGGGACCAGATAAAGAAGCTGCAAAATCTGCCATATTGGAAAAGATGGAGACCAAGAAAAAAGAACTGGTAGAGTATTACCTTTTCTCTTGAGCTCATAAATTGTCACAAGTACATCCTCAATTTCCTTTTCCCACCGGAAAAGAGTTTCTCTCCTGTTGAAAAAATATGTTTGATCCTCTCAGAGTTCAATGAAAGAAATTGTTTACGATTTAGAGAGAGAATGGGCTGGAGTTCAGGAGAATGCACTGAAGCAGCCTACTCCAGGTATTCAACATTTTTATCACTAGTTTACTATTTATACTATTTGCCAACATCCAAACCAAAAGTTGAGCTTGATATTAGGCATTTAAGCGTTTTTATAAATCTCATAAAGTTGAGAGAGTAGTTCTCTTTACCAGAAGACATGAAGGATCCCAGGTTCTTCAAAAGGTTTATGGCTTTATATCTTATTGCCTATGTTTCCATCAGAAGACACTCTTTGGGGCTAAAATGACTGTTAGATGAGACTTCTCTAGGTTATTGGGATTCATAAACTATTTAAAGAGATTGGCTTCAGTTTGCTTCCAATAGTGCATACTGATTTCTTAACTCGGGTATACGCTTTGGTCTTCACCTATGGGTGGATCTTCTTGAATGTTAAGGAAAAATGAATTGGTTCTAATGTTAGAAGGATTTATACTCTGGAGTACGACTTATGAGGAAGGATTTAACTTTGAGATAATGTATGTTATGCAGCTCAGAGAGAGAAGATATTGGATAAACAGCTTCATAGCCTAATTGAGCAACTAGCAGCAAAACAGGTCAGTTACAGTTTGTATTTTTGTACTCTTCTAATCAATCCATACCTTGACTTGTTAAGGGTTCTAAAAATTGGCTTACTGTTGCTAGGCGCAAGCAGAAGATCTTGTCGGTGAAATCCATTTGAAAGAGATGGAACTAGAAAGACTGAATGGAATATGGAAGAGGCTTGAAAGCAGCAGCATAGAGAACAATGCTGCTAGGAATCGGTTTGGCAGAAGCAACTCAAATAAGGGATTTGCTTCCTCAGATTATACCATTGAAAAGCTTCCTTATTCTTCTGCCGGTCGAACTGAATACCAGCTGAGGCTCATACTACTGAGGTCGTCTTTTGTGCTGTACATTTTATTTTTGCACATATTGGTTTTCATTAAGATTTCATTTTGAACAACAGTGAAATGTCATTTTAGAAAAAGAATTATGTAGGCTTTTAGTAACACTCTTGGCTTGGGATTATCCCTTTTGTATAGAGCTTATTTTCAAGATTTTGTAAGTAAAGAAAAATATATTGCCCGCTGTTGTGTAAGACTGCTATTATATGAAACAAGCTACTTGAAGATTCAAGTGCGCTGCTGTATATACTGTTCTACTAATTTATGATTATCCTAAGCACTTGGGTTATTTGGATGATCTTGAAATTCATGTGGAGAGTGCCATAATATATGACTGCAATGGTCATGATGTCTAAAATTATTAAGAATTATTTTAGAACAGTGATGCCTTGTAAGGCTCATATGTTGCACTATTTCTGTGAGCAAACTCTATCAATGATCCTCACCTTAGCTTCATCGCCAAGTTGCATCCAGATTATAGCAGGTCTGTGTATAAAAGAACTTGTATAAAGTCCAGATTCCTCAAAAAAAAGTCTGAAATGCCTAATACGATGACATCACTACTATGAGTATTCCTAGGAATCTGTCTAGTTCTAATGTACAAGGGGGTTTCTTATTTAATACCATTTGAGTCCTCGTACATGGGGTTCCTGACTCGCACTGTGCTCTTTTAATTGTCAGCAATAAAGCAGTATTTAACTAGGCAGATAGGATTATTTATCATCTTATGCGATGTTTGACTTGCCAAATCCGAAGTTAGATTAACATGTAGCTTCTAATTCTTGCCTTGGAATGAAGAGGAGGAAACTTCGTGTTTTGTTTGTCTTCACTTCATTGCATTGGCATCCGAATGAACTATTGAAAAAACATGTAATTACATTTTTTTAGTATTATGAGAACTTTAAAATACAATTAATGGGACCAATGAATCTTTTAATAAAAATTTCAACCAAAACAAATAGAAATGTTAAAATTTAAAAAAATTAAAAAGACTGAAATAGTAGATAAACTAGGATAAATGTATAATAATTAATAAGCGATTTGTTCTTTTACTTAAAAAGAAAAACATATATTTAAAAAATAGAGTAATTAATAGAATTATTTTTAGAACCAATCTAATACAAATATTTTAAAAATTAGGATAAATTATAAAAATAAAAACTTTACTCAATTTTATAATAATAAAATAGCTTTTTTTAAAAAATAACCATGTGGTGTTTAAAAGACATACTAAATATGTGGCCGATACAAGACACGTCAAATTTAATATTAAAAAACGTTATTCCAAAATAAAAACTCAATAGCATCTCCAATCATCGCCCAGTAGCATCTCCACCTTCCACCACCACTCCACTAATGTCTTCAAGGTATCACAGTACGACTCTTCAAAACCTCCCGTATGTGTCCCAATGCATCAAATCTGAATGTAACATTATATAATATGGAATTCATAGTTTTGTTATTTTTTATGCTTTTTTGTGATTGTACGTAAAATTTGTTGTCATTTATTGTAAATCTATTCCATGATTATACATGAATATAAATATTTTTTTGTACAATTAAAGCTACAAGATAAAGGGAAAAAGTGCTTTTTTTAATGAGAAATTGCATGAAATATAAAAATTCAATTGGAAGAACTCATAAACTAGTAAGTGTAGATACGCATTTAGTTTGAATAGTCATGAATGCATTGACCAGTGAAAGTGATGCACGTACTCCTGTTAATAATTGGATGATAGCAACATGAAATTTGAACGAACTTAAATTATGTGCTTAATTTTAAATTTAGTTTTAAGGGTATGAGTTTCACATGCTAATATGTATATGCTTCTTTGTCTGTTCTCAAGATAATTTATGCTGAAAGGGACTAAACCTAGTACGGTGATCATCCAATAAGGCTTGGTTCTGTCTGAATTTGATGGGGTTAGACGCCGTTACTTGGATCCATGATTCTGAATGACTTTAGCTAGAGAATATCTGCAAAACAATAAAAGGCACGCCGGGGGTTGATAGCCGACAAGCAGGCGCGGATCTAGAAATTTTTTTGAGTGGGGGCAAAATTTTAATATGAGCAAAATTTTATTTTTAATGGGGGCAAAATTTTAATGGAAGCAAAATTTTATTTTTTTTAAGGAGACAAAACTTAAAATAATAATTTTTTGCATGAAATTTGTTGCCCCCACTTGCCCCCATTATAGCTCCGTCCCTGCCGACAAGCCCCTCTGACGCTCAAGTTAGTCTTCTTGTGAGGGTTTTGGTAATTAGGAATCGAAGATATCAGGGTTCTAATGTCGTACCTGTTTCATGATGAGGTAATACTTTCTATAAGAAATTCCTGCTAGGTTTAGGTCACTGTCTATGAATGAGCCGATCGGCCCACATGCCGTTTTATGCCCAGGCCTGGGCCTAGCACGATCGACCCAACCATAAGCCCCCTACTCCTCGAGTCTGATCATGGAGAAGGGTCGAAGGAGTACATGAGGATTGTGTGACTCGTCTTTGTGGCAGCTCATGATAGGCCCAACCGATCGGGTGTAGACGCTTAGTATATGACAGCTCGTGATGGGGTCGATCGATCGGACGCGGACGCTTAATCAAAGCACTAAGTTTAATCATTACTTATGGCACACATCTACTGGTGGATTTTCAAAATTTGAAACGAAGCGTCCTTTTAACCGCTGCGTAGCTGTCATGCGCGTCCTTTCTGTAAACGATCTAGAAGGGGGGTTGAATAGATCTTTAATCTTTTTCGATAAGCTCTACAAAAAATCGCGAAATTAATACACACAAAACAATTTAAACAAATTTAAATAAAGAGTATAAGGAAGAAAGACAAACGCTGTTTTTATAGAGGTTCGGTGCTAAGACCTACGTCCTCTACCTAAGCTCCCACTTAGGAT
>JAOQMR010000008.1:13920349-13930920 GCA_027563865.1 Erythroxylum pelleterianum | reverse complement strand
AGATTTCAATCTATGAAAAGTAGGCGAGGATCATTGTAATTTTAGCTATTTTATATTCTTAATAAAACTTTGTTTTTATTTAGTTTTGATATGAAAATTGTTGTGAAATTTATATTTTTTTTGGGCCCCCTATTTTAAATTTCTGGCTCCGTCACTGACCATATGCCAAGTTGTGTTTAAGCTGATGAACCTTGACAATGATATTTTGATCTTTTGATGATTTTTGTGATGAAGAAATCTTCTTATTAGATTATTATTTTAATACTAACAAGATGATTATGCTAATACAACTCTTTTGTGAAGTTAGTCATAGTGCTTATACTATTATGACAAGTTTAGCTTAACTATGATGTTTGTTAAGCTTTTATTTCTTGTATTCATGATTTTTGAGATTTTTCAACCATGGCATGTCATTTAACTTATAATATATTTCATCTTATATATTTAAACATTTGTATGGAATTAAAAAGAAAGAAGTATTCTCTTTTTATTATTCAGCCTTGTTTTTGCATATACAATGAATGTAGAGAGGTAAACATCATATAACTTGAGAATTTCGATATGGTGTTAGAGTCTTAAGGATCTTAAGAAATAGTGTGAGTGAATATACTTTCTTCTTTAAAGAAAACCAAATGATTTCAAACTTGTATTGCTATGATGGTTTTAATAAGCTTCTTTACATCGATATCCTAATTGTTTAATAAGAATAACTAAGATGTTTGGATAGTCAAAATTAAGGCTTATTTGAGGCATTTGATCTTTGGGATGTGGTTAAGAAAGAGGCTACTAAAAAATGAGTTTTTGCCTTATATAGCTTAAGTAGAAGACCAAGGGAAGTTTAAGAAAGATAGGGAGACCTAAATTGCTCATTAAGGTAGGATATTTTGTTCCTTCACAACCCTCCAATATCAACTCCCATAGAGTCTAAAAATAAATCAACTAAAGAAAAGTTAAGAAAATGCGAAGAAGTATATGGCATTGGTTGGTATATATCCTTCACTTCAAAGGCAATCTTTGTTAGAATTATAGCTTGTGAGACTGAAAAAGAAGTTTGAGAAAAGATCAAAGAGGAGTTTCAAAGATCTAAAAGAACAAAGAAATTTCAAATTCTTAATTTATGGAGGGAATTTAAACTGTTGAAGAAGGGGAGTTTAAAACTATAAAAGAGTGTAGACACATAAAACTATAAAAGTGTGTAGACACATACTTATGGAAGTTATAAATCAACTTAGGTTGTTTAGGGAAGATTTCAAAGATAAAAGAAAAGTTAGCATGATCTTTATCAGTATTCTTGAGAGGTTTGAGACTAAGATTTCAATTTTGGAGGAGTCCAAAGGGAAGATGCAATCAACTTGAAAGAACTTGTAAACTCTCTTCAAGCTTTAAAGTCAAGGAGAATGTCAAGGCACGATGGTCAAGTTAAAGGAGCCTTCAAGGCTAAAGCTAAACCTAATCAAGCTATAGAAAGCTAGAGAGAAGGAAAAAAGAAGACTAAAAAGAAAAATAAATGGAGAAAGGAAGGAGGTTAGTATGCTATAGGGTAAACTTGTCCCTTATCCTTATTATAATAGAAGAAATCAGACTCCTAACTATTGTTAGTTTAGACCCATTATGAAGTGTAGCATGTTGGAGTTATGTAAATATAGTGTCTTGGAAAGCAAGTGTATTTACATGTACCTTAATCTTCTTTAGTTACAGTTTTGTAATGGAAATATTTATTATTAATAAAATAAAAGAGTTTGGTTTTAATGAGCATTATATATCTAGTCATAAGGTACCGAGATTCTTGTGTAAGTAATATACATATACATAGAGATGTATGAGAAACATATATATTATAAGAATCTAAATTAATGGATTCACAGTTGAATAATCAAGTTGGTCACTTGATTATGGTTTAGACTGTAGTGCTGCGATTTATCTCCATGTAAGTAAAGGAGTTTACTACAAGGGAATGATGAGTTTCATATCATGATAGTAGTTGACTATGAATAATGGAACTATTAAATGAATCTGGAATCAAGTATGTTTTCAAGAATAAAGTGGGCCGTTACTTTAATCTTAAAATATACAACTTAAGCATTCGCTTATTATGAGCCACAATCTTGATGAATGGTGAACTCATATGTGTTTCATTATAATTCTTGATATGATCAGAATGGATTTTTACAGAGTATTAATCCAGTGTCTGCATGTTGGAATTATTAATTGAAACATGTATCAGGGAACATTCACTTAAATAAAGAGTTTATAGTGATATCATCACTTCTAGACGTTTTAAGGAGATTTGGTGATTAAACTGGCGCCAGTAATTTGATGGCTTCATTTTTAAAAAAATTGAAAATGAATTTGATATGTCTAATTCTGGAGTGGTCAACTGTTTTCTTGGCGTGGAGATTACTCCATTAGTAAATAAAAATATGCAGAATTTTTCTTAAAGAAAAATATCTTGAATTTAACCCTTAAGTAATCTCTTCCTTTGGTTTTTAAAATGAATGTTCATATGTCCCAATAACCAATATGGTCGTCCCAAGGTAAAGAATAATTAGTTAATTAAAAAGATATAAGTAATATAACAAGAATTACACCTATAACCCTAGTCAATTGGCGTAGTTTTTTAAATATGGAGAAGGATAAGTCAATGGTAGTTCCAATTTTTATAAAATTAAAATTATCAAAAGAAGATAAAAAGGAGAAGATTAATGTGACCTTATATAGAAATTTGATTTGGAATCTGTTGTATCTAATAACCATAAGACTAGATTTAATGTGTACAACTAGTTTGCTATTAATATTCATACAAAAGCCAAGTAAATTCATGATGGTGTAGCCAGGAGTGTTCTAAGGTATGGGAGAGAAGCATCAAACTATAGATTAATCTTCAAAAAGGAAGAAAGCATTAGTTTGACAAGGCATGTTGATAGCAGTTGAGCTGGTTTTGTTAATGATGTAAGGAGCAATTTTGACTATATTTTTCCTTGGAAGTGGTGTGTTTACTTATTATTTGAAAAAAGAAACAAAATGTTGCTCAATCCTTCATTGAAGTTAAGTATATTAAAATTATTTGTACTTTAAATTAATTCATATGACTTATGAGTGTGTTGATTGATCTTAGAATGAATGATTGATCTTTGAATGAAATAAGAGGATGCTACTTCTCTTTATATTAATTATGAGTCTACTAAAAGAATCAACATGGGAGAAATAAACATATCAAGTCAAGTTTCATGCTATTAGAGAAGTAACGGAAGAGGGAAAAGTAATATTAGAGCATTGTTCTTTAAAAAGCAAACGGATGACATAATGATAAAGGAGTAAGGCTTTACCTAGGGACAAATTCATTTATTTGAGATGCAAAATTGATGATTTTATCAAATCCATCAAGAAATAGTGTTGTAGTTTATGCATTTTCATAAAATATGAAGGAATTTTTTTTCTCCAAGTCCAATTTATTAATATTTTTTGAAAATGAAAGAAATTGTATTAATACTAGCAAAAGCTACAAAACATCATTACAATAAGTTATTGAATCTGCCAACAAATTCAGGATCCTTTAATAGTTACAAAGGTAGAGTACATCAATTGATTATAAAATCTAGTAGTTTTTTAATCCTTGGCTAAGTGTCATTTTAACACCTTTTGTATTCCATATTAGAATAGTCATTTAAAGAGAATATCTCTTCTTTTTAGTTTTCCTCCTAGCTTGGAGTTAGAGGAACACTCATGAAACCTTTTTGCTATCTCAACAAGTCTGTCATTCTCTAGTTGTATTAGCAGCAGGTTGCTTGTTGGATCATTATCTAGTAAACAAGGTTCACAAACTCTCTTCATCCACTAATTGTGCATCTGCTTCATCAGCAGCACTTGGTCTATCATTGTTTTCAACTGTTTCAACTTGCTCTCCTGTATTGCTATTAATTGCATTTAAATTGACATTTTCCAGCTAATTGTGATTTTCCAAAATATTCTACCCTACAGCTGCCTCATGAATGGTTTGGTCTTCATCACAATTGTTGCTTTAACCTTCAGTGGATATTGAATGATTTTCTTTAACAAGATCAACCAAGTCTCGTGCTTGATTCTGTGTTTCAACTTTAGAGTCATCCATAATAGAGTTCCTAATCAATTCATCATGCCTTCCAGTTTTGAAAATTTTACTTGTGGGCTTCCAACATTTTTTTGTTAAACTAGGCTTTCACGACTATGAAATAGGTACTTCAACTCTCTTGAATTCACCATCTTCTCCTAGCTTTAGAATAGGTAATTTATAAGGTAGATTAACATTTTTACTTACCTTAATACATATTTTAACAAAGCAAATCCTCTCCATATTTGCCCTTGGGTGTCTATGCACAGTGGTTTGCTAATAAGCATGTTAGATAACTGAGGCCTTTTAACATCCAAACTTCAAGAAGAATACTGTAAAAATTAACCCATATGGTGAATACATTTATACTTCCTCTGTCACAATCTAAGCCAGGCTTTCATTTCTATATAAACATGGGTTAGCCTCCTATGTGCCAAGGTCCTATCTCCAAAATTTCATCCAGGTTTTGCTCATATGAGAATTTAAAGAGAAAATTACCATCGTCCATAAGCATCGTTCCCTCAAGGACCTTCTTACCTCACCTTGTAGCAGCCCAAGCATTCACTACTCGACATGCTAGGCGTTTACTCTAGAAAAATTCCACTAAAGTCGACTATTATGCTTGTGCTCCTTCTTGGAGTAACTCTTTAGGAGGTAGAAGTCCATATTTTAGATGATCTTTACGTTGTCACTTATTTTAGATGATCTATCATGTGACATGATCTTTAAGTTGTCACTTATTAAATTATTTGCTTAGCTTATACTCATAGAGAAAACACAACTTGTGATATGTTGGCATCTTAAGCCATGAACTCCACTGTATCAACTTTGTCATATAACACATGGAATGTGAGCTACCCATGCTTGATATTATGCTCTTTACTTCAATTGTCTAGTAAAAAACGTACTCTAAACATGATTATGTGCTAAGTTATGTTCAAATTGATGAACCTTGACAGTGATATTTTTGTTCTTTTAATGATTTATGTAATAAAAAATATCATCTTGTTAGATTATTAGTCTAATACCAATAAGATGATTGCGTGACTCTTTTGTGGAGTTAGTAATGGTGCTTATACTCGATTTTTCAAATCATAACATGCCATATAACTTGTATTATACTTCATCTTATGTATTTATATATTTTTATGAAACAAAAATAAATAAAAGCATTCTCTTTTTATCGTTAAACCTTTTTTTATGCACTTAGTGTTAAAAGAGATAAATACTACAATAATTTCACACTTACTCCTTGGTAACCATGCCATCCCAATTGCTAGTATTATTTGACAAGAAGATAATGAATATAAATAACTAATTAAAATCAAATCCACAATCTGAATTCATGAAAACCTCATTCTTTGGTCACTTGAATAACCTCATTCTTTTGTCACTTGAATAAAGCTTATGCTGTTGGCCACTCATCCTTCCATCTTCACCTTCCATCTTCAACATCTCCGACAAGAAATCGTTCCATGCATCAATAGGACCAGGCAAGCACCAGTGAACGCAATCGTTGTATAAGGTTACATTTTCATGTGCCCAGTGGCCATATGTACTAGGATGACCATCTGGTCTCAACAACATAGCTTGTGTAGTGTCAAGTAACCTAAACCTTAACCCCTTTTTCTTCCCTTCTTTTTCAGCAATTCTAAACTCCTCGATCTGTGTCAAGTAAAGTTCCAAATTAATACTTTCCAAGCTAGTCTCATTACTCAAAACAGGTCTCGTTCTTTTGCAATTACCACCTTGGTTCCACTGCCCATTTTCGAAATGTGACGGCGCAAATGTCCTCAAATACGTTATGCCCTTGAAGTTTTTTAAGCTGTTTATGGCTCTAAAAGCTGTCCTGAAGGCCTTTCGATAGCCATAGGACATTGGTAGGTCAGTGACGTTGTCGAGGAGGCAATATCTGCAGCCAACGATACTTCGAGATTCGTAGTAAATCGATGGACGGAAGAACCAGTGGCCTGCGTTGATAATGATGTAGTCGAAGTCGTCGATTTGGGTCGTCCATTCCTCGTCGAACTCGTCGAGGTAGAGGTTGAATAGGCCGGTGTGAGTTGGACCATTGGCGTCTGCTTGCTCTGCCTTCACCAAATGTGGCGTCCAGAATGTGGCGATTGTGAAGTTGTAGGTTGTGTACCTCCAACGTTTGAAATGCTCGTCTGGTGTGTATGATACGTCTACGGGATACTCCACCTGAAATCAAATCAAAGACCAAGATCATATTTTTCATTTTTCACTTCTGTCGATCGAAGTGAGATTTAATGGACACTAAGAGATGGTTTCTTACTTTTAATTTTTACTTTAAGCTCCCTTGATGGTGATTTTAATTTAGGATGCCTTGGTCTAAATTATTCTAATTATAAAAAAAGAAAAACTCTGCATATAGAGTAAGAAGAAAAGATGCAATCTTTATGTAATTAGATATAATTAGACAAAATTAGGTAGTGTTAACTAAATTGGGCAAATGGCATTTCCATATAATTAACACGTTAGGAAGTTGTAATTAAGGTGCATTGTCAAACTCAAAGCAAGCTTAACGGGATAATAATGCTAACCTCCACATCATTATATTAATATATGTCATTACAATAACCTTATCTATAGTTTGAAGTTAGTTAGCAACCTCAATGTTAACATTATTATATGAAATGGACATCTGTAACATTATTATAGACAATCCCATAGAATCCCAGACCGAGCAATTGTTATAAATTGCTAAGCGCATGCCAATTCAATAAGCATATTTTACCTAACCCTTGGGTTAATTATAGTATATTGATTTTGGTCAACTAATAAAATTATGGGTGGGTGTCGGCAATTTTGCCACGTAGGAATGTGATGTAATTCCAATAATCAAATTACGAATTCCAGTAATTAATTAATTACATATTGAATTCTAGTATTCATCTCTGTTTATTCATAATTTATGATCTCCAACATTTTCTTGTAGGGTTAAATGGACCAACATTCCATTGGACAAATATAGATATACAAAGTTTATGACTTGTAAAAATATTTATGAAATGAAATTGACTCTAATCAACAAATAACCTTTTAAATATGATCTTATGTAATATTATTCAAGGCGAATATTGCAGTTTGTATTGGGTATTATTATTCTCTTCAACTGCAATACCTTATTTAAATTTTAATTGTTATAAGAGGGATGTAATTATTTTTTAAAAAAATTTGATGATCATTATTTAATGTTAAATTAGTATTTTTATTTAATAAAATTTTTATTTATAAAAATGATTACTAATACCACTAAATAATATGAACACTTCTTTTTTCATACATATATATTACTAAAAGAAGATAACGCAGGAGCAGGTCAAACTACTAAGGACTTCAATTAAACAGTCTTCATAATTCATGCACTTCAAAAACTCTCCATGGCTTCTCCTAGGTAAGGTAAGCCAACTCCCCGACCCGTCATCTTGTAACTAATAAGCTACTAAAGGGCTGGTAACAAGTATCTATCTAAAACTGGACTTTTAGGTTTCTTTTGTTTGCTAGAATAGGCAATAGGAAACGTGAGAATTGCATATTACCTGACGTTAAAAGGACCATTAAAGCTTTAAGTTTTTTTGCATAGAATTCGAAATTTTTGATACATTAATAATCGAGACTTACCCTGGAGAGAAGGCATATCAAGGACTGCATATGGTTTCTACCCACTGAGTCGCCAACAAAGGCCATAGACTTTCCTCTTACGATCTCCAGAAACTGAGTAGGATCAAAAATAGGTAGCTCACAATCATCTGGCTTCCATCTCCATTTCATGAACTCAGTGTCGGGTCTACCATACTTCATGCAATTTTGATGCTCGTGTATTGCCCAACACGTCGTGTTCGTGTAGTATGGGCCATCCGGATTCGGCACCCACTCCCCTGAGAATATATCACACGTCTTGGTGGTAGCAGCCACGTATTTTGACCCCCTATGTTCTCCATTGTCGGAAGGTGGTGGCTTAGACAAGTCTTGTGGCAGATATAGATACCCTTGTAAGGTGTTACACAGAAGAACAACAGCGACAAGTGCAAATGTTGCCAGGACAAGTATAATTGGAATTTTATGCAGCTTGGGGAATTTGCCCAAGGGAGTCTCCATGTTTTGCAGCTTATTTATTAGTAACAAGACTAGAGAGGGAGAGAGAGAGTATGGAGGGACTAGGATTGATTGAAAACTTGCTTAATCGCATATATATATCTATATATATCGATGTGACGAGTTCAAAGTGGTAGCAGATTATCCCTTCACATTATTTATACTTCATTTCTTGATATAAAGTGAGTTTGGAATTCAAAAGTAATGCTGGCAGGTGAACATGGCACTCCCTGCCTAATATGGGTTTTCGTTAGTTTCGACAATAATTGCCAAAAAATGGGCAGGTCAACTAAAAGTGGAGCGCTGCCTGAAGGTAATAAGGGCAAAAGAACAATTTGACTGGTGAGTTATTACCCTTTTTGGGGATGACAAGAAAAAAGAGCAAGTTTCTCATCAAGGTTTCCCTTCCTCTTCCTCCAACTCGAACCCTAACCCAAATCAATGCTTAACAAAGGCCGTGTCTAAGATTTTCAGGCTATATTATAATGTGTTCCTATGCATTGATATGTCACTGGTTGGTGTTACATTCCAATCATATCTTGCATATATCCTCAGCTAGACCAAAACTTTTAGTTGGATGTTCACCATCACAGCCACTGTGATCTCCTTGATCAGAAGAGTGATTAGTTATGGGCTAATGGCCAGTTGTAGCAATCGGTTGTATTGTCATGTTTCTAGGAAGCCTACTGAACATTCAATGCTGAAATTTTGTAATAGATATTTCCCTTATCCAGCCTGCTAGAGAAATCAATTCCAGTAAGCTAGTCTAAGAAGTCGCTTAAATTTGATGTATTACCAATAATTATAATGTTAGCATATATTGTTACAACTTATTGAATGGAGGTCACAACAAAGATATACACTACAGCATAATAGACCATTCACTACACTTTTTTGGCGACGAATTGGAAATCGTCGCTAAATGTAGACTTTTGGCAATGATATATCATTTCGTCGTACAAAGTCCCAAGTTTAATGACGTTAAAGTAAATCGTCGCCAAAGCGTATTATTACGACGATTTTTAGGAATTATCACTAAAAGTGGACAATTTTGTTTACTCATATCATCGCAAAAGATCGAACCTTTGGCGACAACAATGTAAAACATTGGTAAGTATTCGAACCTTTTCTGACGAAATTTGTAATTCGTTGCCAAATATGAACATTTGACGACTAAACCTTTAAATCGTCACAAAAAAGTGTAGATTAAAGAATTATATATTAATAATGTTAATTTGTTAAATTTTTAATGGTTAGTATGCTTAATAATCCTAAGGTTAATTATAATTGACATTTATATATGATTTTTCATATTTTTGATTTATGTTTTATTTTTAAATTTGTTTAAATATATAGTTAATGCATAAAAACTCTATAAATTTTCTTTTTGGATATTAAAAGATAAACATACCTAAAATTTAACATATTAATAAGATTAAAATTTAATAAATTTAAGTTGACTATTATTGTTAATCATTAATATTTATTAACAATAAAATAATAATACATAAAAATTGAAAATTGTAAGCAATATAATATAATGATGTACGCAGCTAAGTAGTAAAAGATTGTAATTAGAAGTTTAACAATTTTTATAGATGTACAACAACAACAATAATGCCAACAACAACAATACTTATTAGTATGAATCCCACCGATACGCGGGGTCTGAAGATGTCTAATAGTATGCAGCCTTACCCCTAATTAGTAGAGAAGTTTCTAAAATTCTTACAGACATAAAAATAAATAAAGTTTCACGTTTATTCCGTCGCAAAGGAAATGAAATGATTATTTTTTAGATTCCAAGTGACGTCAGAGTCGGTAAAGGTAAATGAGTTTGCTATGTCTGGATTCCTAAAAAAAGTCCTTGCACGTTCGAAAGCATCAATTGAAAACATCAAAGATATTCCCTTAGGTGTTCGGTTATTAACATTTTCCTTTGAAAACTTCTTGGCTATAACTAAATTTATAGAGGGTACAGTGAATGAATCTCCAGATATAGTATGGATCACTAAATTAGATGAACTACCAGTGCGATGCGTTTCACCTAAGACACGATTAGTATGGAACTTAAATAGCTAGTTAAGTTAAAATGTATTACGAAGCCAAATTCAAACACATTCATACCTGATTGACCCGCCATAGTAAATGAAATCGACGATTGATCAAAAATAATTGATTGCCCTAATCCTGTGCCCGCCCTCGGGATATTGCCATTGTTTCCATTATCATATATATTCTCTTGATTAGGGGTGTTCATGGTAGGATAATCTGACCCGTTCATAAATAACCTGAATGTCAGGTTCGGCAATTTCACGAACCTGAACCTGAACCTAAAGAACCTATAGGATCGGTTAACCTATTT
>JAOQMR010000008.1:13760795-13780084 GCA_027563865.1 Erythroxylum pelleterianum | reverse complement strand
ATTCCTAGCTCTAGTATAAATAGATGTATGTTATAGCCATTTTCAATCAAGCAAATTCAAAGTGAGTTCCTCTCCTCCAAAGCTAGAGTGTTCTTGTTCTCTCTATTCTCTTGTTTGTTTACTAACATGGACGAGCTTGATATTTTTCTCTAGAAAAACCAGCCGGTCCACAACATCACAAACAAGGATGTCAAGAAGTTGTTACAAGGTAGAAGCTCTAGAGTAGACTGGTTTAAGATTGTCTGGTGTAAGGCTTTAACTCCACGACTTTCCTTCATCCTTTGACTAGCGGTTAAAAATAAACTGAGCACCACATATCGCATGACCTTCCTATAGGTTAATAAAACTTGTCCAATGTGCTTGACACAGGAGGAAACAAGAAACCATCTCTTTTTCGAATGCTCTTTCAACAAGGATATATGGAACTATATCACCATGAAATGTAAATGGCTCAATTTGGGAGAATCCCATCGAGACATCCTTTTAGTGTATCAACTCAAAATGTGTTCATGGGAACGAATCGGTTAATCCACTGCATTGTTCTGGCCCTCTGTGTCTACAGCTTATGGCGTGAAAGAAATCTAAGACGATTCATTGCACAAGTTTTTTCAAAGAAATATTGAAATCCACAATCCTCCATAAAGTTAGAGAGCACATTCTGTTGCGGAACCTGACTCTCAATGGTAGTTCAAATATCCTAACATCTTTGCACCTCAAACAAATAAGCTATCCTCATCTTAAATATTTTAGCCTTTTGTTCTTAATATCTACCTGTATACCAAGACTCCCAAGGGTACTCTCTTATGGATTTTTTTCTCTTTTGTAAAACTCTAGACTCTTATTTATTAATTTCATTTTCCCTTTTTCAAAAAAAAAGTTTGAAGTTTATTTATTGGATTCATTTTTTTTTTCTTTTTTTGATGTCGAGAACCAATCGGTTTTTTTAGAAATACCGTGACACTCTCCCTTCTTTCTACTAAAATGACCCATATCGTTGATCATAAGCCCAGTGGTTCAATATTTTCCAGAAATCCACCACAAATGTCCAGTTGAATATGAAAGAAGTATTCCTGGACCTGGGCTAGGACAACTTTTATATTTATATATATATATATATATATATACATATTTCATTAGGCCGAGGTCTTTATAGGATTAAATTTAGTCTCATATACAGAACTTAATTTTGTTTTTAAAAACCATTGGAGAAGGTTTATTTGTTTATCAATCAATCAATCAATCGTGCCTTCAACTCCTACCTTATTTCTATTCAGTTATATTATTTCATTCTAAACAATTCTTTTTGAGTATCTTGGATGGTGCACTCCGATCTCAACGGAATTCTGGAAGTTTTTATCGGGTTGACCCTTGCGTAGAATTTGGGGTATCGACAAATCGAACTTGAAGTGGATTCTACAGCGGCTATTGACATCCTTTCTTTCCCGGAATACCAAGCCAGATCACATAACTCTATCGTTCGCAGCATTCATGAACTAGTCAGTAGGAATTGGACTGTTGTATATTGACACATTTATCGAGAAAATAACAGATGCGCCGACTAGCTTGCTACTTATGCAAGTCATTTTGATATTGGCATCATTTGCTTTGACACTACACTTATCAGGTGCCACATGCTCCTTTTGGAGGACTTATTGAATTTTGGTTTCATTTTCTTTAAAAAAAAGTACTTCCTCTGATTCATAATAAGTGTCGTTTTATATACATTTTAATTATTCAAAATAAATGTCATTCTTAACTTTGTATGTATGTTTATAATTTTATTTCTAAAATTAACTTTTAATTTCTCTCATATCTTAATTACATAGATTACACGTATTATATTTTCAAGGCACTTTAACATGTAATTAATAAGGGTGTATCAGATATTTCATTAACTTTTTTAATAAGTATATATTTCTCTAAAACGACACTTATGAATCGGAGGGAGGAATGCTCTTCGTTGCTGGCAAGTGGCAACAATAACTCGGGCAAGCAGATCGATTAGTGTTTCCATTCCAACTGCCCTTTCCTACAACAACGTCAACATTATCTAATAAAATTCTGCCGACACGGGAGTAAAGGTCCAACTTTATCTCCTTTTTGTCACGTTAAATTCTCTTTTTCGGTAATTGTTTCGACTCAAAGATGATAATAACACCGTAAATGAACAGGAAATCTTACCCCCTCTCATATGACTCCAGCTGGCCTTTGCTCATTGGCGCTAATTCTTCGCAAATCATCGACAAACCCATAATTCAGTTCTCTGCTGTCGTTTTGAAGCTCCAAAAGCAAGGAAACGACACTTAAATGTTCATCAATGGTCACTTTCCTTTGGAACACACGCATTCAATGGCAATTGGTTCCCGCAAACTACCAGTCCTTCAGATTCATTTGTCGCTATATCCTTGACATTAGATATTTCTATATTTAAGTGGGATCTTCTTGTTTGAAGCCGTATGTTTAACACACACTCCTGTGGATAGATTGCCAGAGAAGCTGATCGTTCTTAAACGCAGAATCTAAAATACCCAGGTCAGTTTCGTGGTTCTTATGTATTTTTAGTGGTTTTTTCGTCGTGGGTTTTCATCAAAATTTAAAATTTCCTTTCATCGAAATGTTTTGGTGGTAAATATAGGATTTGAAGATAGACCCATTTGCTATGCGTTGTAAAGATCCTGGTTTCTCTCGTTTCTTATTAACATGCGTCATTTTTTCATTAAGAGTTGGGACTTTCACAGCTAAGTGTAGTGGAAATTCGTGATCTTTTGAGGCCGGTTTTGTTTTTTACTAACATGTAAAATTAAAATAAAGTCGTGCAACTTGTTGTTTATTCAATTCCTTACTTGCATTGCCGTTAGTAATCTTGATAGTTTCTCCTTATATGTTTTGTTTGTTGGATGCGGTCCTACTTCTACTTGTGCCGAGTTGATATTATTAGAATGAGGGTCATATGCAATAGGGTGCTAGCTGCTACCTGTTATTAAAATTACATGAACCGGAGAATTTGACAATATTCTTAATGTGTTTAAACTGACCTACCAATGTTTTTTGATCGTTGTGCTTGAAGGCTTGCATCTAGTTAGGTGCTGTAACTGGTCGGAAGCGGTCTGCTCTATTTGGTCTCTGCTTACTCTTCTGTACCCAACGATCAGAGTGACGGTGGCTGAAGGTTTTTGAGTGGTTTGCCTTAAACATGGATACTTCCGTTGACTTACTCTATTGATTTTTTTTATCGGTCCCACCCTGATAACTTTTAAGGTAAAGAATGCTGATAATAACTTTTTATCTGTCTATGCATATCATGTTTCACTAAACATATAGAATTTGTTTCTCAGCTGTCAGAGTTTCGCTCTTGGTGTAATGGTGTTCACCAGTTGATTCAATGTCAGGGAAGTCAAAGATAAGTTTTATGCTTTGTGGCAGACTGTTGTTTCTTTGACATGGTGCAATGGAAAAGAAAATAGATGATTGTGACATAGGGAATCTTCATTCACCTAGACAGGTGGAAAAATTTGGCAGCATAAAGCAAGAACTCAATAATCTTTCCGAGAGTTTAACCAAGGGCCGCTCAGCAAATGAGTTTGAGAGGTATGGTTTACCTTGGTGAATTTTCTTGAACGTGAAGTAGTAGTTGACATAAACAATTCAATAAATTGATTCCTGATGCAAAAGAGCTTATAGTTTATAAAGAAATAAAAGAGGACAAATCACTCAATTACAAGCTTTAATTTGGTGGAATGAAGATTGTGATTAAGGTAACAAGAAGAAGAAGAAACGTTGAATTATTATTTTTAGATATATTATCCTAGTTTAAAATGTAATCTTATTTAAGAATAAAGAAGCTTATTAGAGTAGGATTGGTTACTTTAGTTGGAAATTTTTTTACTACTAGAATAAAGGTTTCAAGAACTTTTGTATTTATCTGTACTCAACCCATCAATAATAATACGTTGAATTTTCTCTAAAACTTCGAGTTTTCTATTAGAAGATGTGATGCTTTCTTCTAAGCTTGATTCCTAGTTCTTTACCCTTCGCTACTTCTTTACCTTTCCAACACTTTTATCCTGAATTTCTAGAATCAAAACTCTAAAATTCTAGCCTTCATTTCCAACAGCGAAAACCTAAATTTTTAGTTATTGTGAACTTGAAATTCCAGTAACTTGAGCTGAAATCTCAAACCAAAAATTCAAATTTCAGCAACCAAATTTTGTAATCCTCTATGAGTTATATACCTACTAGTTTGATATATCTTCTACTCTTTCTATGTCAATTTGGTATTAGAAATTTGGTTCACGATAGCAACACGTAGTGAAAGGGCGTATAGAAAACTACTTAGTGACTGACAGGAGAGATGAAATACTTTTGAAACTTATGGAAAGATTAGACTTTAACGACCCTCGATCACAAGGTACTCCAAGAACTAGTCTAGAAAAAACACTGGACAATAAACTACACTTGATATTGAGGGTGGAGAAAGTGAAATCCACGTTGAAGAGGCTGAAACTAATGAACAATAAGTGGTGTTAGAGAATTAAGACCTATCGAGAGATTCAAGACAAAGAAACTATCCAACAGCACTTGGAGAGCACATGCCAGACATTAGAGGTCATGATAAAGTTGAAACACGTAACATACTTGATAATATTACCAAGAAAATTCGTGTTGAAGAACTTGATTTTGTTGGAAAGATAGGTTTACACCTATTCTTGGACTCGATGGTAACAATGTAAGACTTCTTAGATGTGTTAAACATGTCAGAAGATTGAAAAGTTCGATTTATGACGATGAAGCTAGTTGGACATTTTAAAATCTTTTGGAGATCGATAGAGGATAGACTTTGAAAAATAGACCAGCTGCTAATTGTTGATTAGGAAGATATGAAGTTGAAGTTACCGAAAAATATACTTACCATTTCATTACCAAAAACATCTCTCAGATCAACTCACAACACTTAGACAAGGAATTATGTTTGTAACAAAGTGTACGAAAATATTTGATGAACTTTCTATCTGCTGTGAAGAATGAAATTTGAATGGCAACTCTTATCTCTCTACAAAATATCTGAAGGATAGAAATTTGCAAGAAGTTGCAATGGAAAGAATTTATGGCCTTGAAATGCATATCACTTCACTTTAAGAGCGAAATAATACCTTACACAGTTAGTAACTAAGAAGTTTAGAAAGCAGGCCATGGAGCTCAACATGAAGAGTCACGACTGTGCACGGGCTAGAACCTAATTTATCAAAATTTGCACTACATAACAACTACAAAGCTTCTCAAGGTGCTGAACCTAAAGGTAAAGCCATCGTTGAAACTGAGACAAAAGAACGCAAGTATGACAAGAAGTGTTGCCGATATAATGGGAGGGGCTACTTTGCTTATGAATGTACTAACATAGGTTTGCACATGATGGAAGAAGAAGAGGAGAAAGAATGTAATGAATATGTGTGTGAACATAAAGCTGGGGAGGAGTGGAAACGGGGATATGTGAAGATTCTATTTGATATGATTATTCCTATGAAGTATCGTGTATTTTACTTGGTCAATTGTAACTAGCTCTTAATATCCTTAAAAAGAGAGAGAGAGAAAGAGTTTGAAAATGTCGGTAAGGAGAAGAGCATTGTGTTTTCAATGGTAGTGAAGGAAGTAATAAAAACAACAGTTAAAACACCCCTTGCATTACCAAAAGCAGTGAGCGAACTACTGGTTAATTTTTTAGACCTTATGCCAGATGATATAGCAAGTAAATTACTTCTTTTAGGAGATGTTCAACATGCTACTAAATTCATACTTGGATCTACGCTACCAAAATTTCCAGCATATTGCTTAAATATTATCAAGAATGGAGAGATGAAGAGGCCATATCAATTAAGTAGAAACTGTAATTTGGAGAGATAAAGAGTAGGAGTTGAGGTGACAACAAAGAAAACTAGGATTGGAATTTACTTTATAATAGATTTCTTTATTAGATAGGAAATAGTAATAAGTTAGATATATTGTCCTAGTTATTTAGGACTTAAACTTATTTTAAGAATAAAGAGGCCTTATTAGAGTGGGATTTAATATTATTTTGAACATTTTGGTTGGGAATCTTTTTACTACTAGAATAAGGGTTTAAAGAATTTTTCTATATATATATGTGTACTAGGCCCTTCAATAACTATATCCTGAATTCTTTTTTGATAAACTTGAATTTTCTATTAGAAGGTTTGATGGTTTTTTTCTAAGAGTGATTCTTAGTCTCTAGGAGTAATTTCTAGCTCCTTACCCTCCGCTAATTTTTAACTCATTAAAATTCTAATGCTTTTAACTTAAAATTTCACCAACTAATTCTAGCCTAAATTTCTAGCAACCAAATCCTAAATTTTCAATTATGCTAAACATGAAATTCCAATAGCCTAAGCTGAAATTCCATACCTAAAACATGAAGTCCAACGACCAGCTTTTATAAGTTTTGTGTGTTCTAACTACTAATTAATATCTTCTTCTTATCCTACATTATTCACTCTTGTTGAATATACATTGGTTTTGGACATTTCCTATGTGAATCATTTTTAGGGAGGAAAGAAGAATAAGGAAATGGAGAAAGATGATTGGTCTAGGAGGGAGCGACTGGAAGTATTATGCCAGGAGGAAACCTCATGTTGTTAAGAGGAGGATAAGGAAAGGAATTCCCGATTGTTTAAGGGGCCTTGTTTGGCAGTTGATATCTGGAAGTCGAGACCTTCTGCTTATGAACCCTGGGGTTTACGAGGTACTTGTACTGTACACATGTTTTTTATGAAACCAGCTTTCGTGTCTCTGCTAATCAAGAATGTGTTGATGAAATTATACATTTGTTGCAGCAACTGGTCATATACGAGACATCAGCATCAGAGCTGGATATAATTCGTGATATTTCTCGTACGTTTCCTTCACATGTTTTCTTCCAACAGAGACATGGGCCTGGGCAGAGGTCTCTCTACAATGTTTTAAAGGCATATTCTGTGTATGATAGAGATGTTGGCTATGTTCAGGTATGAATCTTTTGCTGCTTCATTTAGTTTGGTTAAGATACTGAATGAAGAATTACGTTTGATGAAAAGTGCAGGGAATGGGTTTCCTAGCTGGTTTATTGCTTCTTTATATGAGTGAAGAGGACGCATTCTGGTTATTGGTTGCATTGCTTAAGGGGGCTGTTCATGCCCCAATGGAAGGACTGTATCAGGTAATCGTATCATTTATGGAGTTGATATTTACCATGTCAGATTCCTAATTGAATTATTGATGTTGGATGTTTTTATTGTCTGCAAAGTCTAGCTGTTGTCTGATAAAATGGCTGTAGGCCTTTGTTTGGTCGGACTGGTGTTACTAAGAATATAACTTCTGAAAGTAATTCTCGATAAAACGCAGAATTCTTTTCTTATGCACCGGTTTTACATCCATCTGAGGTCTCAATCACATGTACAAGTATGACTTTCAGCTTAAGTGTAGCTTGTCCAAATATATCTAATCCTTATGTTTCTAGTTTCTAGTCTTCAATACTTTCGCTTTTCTTGTATTCTAATTTTCCTTTTCTTTCTAGTTGACCTCTTCATAAGGAGGTGGAGATCCGACCTAAGATACTTGATTACGTCAACTTTGAAATGCTAATTCTAAATTGATCCACTTTCTCATATGAACATTTGTTCATCAAAAAAGTTATTATACCAAAGGGAGCAATGGTCTCCTGGATACAACTGGGACAAGACAATATAGGAAAAGAAATAAAAAGAGAATAAAGAGATGAAGGAAGAGAATGTGAGGTAGAATAATTGAATATTATCTTATGAAATCTACATGAGGAGAGATAATTTCAGCTCCAAAGTTATAAATCATTTGTAAATGATGAACCGATGGTTAAGCTATAAGAGTAATGCTTATCCTTAACTAACATTTTAACCATTTTGACTAGGGATCAGGCAAAAAGCTATAAACAATTCTTATGGTCTTGTTGGATATTCTGAGGACTATCTTCTCTACTACTGCTGCAGGTAGGTCTGCCTCTAGTACAGCAATATTTGTTCCAGTTTGACCTCTTGATGAAGGAGCATTTGCCAAAGCTGGGAGAACATTTCACCCAAGAAATGATTAATCCTAGCATGTATGCAAGCCAGTGGTTTATTACTGTCTTTTCATATTCTTTTCCATTCCATTTGACTCTTCGGATATGGGATGTCTTTTTATACGAGGTCAGTAATCATTGATATTAGTCTATTTTCTGTATTTTATCGTTGCGTCTGCTAGGAATTGACATTTATATACCTATCTATTATGCTAGGGGGTTAAAATTGTCTTTAAAATTGGCTTGGCTTTGTTAAAGTATTGCCATGATGACTTGGTAAGTATCCAAAAGCTTATTTTCTGATATTCAAAAATTCTAGCAATTATGTTTCTGCTCATAAACTACTATTTTGTCAGGTTAAATTGCCCTTTGAGAAGCTTATACATGCTTTACGTAACTTCCCTGAAGATGCTATGGACCCCGATAGATTACTACCAATGGCTTACTCATTCAAGGTTCACTCTGTCTCTCTCGTATGCTTACTGCAATGCTTACACTATCTAGTTTGTTTCAGTGTGGAAGTGCATTCAGTGGTTGGGTTTTGCTATTATCCTCATAACTTGCTGATTTCTTATTGTGATCTGTGTGATAACATCTGCTCATTATATGATAGAATAAAACTTTGACGACTTTTTAAGCTTTTTGGTTATCAAACCTCTTAGCATGCTGTTTCTGAACTAATGTTAGAACTTCAGATATGGGAGAAAGGTGAATATGGCCTACACATCCTAGTTTGGTGTGAAATCTTTCTTCATTTAATAATGAATATCAATCTCCAAGGGTATAAGTGACCTGTACCAATATAATATGTGGTTATTTTCTTGGAGTACATGTGATTGACTTATATTTCCTGTATGACTCTTTTGGCTACTACATGGGCACCTTGATCACTTCTTTGAAACTAATATGTAACAAAGTAGATTCTTTTCTTGGATTAAAAAAAAGAGATAGTTGAATAAACTACTGTGAGGCAATTGATATGGTCCATACAATTAATTATTGGAGATGTTATGAGAAAGCATTTTTCATGGGGAAACAATCTAATATTTTCCTCTTACTATATTTTTTGATAAACTTCCTGCACATGTGTTGTGTTGATTTTGTTGCATGTCATGCTCCTTGTTCATACTTTGAAGTAGTTACAAATATTTGAAGCATTAAGAAAAAGGTGAGCCCATCATATTGTATTTTTCGATGTAACGTTAATCATTTTTTGAGGGGGAAAAAAAGAAGTGTTTTGTGCTTAAATTTTGGGCTATAATAGTATATAGCTAGTGATTAGTTGTAGATTTGATTTTACAGGGAAGTTAGGTATAGAAATCTCTAAAATGCAGCATTTGGTCTTATCACCTTTGGCTTTTATTGGTCATGTTCCTCAGAATTTTGAGCTCCAGCAATTGTATCCTTTTTTTTCTTTTCCTACTGACCAGATTCATTTTCTATATCATACCAATATTTGCCTCATTTTTCTTTTACGTTAAGGCATTTCATTATGCATCTGAGCTACACTGACTGATGTAGGTCGGGCATAAGAAATTCTAACAATTTGATGGAACACTTGTAAGTTACAAATTATAAAATTTAGGGCTGCCTATTTAATGAAGATTCTTATTATTCTTTAATAGATTTAAACTCTGAATTAATAAGGATAAACTAAAATAAATATATTTTCATTTTTTAATAAGAAAAAATAAACCTTTCTGCATGGCTGACTTGCTGTTCAGTACTTCATTCTGCACCAAGTTCATTCACACACGTGCAATACACCAGGTTCAGTCACACATGTACGAACACACACGAAATAAGGGAAAATAGATGCAAAAGTTAATTAGCTAATCAACATAACTGAAAGTTACTTTTTTTTTTTCGTAAAATTGGAAATTGCTCAAATATGTGGTGCAAAATAGAAGGGTAGGAAATGTTGGTGTAAGTAGTAACAAGGACTATGAATACAAGGACACTTCATTTCAGGTTTATAGATCTACCTTACTCTCGTATCCAAGTCTGGATAGATCCTTCAAAATACATAAATGTGTATCCTTCGATTCCATTTCGAATCAGTTAATTAAGAAAATGTTTTTGGGTTAATTATCAGGTATCCAAGCGGCTGGAAGGACTGAAAGAGGTTTATGACAAGAAGAATGGGAAGTCAGTTAAATGTGCAGCATTAAACACGAAGGATCAACCAAAAACAGCTCAAGTGAAGTTTTAAATTTGCATTCTTATATTTTGATTCTTTGTTGATATACCAATTTATCAACTGGGGAGAGGTATGTACAATGTTAACCCAACCTGCCAGACAGCTGATAGTTTCCTGTTCAACGAGAGAATATACAGAAATCAGTCTACATATTTGAGACTTGTATTGCAGAAGTAAGACGAGATCATGTCTACTCACCTCCTGTTAGGTTCTGATTCCCCTGTTGTTATTATATAAGCTGATAAAACTCAAGTGATAAGGATGATGACTGGATTATATCTTCTTGGAAAGATTTAAGTGGAATCAATCACTATTTATAAGCAGAGAATTTTGGGATGAGGATGATGATGGGGTTTTTGTCGCTAACTGATCAGATGTCTGACAATAGAAGGCAACTTCTCTGATATGGCATTCTTAGCCACCAAGATCTTTTATTTGTTGTAGCACAACTCCTGGAGCTTGTAACACCACCAAAACAGTGGCAAAGAAAAGAATGTTGTATATTGTCAACATTACACAAGCATATATAGGCCTTGTTTGGTGAAGAGCTGATCAGCTTTTTTTTAGTTGGTCAACTCACTTTAGCTTATTGATTTTAAGAAAAAGCTCATAAGTTTATTTGGTAAAGAGTTGGTTGGGTTGGTTGCTTCAACCCAATTAGCTGATTTTTAATTAACTCCTCTCTAGGAGTGTTTTATCCCATTAGTTGATATTTTTTGGGACAAAATCTTCATTTTGTCCTCAGTTACATTTATCTCTATTTTTCTCCTCATTGCTGCCTCCATGCCGCCGACTAGTCTCTGTCGTCGCTTTCCACCAACGCCTTCACACCAGCAATGTCCTTTGCAGACTCTTTCGCTTTGCCCAATGCCTCAGTCGGTGAAAGCGGCTGCAGGTAGAACCTCTTCTTCAGTGGCAGCTCAAGGTCTCTTGCTTCATTCGAGTTAAGTGTCCCAGTTGCCATGCACCAAACAACCAATTTTATTTCATATTTCACCTTAAAACTTGAATCATGAATATAGATAGGAACTTACAAAGGCCACCGGATGGAGGTGGAGGAGGGCCAACTTTGATAGGAATACCGTACCACAGCTTGGGCGAATGGTCCAAAAGCCAATCTTAAGGCAACAAAACCCAGCATGGTGCGGTGCTTAGTTTCAGGAACCTGTTGGGCTCTAACGGTGAATCTAGGGTGAGAAGTAGAGAAACGAGCGATCCCGTAATTTCTCTCTTTACATTTCTAGAACGTGAAAGAATTTTACGTCTCATTACTTCCATACAAAAAGAGTTAATAACATTATTTATTTTATTAACAACTAATAATTTTTAATTATATTTTATTAACAATGAATTACATATTAATCATTTAATAAGATGGTAAATTAAGTATTCTATTAATTAATAAAATTGATAAATAATATGATCAATTTCTTATTTAATTTATAACTTATTTTAGATAAGTAATCAATAGTTATTTGATTGGTTTTACTATTAATAAATAAAATTATAACAAATCATCTTATAGTTAGGAGATAGGGCCTTAATTACCGGTTATGATTTTTAGTTTAATGGTATCTAAGCCTACCTACTATCCTGCACGTCTCGGGTTCGACCCGGCACGTCGTTACTTCGAGGAAAAAGACCCTCAGGAGTGCGATACAGAGGCATGGTGGGATATAGTTAGGAGATTGGGCCTTAACTACCAATCATGGCTTTTAGTTTAAATTTTTGTAGAATTAAATATCTAAAATTTAAGTTTCTATAAGAATATTCAACGAAATACTAAGATAAATAATAATAATAATAATATTATTATTATTAAATGTTCTATTTTTTATTAAAGTTATAAACTTAATTTTTGTAGAATTAAATATCTAAAATTTAAATTCCTATAAGAATATTCAACGAAATATTAAGATATATAATATTCATACCCTTATAATTATTTTTAAAGTTATGTCCTTATAAGTTATTTTACACATAAACAGCTAATACTAAACAACTAATTTTACCAAATATCTCTAACAAACAGCTAATATAATTTGCTGGTCAAATCAGCTGATAGAATCAACTAATAGCTAATGCAATCAGTTGATTGTTAAACAGGGTTATAATAATACCATTCAGGTTTAGTGATTGGCAAGCTAACTTCAACATTCTTTTTCCACTCTCTTTCCTTTCTAACCAGCCGTTAATGTAACTTTTGGCAAACAAACAAATATAGTCAGGCAGATTATGAGTTTGTTACCAAGCCACCAATAACCTCCATCACTCACAATGACCACGTACCAGCCTTCCACTGAATAAAGAGAAGTATCCCAACAATTGTGACTTCCTCCAATAAAGTATCATTTTGTCTACATGTAAGAATTGAGTTATATATGATCACCATCTAGTCTACTCAAAAGCCAAGCCACTGCAACTGACCTAGAGGGGGTTACAGTTTTTCAAGCCATTCCATTGCCAAGGCAATAAAGCAAAGTGAAGATAACATGTCAACCAAAAACTTCAATGTAAATTGTAGAAAAAGTCAAGCATAGATAGGTATGAGTCCCTCCGATGCTCCCTCAGCAGCCACCTCCTTCTTCAATCTCCGATGTCTCCCCAGCCACTCTCTCCACCACTCCCAGGCCACTGCTTTTTCCCTAGCCACCTTCTCCTCTGTCCCTTTCCCTCTCTTACCTCCCTTGTTGCCTGCTTCTTCTCTTAGCTTACTCACTAACCATTCTCAGATCTGCAACTCAATTCTCAAATTTGAAGTCAACATTTCCAATCTTCAGCCTATCCCATTCTCTTCTGCTCTGCTTCCTACCTCCAATCTTCAGCCTACCCCATTCTCTTCTGCTCTGCTTCCTCCTACCCTCCCCCTTCACCTTTCCTAGATTTGCATTGCTCCTTTCCTAGTTTTCTCTTACTTGAAACTCTTTTCCCATTTCTTTTCTGACCTGCACCTCTCCTTGCTCAATCCTGCATTCAGAAACTCAAACCTGCATTCATAAATTCAACCCTCCATAGAACCTGTATTCAGAATCTCAACCCCTTCTCTCTGCCCTCCTTCGGGTCTCCAGCACTCTGTCTTTCGTTCTCTAGCTAGCTTCCTTGTCCTAGATCTGGCCTGCACTTAAACAACATGCAAAATATATTGAACTCAGATTTTCCCCCTCTTTTATCCACAGTTCAAAACTCTAACTTGAACCATCCCAACCCTAACCCGAACCACCCCATTCTGGTTGAACCTAAGAGCTTTGCAGCAGCTGCTGCTGCAGGTAACAAAGCAGATGGACCCAAGAGAACTTGGAAACAAGTAGTGGGTGATGGATCAGACTCCTCATTGGAGTTCAGCCCTCCAGTGGAGTTTGAAGGCAAGCTGATGGTTGCTCCTAGTATTGATATTCTTCAACAAGGAGCTAAATCTTAGGAAGCTACTCTAGTTGGATTCTTTATGGAGAAAAGACCTGCTTTTCCCATCATTCAAGCTTGGGCAGCTAGGAATTGGAAGGGAAGAGGACTCTTGGAAGTTATGTTATCCGAAGAGGATAATATTATTTTCACCTTTTATTCCAAATTTGAAGCTTTAAAGGTCTTAGAAGAAGGTCCTTGGCATATTTCTCAGCTTCATCTATTCCTACAAAGCTGGCATCTAGGAATGGAACTGGAGAAAATTAGAAGAAAGAGTATTCTTTTATGGGTAAATATCCACAATATTCCTTTAGAATATTGGACCACTAAGGGGCTGAGTATGTTGGCAAGCTATTTAGGCAAGCCATTATGTATGGATGAGAACACAGCCATGAGAAAACAGGTAGGATTTGCACGGTTATGTATCAGCATGGATATCACAAAAGAATTGCAAGAGAGCATTCCTATACTAAGACTAGCTGATGAAAATTCTCTTAGAGAAGATAAGGTGTTTGTCTCTTACCATTGGAGACCATCCCTCAAGGCTCAAGGAAAGGAATGGAAACCTACAGGTAGAACTTTTCTTAAAGGGGATTATTGGGAAGTGATGGGGCTGGAAAAATTGGAGCAGGAGGTTCCACAGCAGAACAAGGAGACAGAACAAGTGGAGGAGAACCAAGGGTTGCTTCAGCCACATAATGGATCTTTGGACACTCAAGTTCATAATCAGATGGAGAACACTATTGAATCAGCTCAACAGAGGGAGGAGGAACAACTTAATAAAAATGATGAAGAATGCAGCAGCTCTATTAACACTAGGTGCAATGAGATGGCACATAGTGATCCCAATCCAGATGAGGGTCTTGCTACTAGTAGTGAGCTAGCTGAAGCAACTCATCAAAGGGCAGAACAGCTAGCTGAAGAAACTCATCAAAGGGCAGATCAACTGATTGGTAATAACCTTGAGGACAAAATTGAGCAGATCATGTCTAGGAAAAGTGTTAGGAGCAATAGGAAAAGCACCAAAGGAAAAACTGCTTGCCTATGACTTTGTTAGTTTGGAATGTTCGTGGAATAAATAGTCCCTCCAAGCTCAATGCTTTAAGGGACTTTGTCATAACTAAAAAGCCTAGGGTTTTTTGTATATTGGAAACTAAAATTAGAGAAGCTAATTTGAATAAACTGGCATGTTTAGGAAGCAACTGGCACTTCATTACAAATCACCAATGTCATGCCTATGGTAGGATTATTTTAGCTATTGATGCTGATTTTGTGGAAGTGGAAGCTTTGGATTTTGGACAGCAGCATATTCACACCAAGATCAATTTCAAAATGGAAAATTCATGGATCCTAGCAACTTTTGTCTATGGTTTCAATACAGTTTTCCAAAGATCTGAACTTTGGAATGATCTTCGTCGAATTAAGGGTTTGGTTTCTCTCCCGTGGTTGGTGTGTGGTGACTTTAACACCACTGCATTCAGGATAGAGGTAGAAGGTAATTGTAATATGCTCAACTACTCCCCTTATTTGTATGATTGCATGCAGGAGGTGGAATTGTTAGATCTGAAAATGGAAGGACCCAATAAGCAAAACTCTTTGTGGCACATCAGGAAAAAACTTGATAGGGCTTTGGTTAATGAGGAACAGCTTTCTACCTTTCCAAGAAGCATTGCAAATTTCCTTAATCTTGGTATCTCTGATAACACTCCTATAAGAATTGATTCCTTGTTCACTATTTCCAAAATGTTCTACTCGATCATATTCAACAATTTCCTAGCAAGTGTAGATGGGTTTCAAGAAGCAATTTCCAAAGGGCTAGAGCATAAATGTTATGGCACTAAGCAGTTTGTATGTATTCAGAAGCTCAAAGCAATTAAACAGGAATTGAACATTCTTAACAGTAAGAGAGGCAAGAATCTTAATCAGGAGGTTGCCATGTCAAGGGAGAAGCTCAGCTCTATTCAAATTTCACTGGCAGCAAACCCCTTAGATGGGAATCTAGCTATGGAGGAAAAGGCAGCCCTTAAGAAGTACTTAGAGATGGTAGATAATCAATGCTCATTATACAAACAAAGAGCTAGGGTTAATTGGTTGAAGGATGGAGATAGATGCACAAAATTTTTCTTCAACTCTTTGTTATCCCGAAGGAATATTAATAGAATTTCCTCCATTAAAACTGAAGAAGGATTGCTAGTGCATGGACAGGAAAATCTAGCCAAAGAGGCCTCGGGTTTCTATAAAAAGCTTATGGGTACTGAACCTACTTTACTAGAGAATAACCATGATCTTGCATAATTCATCAATGCTAGAATTCCTGAGCATGAAAGTACTTGGCTAATAAGACCAGTATCTGATCAGGAGATTGAGAAGGTTGTCTTTAGCATAGATGGATCTAAAGCTTCGGGTCCAAATGGTCTAAATGGATTTTTCTACCAGAAAACTTGGCCTAGTCTGGGGGGATAATTAAAGAAGCTGTTCAGGAATTTTTCCTAAAAGGGGCCTTATTGAAGGAAATCAACAAGACTTATCTATGCTTGATCCCGAAAACTTCCAGTCCAGAAACTTGGAATGATTTCAGGCCTATATCATGCACTAACTTCCTTTATAAGATCATTGCAAAGATTTTGGCGAATAAGATCAAGGAGGTTCTTAAATTTCTTATCAGTGAGAATCAAGAAGCTTTTTTGGCCAATAGAGACATAGGGGACAATATTCTAGTAGTGCAAGAGCTTCTCAAAGGCTACAATCAGCAGAGGAGTCCCCAAAATTGCACTATTAAAATTGATTTAAAGAAAGCCTTTGATAGTGTCGATTGGTGCTTCCTCCTTCAAACTTTGGAGGTTATGAACTTTTCCTTAAAGTTCATACAATGGATTCAAGAATGTATTTCTACTGCTTCTTATGGGGTTTTGATTAATGGATGCCCTACAGAGATGTTCAAGAGCAAGAAAGGTCTTAGGCAAGGGGATCCTCTAGCCCCCTACCTATTTCTTATTTGTATGAAGGTTCTTACCCAAATTCTAAAGCATAACACCTGTTCGGATTCTAAATTCAGATTCCATTCAAAATGTAAGAAAATTTCACTTACTAGTTTATGTTTTGCAGATGATCTTATTCTCCTAAGCAGAGCTAATGTCCATTCAGTCACCTTGATGATGAACTCCCTCAATCTCTTTAAGGAGATGTTGGGACTTAGTGTGAATCCTATTAAGAGCTTCATCATTCTCTCAAAAAGTGCTTCTCAACTCTATAATCTCCTGTCTCAACTTACTGGTATGGAAGTAAAAGATCCTCCCTTGCTATACTTGGGGATCCCTATCTCTTCAAGGCGACTAAGGTTTTGTGAGTGCATTCCTTTGATTGATAAGATTCAAAAAAGATTGGGGGCTTGGGCGAATAGATCTTTATCCTATGGAGGGAAAATTCAACTTCCGAAAACTGTGATTTTATCTATGAATTCCTACTAGTGCTCCTACCTTTTTCTCTCAAAAGGGCAGACCAAAACAATTGAAAAGTTGATGAAACAATTGAAAAGTTGATGAAACAATTCTTATGGGGAAAAAGGAATGGAGATAAAGGATTAGCTAAGGTTAGTTAGAAGACAATCTGCAAACCAAGAGATGAAGGAGGGTTAGGCCTGGATTCTCCATTCAGCAAAAACAAACTTCTTACCTCCAAGCGTCTTTGGAAATGACTCAGTGATAAACAGAACATGTGGACCATTTGGATCCATTCCTATATAATAAAGGGAGGCAGTTTGTGGGCCCTCAAGCCCAAAAATAGCTACACATGGTTCTGTAACCAGCTGCTCAGATTGAGGTAGGATATGTTTCATCATATTCAATGCTAGATAGGAGCAGGAGATAGAATCTCCCTATGGTATGACAATTGGACAGGGAATGGATCACTAATTCACAATCAATTGGCCAGATCTCTTTTATGTCGATTTCTTAAAGATTCTAAGCTTCAAGTGATTATTAGTAATGGGAACTGGACCCTCCCCCTAGTTGAGGTGAGTTTGTTATCCCTGCCTCAATTTAGAAGTCAGGGGGAGAGGGATATCTACTTGTGGAAAGGAATTCTTATCTCAGAAATCACTACAACAGATGTAAGAAGATTGAGGGAGAGGTCTACTGAACTGGTCGGATGGGATAAATTGATATGGAATAAGGTTCTTAGACCTAATGTGAGCTTTCTGCTTTGGCTTATTATGCTCAACAGACTCAGCACTTTAGATAGGTTGAATTTCCTAACCATTCCTAAGACCTGTATCCTATACAAGCAGGAGGATGAATCTAGGTATCATTTATTCTTTGCTTGTAGTTTCTCAAAGGAAGTTTGGACAAAGATCTCTAATCTAAGCTTTCCTGATTACGCAAATGGTAGTATTATAGATATACTATTGGTCACTTGCAGATGATTAAACATGAGAAGGAGATCTTGTTATTGTCGGCTGCTACTTGTGCTCAGGTTATTTGGAATGAAAGGAATAGTAGAAGATTTAGAGATCAAACTAACTCTCGGAATTCTATCATTGAATTCACTACTACAAGTATCAGGGAACAGCTGATCATCCATCAGTTGAACCGACACTGAAGTGGTAGACTTTCTACTATATGGCGATTATAGCCTATCTGATTACCTACCCAATGTAAGCCTAAGCTCGCCCCCTCTACTCGCAGTACCCAGATCTCAGTAGTAAGGAGCTATACAATATTCAAGGAAGAATTAATTAGACCCTCTTCCATCTGAAGCGATCTGCCACTTCCCTCAACGTAGAAACCCTAGCTCGCCTCCTCCCCTCCTGGCACAGGATCTGAGTAGAAGATAGATTTTCATCTCTCTGAGAAGAGAGTCATCAGAAGGCGTAATGAAGGGTAAGAAATCCAGTGACCTACCTATATCGCGATTCCACTTGGGTTCACCAATAGCAACTGCTTCAACGCGATATGCCCCCACTGATATTTGAAGAAAATGAGTTGCGCTATGGAATGATTCTTAACTTAATCAAGTTTCTATGACCATTACCTGTCAATGACTGCCGATGCAAGTCGTCATGTGATTGTGCTCCTCGCTCTCATTGTTTTCCTCGCCAACCCTAATTGGAAATGTCGGGTTTATTTGTGTAAAGGGGTCAACTGTTTTACCCTTTTGGATGTATGGTCTCCTGTAACGGGCGTACGTCGTCGTTTGATTATTTGGGTTATGGGAGCAAGTGATTCCCTAAGCTATTTACCTTTTGTAATTTTTCCATTCTTTAATGAGAATTTTTAATTTAAAAAAAAAGAATTGAGTTATATAACAATCACTCTACCTTTTGAAAACGTAATTAGTAATATTATTTTAGAATTCTTCTAAATGATAAAGATAAATAAACATAGAGTTCAGAGTGAATTCATTTTTTCTCTACTTCATCCCAACCACCAGCTCCATTGGTGATGGGAACAAACGCAATTAAAACCAGAAAGTGGTCGGATGATTTAGGATAATCGCGTGCACATATTTATAGTTAAGCTGTTGTTGTTATTACTGATGACTTATAGATACACCCATGATGGGTATAATTGTCATCATACTTAAATAACTACTAAAGGTAGTTACAAATAG
>JAOQMR010000008.1:13717022-13727596 GCA_027563865.1 Erythroxylum pelleterianum | reverse complement strand
TCTCAATCCCGACATCGAAAAATTGCATACTTTATGGCCACAGAAAGCTTTTAACAAACTCTACGAGTTTCATGTAGCTTATTTTCTCAAATTTTGCCTAAATCAAAAAGTCAACTTTTTTTCCCCAAAAGTCAAACTTCAAACAAAATAATACTTAACTTTGACTGATTATAACTTCCACTTCCGATATCGAAAAATATCAAACTTTATAGCTACAGAAAGCTCTTGATAGTGGCTACAAGTTTTTGAAGATCATATTCTCAAAATTTTCCAAAATCAAAAAGCCAACTCTTAAGTCAAACTTTTTATCTACAAAAGTCAACTTTCTTAATTCTTTACTTTCTCACACTTTTCTCTTTATTTCTTGATTTTTTACTAACTTTTCAATCAATTCATTCGCTTGAACTTTCATAAACCAAATATTGAAGTCATCAAAACTAAACAATTCTTTTCTCATAAGTTTTTTTTCTTAATTTCATCAAATTTTTTCACCAATTTCTTTCTCATTTAAATTCATTTTAATATTTCTAATTTTCATCAAAAGTTCGGGGTCCAACAAAAATGGTTCATCAGGTTGAACTGGAAAATTAAGAAAAAGATCGAATCATGAGTACAATAAAAAATATTTTATGATTATTTTATCTTATTTTTAATAACTTGAAGACAAATTTGAAAAAATATTTAAAACATATTTTGTTTGAATTTCTTCAAAAATTGTTCTCCTCAAATTGTCAATTATGAGTTGTTCAAGTATGTAGCCTCTAACAGTATCAACAAAGTAGAGAAAAATACCTCAAACATTTTTTAAGAGTAAAATACAAGAGTACTATCTTCCTAACGTCTTCTTTTTCATATTTATATAAAAAAAGGACTTTAGGGTTTATAATTGAAGTCTAACTCAATTCTAATTCTAATTTAATCTTAATAAAATCAAGTATTTCTTATTTGATCCTTGAAGTTTCTAAAACTTCAAAATTAAATCTAACTTAATTTAAATTATTTTTCTCTCTTTAACTATTCTTGATCTGCGACTATTAAGTTTCAATTATATTAACAATTTATCTTTAATTTTTTAATTAAATACTTGATAATCATAGATCAATATTAATGTTTAACAATATATCATGATCATCTAAATATTAGGAATGTCAAAATGGTTTGACCTCATAATGTATATTCTAATCTTTTTGTAATCCAATATTCTAATTAGAAATGGAGTTTTGATCCATAATGCATCTATTGTATTCAAAATTGTTTTTTGTAATCCATAATGCATCTATTGTATTTAAATCTAATCATATTTGTTTTAAATAATTGCTAATTAATATTTGAAAAAAATTTCAAATCTCAATTCACTTTAACCAAAGTTCACTAAATCACTATCAATTAAGAATAATAAAAAATTCTTCCAAATTACTTTAAGAGTGATGAATCCTTTATTAACTTACTTAACTATTTTTTTATAGTTTACACTATATCCAAATATTACCGACTAAACTATCCTAAATATAATAAGTTAAAAATAGCATTAAAATATAATAATTCCTACATAAGATGTCTTTGTAATCTCCAATCTAAGGATCAATTATACAATTATTATTAAAAGAAAATCCACATACACATAAGTAATGCTCCATTTAGGATCCTCATAACTAAGTTAGTTTAATGTACTTATTAATTATCTCAATATTTCAATTTATGAGATCAATTACTTTCTTTATAAGAAAGAAATATAACATGTACTAATATTACGGTTCCGTTAATATATTGTTTTGATAAAATTACATCTAAGAATAATTTAAGAATAAGACATAAATTCAAATTGAATTTCATAATTTTAATTGCATATTAATTATTTTAGGGATTTATAGATAATATTAACATAAAATATAATTAACAAAAATACATAAGATAAAGAATGCCTTCATTGATTAAAATCATAATGTCATACATTAAATTTTACCAAAAGATCATTTGCAAGGGCATAAACTTCCACTTACATTAAAGTTAATCACTTATGTATCTAATAAAATATATGTCCATATGTCGTTTATGTCTCTTTTGAGACAACAATTTAGCTAAAGGATCTGTAAGATTCTCTTTAGTGGGAACTAAAGCTAATATAACGTATTTTCGCTCCATAATCTTCCTAATCAAGTGAAACTTCTTGAGTATCTATTTGGACTATTAATGAAACTTTGATTCCTTTGCCTGGGTGTAATGCCGCCATGATTGTTACTGTATAAAACTATTAGCTTAATAATGCTAGGAACCAATCCAAGTTTAGTGATGAATTTCTCTAAATTTCTTTATTTCCTGTCTTTAACACTAAAATATACTTTAAATTGGTCATAAAATTAGTAATGTTTGGATGTTTGAAACTTTTCCAATTTGCTATACCTTTATTCAGACAAAAAATGTACCCTAACTGTGATAACTATTAATAAAAAGGTTTCATCGAAATTAACTCCATATTTTTGTTTGTAACCTTTAGCCATCAACCATGCTTTGTATATATGTACATTACCATTTATGTCAGTTTTTCTCTTAAAATTTCATTTGCATCCAATAGGTACAATATCATAAGGTACATCCACCAAAGTCTACAGTTGGTTAGTGTATATGGATTCCATTTTAGATCTCGTGACTTTATGCCATTTTAAAAAAAATCATTGTTAAGTGTTATCTCCTTAAAAGTAATAAACTTTTCATTTATAAATAGTATATTGTTTTTTTCCCTTTTTAATATGTAGATCTAATCAAATAAGGGAAATGATGAATCCTATAAATGCATCATATACTACGTATCTCTTGAACCTTTGGTTGTATATAGTAGGAAAAAGGCACAATTTACCACCCAACATTTTGCAAAATATTTAAATTGGCCCCTATTGTTATCTTTTGTATTATTTCACCCCTAACATTTATAAAATGGAAAAATTTACCCTAAAAAGTGTAACTATATCAGCTTTCTGTTCGTTGAACATAATGTTCCAGTTATTTAGTAACATGTGGCTTGTCAGATCAACAGTTATGCTAACCTAATAGTTAAATTGTTATTTATTATTTAATTTTATTCTAATATTTTAGTTTTGAAACTTTTTATAAGATAAGGTTAATGAGCTGATTAAACTCATACGCTAAAAATCCCTAAGCCAACACTCATCTTCATCTTTTGCCCCTAATCTCTATGACTATGAGACCTTCTTTCTTCCCCCATTTTGATTTCATCCCACCCTGTTGACTTTGTTAATCTTTAAACCTCTTACTTTCATTAATAAGAGAATTAAGCTTCCATAATATCAATAATAACGAAGAAAATGAAGTGAAGAATATACTTACTATAGGAAATTTTTCGTTCTTAGATTTGGGAAATTCTAGGAAATATCTAGTTGTTCTAACATTCTCCTACTTTTCCCTTTTCCTATAAATTAAAATCTCATAATCCTCTACCAATTCTCTTTCTCCTTCCTTTTACACATGTCTTTCCATCGTTTAGAAAAAACATGTATTATTCACTCGCCTTAGTATTAACAGAGGTGACAAAGAAGGAAGCTACCTCTTTGTTTTGTGCTTAGCATAATTTCGCTCTCTCTAAATGATGTCGTCAGTTACAACCTCTCAAATCTAATTTCTCTCTTTTCCTGACCTTGCTATTTTCGAGTTCTAATTTTTCTAATTTAGATTCTCTTTCTTTCGCTCTCTGTTTCTCTATCTTTTTTTTGGGTAAGAAATTCATCTAGAAAGTACTAGAAAATTTGCTTCCATATACTCCATTTTATTTTTTTTGGTGATGGATGTATAACCACTATTATTGGTCCATAATACCCAATAGATCATACTATGCTAAAACCATGAATAGGCCTTATTGTGGTAAAATTTGGTATCTTTATTTTTGGAACCTAGAGACTAACATTACATAGTATAAGAGGCCTACTTCCTCAACTCCTCCATTAAAGACTTCTTTGATTCAAACTTGGTTTATGAATAACAGGCAATCAGGTAGATGTTAGCTTGTTTCTTTTGAATTAGTAGAACTAGTAGAAACTGGAAGAGAAAGATGAAGATTAGTGTTAGGTTAGGATTTTTGGAGTATAAGTGTCAAGTATTCTAGATTTAATCAAATTATTAATAATATTTTTATTTAAAAGAAGTAAAATAATTAATACCTTAACAAAAAATTAAATGATAAATATCACATTTGTTGCTAGATTAGCACATTTGCTAATTTGGTAGGCGACGTGTTACCAAATAATGAGAGCATCATATCCAACTAATAGAAAACTAATGAAGTGATTATTTTTTAGACAAAATTTTCTATTTTATAAATGTTAGGTGGTGAACTGGTACCATTAATAATGGTAGGGATAAATTAGATATTTCATAAAATGTTAGGGGACAAACTATACCTTTTGTTTATATTATAATATCAACTTAAGATTCTTATTTTATCTAAATGTGTATTTGTGATTTTTGAACTTCCTTAAGTTCTACCTCACTCCCATTACTTTTCTTGAAAATAAAATATCTTCTTAGAAATGTAGTGGGTCTTGAGACAAATACATTGTACTCAAGAGGATGGTAAAATTGATATATGATATTCTCTCTCATATACCCCTTAAATTTGTATCTATTTGAATTTTCTTGAAGCTTATCAAATATTTCACGCTTTACATAAGCATCACATCCCTAAATATTTAGGTATAACAACTTTTGTTTACAACTAGTTTATATATCATATGAAATCTTATCAATTGATTTTCATAAAACTCTATTTAAAATGTAAGCAGTACTTTTAAGGGCATATCCCCAAAAGAATTTAAGAAGGATTGCATGGCTTATCATGGAATGTATTATTTCTAATAAAGTATGATTTCTTTAATTAAATACTCCATTATATCGTGGATAGGAAAGATTGCATCATTCATCATGGAATGTGTTATGTCTAATAAAATATGATTTCTCCTCTTAACAACTCCATTATGTTGTGGAGTTTTAGGTGGAGTCTATCACAATAAAATTACGTTCTTTTTTAAGTAATAAACAAGCTTATGATCTAAGTATTCCCTACCTTGATCAGATCTAAGTATCTTAATACATTTACGAGTTTATTTCTCAACCTCAAGTCTAAATTCTTTAAACTTTTCATATTATTCAGATTTTTATTTCATTAAATACATATAATCATATCTAAAATGATAACATGTAAATGTAATGAAATATGAGTCTCCACCTCTAATGTGAGTAGATATAAGGCCATATACATATAAATGTATAAGATCTAGTAACTTATTAACGTGCTCTCCCTTTCCATTAAAGGGTAGTTTGGTCATCTTATCCAATAAACAAGAATCACTAGATTCATATAATTTATAATTAAAAGGATTCAAATATCCTGCTTTCTATTACTTTATGATTCTAGTTTCATTGATATGATTTAACCTATAGTGCTATAAATAAGATGGATTTTAATCATTTAATTTTCTTTTCTTACTATTTATTTAAGGGCTAGCCTTTTAAGATATAATTTATATAAACTATTTGTAAGTAATGTAGGTCCATAATAAACATCATCTTTATAAACGAACAACTTTTATTCTTAATAATAAAGACAAATCCATTTTAATCTAAACAAGAAATGGTAATAATGTTTTTTTTACGACTAGAATACAATAACAATTATCTAGTTCTAGTACAAGGACATAAGGTAAAGAAAAACTATAAATTCTTACAACTAGTACAACAACCCTTGCCCCATTGCCTACTTGCACTTCCACTTTGTCTTTCCTCAATGATCTAATCCTTGTTAACATCTGCTTATTATTACAATGTGAGAACCACATTTAGTATCTAATACCTAAGAATGTGGAACATGAGAAGAAAGTTTGATCTCAATTATAAGTACCCCTAAAGATGGATCTATCTTAAGCTTCTTATCTTTTAGACTAACAATATAAACTTTGCAATTCCTCTTCCAATTTCCATCTACTTTATAATGAAACTATATAACGACATCATTGTTTTTCTTCTTGACACAACCATTTAGCTTTGCTACTTTTGCAGAAGTCTTTTATTTTTTATTCTTCTTTGAGCGCTTTTTCTTGCTATTAGAAGAATACATAACAAAAATATAGTTAGATTCCTTCTTAAGGCATCCTTGTGTAATCTTAAGCATGTTTAGCAGTTTAGGCATTGACACATCCTTTTGGTTCATATAGAAGTTCATAATGAATTGTGAAAAGGTTAGAGTAAAAGACTAATAACACCTAATCAATGCTAACTCACAGTATATGACAAATTTAATTGACCTAATTTTTTAATGTAACCAATCTTTTTTAGTATATATAATTCCATTAAAGATTCTTCTATCATCTTATTACATTGACATAATTTCCTAAAAGTTTGATATTCTTTACCTTACTTTTCAATCCAAATAATTCCTTGAGATGAATAACTATAGTAGGAGCATCCATGTTCTTATGCTATCTATGAAGTTCATAAGACATAATAGTCAAGATCACACATGTAGTTTATTCATTATCATTAATATGACGTTGATATCTCTCTAAGATGTCACTGTTTGCTTTCAAACTGGGCTTTAGTGGAATTGCATGTCGAGAACATATAGTTCCTTTTTTATTTTAGAATAATCTCAAGTTGTGAAACTAGTCAAGAAATTAGGTCCAACAAACTTATTAGCTTCCATGATGCTCCTTAAGGACAAATTGATACTCATTGTATCTAATAACCAAAAGAAATAAAATAACAAGTATTAGTTTACATCATAAAACCAAATAAAATATAGACTTTACTAAATATTTGATTACTCCTACATTAAATTGAGAAATTATCAAACATATTTCTAATAGGATATGATACTTGTTCAAACTAAGTTGATCTTGAGTTTGCTCAATAAATCAACTAAATTTGAATTAGGTAGATAATAACCTTATCAATCGCATCTTATATGACTCTTAAATCTATTTGATGACACCTCTCTACCAAAATATATCTTATATATTATTTCTAACTCTACTTCTAAATTCATATGATAATGAGTTTGTTCATCTTAATTATGAAAATTAAGTTAAATAGAACTCATTCATTTAAGATAAAATATATTCGAGTTAAAAAGACCTTAAGTTTACTTAATAAGCCTTACTATAAACACAAATATGCTTTTATACCTAAAATAATGGAAAGTAAAAATCTTGTTCTAAATGAGTACTTAATATTTAGTTAAGAGATTTAAAATTTTAAAATAAAGGTCTCATAATAATTAATATAATCTTATTATTCTAATTATGTTGAACATAATCAAATTATGAAAGATAATTCGTTAAGACTTTGTTTAATTCTAATTAACGTTTTGAAAATAATTTAATTTAATAATTTAAGTCTTGATAAATTAAACTAAATTCCAAAATATTTATAATAAAATATTACCTTTTTAAAATGAAGTTTCAATCAATTAGAAAATAATTGTATAAATTTATTAAAAATTTAAACTAATTTAATAAAAATAAAGGCTTCAAACATAAGAAATAATATAGAAAAAGAAAATTGGAAGGGAAAACTATCAGGTGCATTTTTAAGGCATGTGTAATGCACATGCCTCAACAACCTAGATTGACTGGTGTGTAAGCACATGCCTGACTTATCAGACTCTTTATGCGCCTTTCCCTTATAGGGTGCGTGTGAATATTTTTTATTGAACTAGGGTGATAAGTAATTTTACTGGTAATAGGAATGTGCTGATAGATTCAATACTTGACTTAATAATTAAATCTCAAAGAATTATTAATTGATTTGGAGATTTTGAAAGAATTAAAGGAAGGTGGGTTTTGTAGCACCTCACTCTCGTAAGACATGTACTCGACATCCTGAGCGATGTCCGAGTACGTACCCTGCAAGGATGGCATGCTAAAACAGTCAGTCAATCAGACTCACTACAAATTTTTCAAAACAACTCACGCATATGCGAAAAATCAATAAACAAATCGGTCCCACTTTATTCATAAACATTTTTATTCACAAGTGTTACTACACTCATTGTTCAATCTCATTTACAAATATTTCCAAATTTGGAAAGTTTTTACAAAAAGAATTATTCAAATACATATGATACAATAATTGCGAAATACACAATTTGATAAAAAAATAAAGAAATACAAATGCAGACACGAACTGATCCCGACCTCTATCTCTTACTCGAATGTAGTGGCTAGACTCCAATTTGTCTAACTAGAGCTCTTCCCTAAGCTTGAAAAAATATTATAAATTTTGGGTTGAGTTTTTCAAACTCAGTGAGTGGACCATCTTCGATGGCTCACTCAATCACATAACATGTCAATTTATATAATTGCATAATTCACATCACTTCATCAATTCAACATGTTGAATCACATACATTTCATATTCACTTAAAACATATATCACATTCAGAAATCAGTCAAACTATTTAATTCATACATATCAGATGCATATGCAGTGCTCTTGAGACTCCCTTTCAATTGTTATTGTTGTGACCGAGTGCCTACAATTGTCCCATATCCATTGTGGATACCGGACTCATTGATAACTGTCTCGTATCCATTTGGGATACCGAGCTCATTATACATAGTGATCCTTTGGCTCTTAATCACATTATGAGCTTTAAGCTCCTTTTCACTTTCTGAACTTTAAGCTCTTTTTCGGTGGCTACTTCGGTCACAACAGGCTTTATGTTATTATGAATTCAATGACATGCATCAATCATATAAGATCAATCAGTCACTTTATTTCACTTTACACATGTCATCAGAACTTGGTCCAACATTCAACATTTAAGTTGAGAATCACTTATTTCATTCACATGCATATTCACATTTTTCTTCGAAACTTGGTCCGGCATTCAACATTTACGTTGAGAATCACTTATTTCATTCACATGCACATTCACAATTTTCTTCGAAACTTGGTCCAACATTCAACAATCAAGTTAAGTATCATATAGTCAGTCCAATTCACATTCAATGAGCACTTCCAATATTATTCATGCATCAAACGTCTCAGACATTCAATGTCCGGAATCAGTTCAATCACATTCAGATAATCATTCAATACAAAATTTAAATAGAACAATCATTAGATTAAGACCATCTAGGTCGACTCATAGTAGGCTCCAGATTAGAATTAACGTCCATGATCTGGAAATGTATGGATGCAAATGTTTTATCCTACATCATCATGATGCAATACACATATTGCACACACATTATTAATTGCTTAATCTTAAGAATACTCAATCACATACATATGTATATATGTTATGTATAATGCATGCTTAATAACAATCCCGAGTTTAATAACTAAATTCACATCTTATGCTCATTCTCATTTCATAATTCATATGTCTAGTTGAACTTAGGTTTACACTTCATTTCTACATGATCATTCTAAGTTCACCATTCAATCCTTATCCTTTGTATGTGTCTAGCTTATTCTTAAGCTTATACCTCAAGAACACTTGGTTATTCTAATATCATAAATCACTTTCTCGTCATTCCTTTTCTAACTTTATATGCTCTCATAATACCCAATTCTCATTCACATTTAAGCACTTCATACATATTACTCAACTCCTTTGAATCATAACTACAATCATACGAACATCTTCATTCACATTATACTCATGCCTTTGGCACTTTGATATCATCCATTCATTCACTAAGTTATAACCTTCAACACCTTATGTTAAGTCTATCATATACTTACCATTTGTACTTTATCCAAAAATCTCTTTCCTCAATCATCTCCTTTAGGTACACATACTCTTTACTTCAACCACAAGGTATCATTTTTCCTATTCAAATTCAAAATTCGGATTCATTTTCAATTTCTCAGTCAGATTCATAAATTTTGAATCCTCAATTTGGGCTTTGTTGATTCTTTCATGTGAGACTGATCTTAAATTCGATAACTAGTAGCACTTTGATTTGCCCAAAATTCAACTCGATATGGTATGCTCTTTATTGCATTAGATTTGGTAACCTCAATATCTAAATTGGTGCTACACTTGTAACAACTCAGACCACCCGCCCACAGATATTATCCACTTTGGGCCCAGCTCGCATGGTTTTATTTTTCCACAGGACTTCCCAGGAGGTCACCTATCCTGGTACTGCTCTTGCCCTAGCACGTTTAACTTCGAAGTTCTGATGGGATCTGGTACATTAGGGCATGAAAAACACGTCTGTAAGGGAGAGGTATCCACACCCTTATAAGGCGTGCTTCGTTCTCCTTAGTCTGAGCAGTTACAATGGTATCAAAGCTAGTACCCAGGTGGTTGTGCCAGCGAGGATGCTGGGCCTCCTAGGGGGTAGATTGTGAGATTCCACATCAGTTGGGGAGGAGAACGAAGCACGCCTTATAAGAGTGTTGATACCTCTCCCTTACAGACGCATTTTTTATGCCTTAATGCACCGGATATGTCGAACCCCGATACCGGAACCCAACTCCTAACCTGCCCTGGGACCATAACTATTGAGTCCCGATACCAGTGCCCGACGATTACTTGACATAATCATAATATT
>JAOQMR010000008.1:13670446-13709084 GCA_027563865.1 Erythroxylum pelleterianum | reverse complement strand
AGGTACGACTCATAACCCTAGTTATCTCTTCGTTCTCCAAAACCTAAAACTCTCTCAAAATACTGACTTGAGCGTCGAAGGGGCCCCCCGGGAAACAACCCTCGGCGTGCATTTGTTCGTTTTGCAGGTATTCAGCAACCAAAACTACTCAAGGATATGGATCAAAACAAGGATGTTCCGAATCAGCGAAATCTGGCTGAACCAAGATGTATATTGCTTGAATTTTATTACACTTGGTAGTAGTACTAGTAGCAGAATTAATATTTATAAAAAATTAAGTTAATGAAATGGACGTTTTGCTCATAACATGAAGATCACGGCTTTAGACAGCTTTGTTTGTAAGCTTGTGTTATTGACATTGTTTAGCGTAGAGAATGTGAAAAATCTTTTAAGTCTATTTGATTTTTCATGGAGTACATATAAAATGATGCATCAGCCAACTCTTCTCTTTTTTTTTGGGTTCTTTTTTACTCTCAAATTTGTTACGTTGTAGTTGCATGTTCTCACTCGGTAGAACCATCAAAACTTGGCAGCAAACAAGATCGAATACGACTCGTCAATGAGCAAAACGTGATGAGAGTGACTGAGAAAACGATTTGGCTCTACTCGACCAATGCTTTTGTTAGTACATCAAGATTGAACGTTACAATGGTAAAGTAGCAGTGGAAGTTTCTTCTTGGAGCCTCTTGTTTTCCAATTATCTTCCAACCCTATCACAATTTGATCAGTTTTTCTGCGATGTATAGCAGACAAAAAGACAAATTGTTCTCGTACACCAAATGTGACAAAATTGCATATCATCTTGTGATGATTAGCAGCTTTTTTGCATCTATGATCCTGCGAGACCGGGAAGTTTTGGTATGGGCGTAGAGGGACCAGAAACTGGGTATCCAGACTTTACAAACACACGTCTAAAATATTATATCTACCCCTGTAAATTTAACTATTTGGTGACATTTTTTGTTTGAAAAGCTAGATGTTTATACAATTTGTGAAGCAGTGAAGATTCAGATTCTGACAGGGGGGCTCCAAAATCGCTTGGGACCTATAAACTGCTATGCATTATCTAAATGAATGGCTTGGTTTGGATTTATATGAGTATTAAAAGCATATCTATGTAAGAGAATCTTGGGATGATTATCTAGTGGGAATATCTAAATATTTGCATCTGGTTTTGTTCCTCATCAAAAGCACCAAAAGCAGAAAGAGATAAGCAAAAGAAGAGGGAGGGATGCAATCTTGGATTATGTAGCAATAGCATTCTTATATATCTTATTTAAAACTTGACCTCAAATTGAATTCCCGGAAGAAGTTTGGCTATGAGCCAAAAATTCTCCGTATACTATGGAATTTCACATGCAAAAGGATAAATCAGTTGTGTTCTCAGTCTTATGATATTTACAAAATACTTGCATTGGACATGATAAAAAATCAAATAAATTAATAAGGTGTAACAGAAAATTTGTAAAACTTAAACTAAACTCATTTATGTAAATTGAGGAATAGATAGTTTCATGAATCATATAAATTGATTTTGTAAAGGTATCACTGTACCAACTTTAAAAACAAATTCCTTCTTGTAAATTCATAAAAAAAGTTATGTGTTAGAGATAATCCTAATGACTAAGTCCAAGCCTATTATCATGCCTACAATTAAACAACTTGATTTGCTAAATATCTTATAGGACATTACTGTTGTTAATATTGTAAATATTATCTTTACCTAAAATAGTGTAAATTAGTTGCATAGGATAGAATTTCCTAAGATTAGTTGATCATACATTCTCATAGCCTTATATATATATTACTATGACTCATTCACCAAAGGTAATACACACAAAAATTATTCTTCTCAACTTTATATGGTGTCAGAGCCTCAATCCCTTTCTTATTTTTCCTCTACTCTTCTACTCTTCTACTTCTTCTCTTAGTCTTCTCCATGGCTCCTAATGATTCTTAACTCATCCCTAACAATGCCGAACCCACTAAGCCCATCATTCTTAGCTCTCTCAATAATACTCTCAAGCTTACTTCCACCAACTATTTGTCACGAAAAACTCAACTTGAAGCTACTCTTATTGGGTACAACCTTCTCAAGTTCATTGACGAATCCTATCCCCCCCCTTCCCATGACTATCACCCAAGATGATGCATATGTACTAAATCCAGCCTACCAAACTTGGCTATATCAAGATAAGTTGATATTTGGTGCATTTGTTGGCACCCTTTCCCCCTCTCTTGTCCTCCCTTTTATCTTAAGCCAAAACCACCCAGGAAGCATGAGAAACCTTAGCCAAAACCTATGTCAATCCCTCACGAGGCCATCTCAAACAAATTAAGGATCATCTTCGCAATATCACTAAGGAAAACCACTCCGTTATTGAATATATGTAAGAGATTAAGGTGTGTGTTGATCAACTTGCTTCTCTTAGTTGACCTCTCGATCATGAGGACATCATTGACAAAGTTATTGATCAACTTAATGATCCTGACTATGATGTTGTAGTCCACAGTCGTGACTCTCTCATTTCTTTTGATGAATTACATAAGAAGCTTATCAACGATAAACTCTCCATAAAGCAAAAATCTTCTTCCCCACTCCTTTTCCAGCCACGGTTAACTATGTGGATAAAAATAAGTTAAAAAAACATCGATCATCATGGAACAATTTTGCTCCACTATCTACGGGTCTCCTTCTCATGCCTCAGCCTACTTTTGCCCTTACTTATCGCACACCCAATCCATTCCAAGAGAAATGTTAGTGGTGTCGTACTCAAGGGCATTACGTCACTCAATGTCCGATATTTTGCCAACAATTTCCCCATACAATCCAACCTTCTCACTCCTCTCACACCACTGTCATTCCACCATCTACTCAAAATCGCTTGGTCTCTAAGGGGTACCAACTACATTCCTATCCCTGTGCTTATGTTGTCATTACACCCGAAAATCCTCCTAATGGATGGCTTCTTGAATCTTGATAGTGGGGCAATGTAGGACCTCGGCCTCTCGGGCCTCGCGTCCTCGGGGCGCTACAGGCAACCCACCATATTATTAATGATCTAGAGAACCTTTCTCTTCACTCTCCTTACGATGGCACCGAAAAGCTTATTATTGAAGATGGTTCTGGCCTAATCATTGTAAATACAGGTTCCACTGTTCTTTTTACTCCCTCCTCTCAATATCGTTTAACTAATATTCTTCATGTTCTATCTATTTCCCGAAACATTATTTCTATATCTAAGTTTTGTCATGATAATAATGCTTCAATCACTTTCTCACCTACTTCCTTTCTTGTGAAAGATCTTCAAACAAGGGCACCTCTACTTCAAGGCCCAACTAAATCCGGTATCTATGAGTGGCATCCCACTCGTCTTGCCGTTCATTCAACTATTTTGGATCCCACCTCAAATTGGCATCATAAATTAGGACACCCTTCATATTCTATTCTTCACCATATTAGTACTACTTTTAATCTCTCTATTTCCAAGTCAGTCTCTTTTCAATGTAATTCATGCGATTGTAATAAAAGTCACAAGATGCCATTTTATCAAAACGTTATATCCTTTAAAGTTCCACTTAATGTCATATACAATGATGTATGGTCTTCTCCTACTCTTTCCTATGATGGTTATAAACATTATATCTTGCTTGTTCACTTCACCAAATTCATGTGGTTTTACCCACTAAAACACAAATCAGATACTAAAATCGTCTTTCTTTGCTTTAAATTGCTTGCGGAAAATTTTTTTCAACATCCCATTATAACCCTCTTTAGTGACAATGGGGGAGTATGAAGGTCTTGACCCCTCTTTTGTTAACTTTGGCATCACTCATCTCACATCTCCTCCTCACACCCCGGAACATAATGGATATTCCGAAAGACGACATCATCATATCATCGAAACGGGTCTATCTCTTCTTTCCCATGCATCCATGCCCATCAAGTATTAGACTTTAGCTTTTGCCTCCATTGCCTATCTTATTAATCGTATGCCTACTCCAACCCTTCAATTTCATTCTCCTTTTCACAAGCTCTATGGCTTTCCACCCAACTATCAAAAACTTTGTAGATTTGGATGTTTGTGTTACCCTTAGCTTCGTCCCTACACCAAAAACAATCTTGACCTACGCTCTTCTCCATGTGTCTTTGTAGGCTATTCCTCCACTCAAAGTATCTACTATTGTCTCCAATCTAGTACAAACAAAATTTTTATTTCTCCTCATGTAAAATTTGTGGAAAATAAGTTCCTTTTTACTACTCATTCATCACCTACTGATACACCTCAAACAATGGATGTTGATCATTGGTGTGCTCTTCCTTTAGCTAGCTTTTCCTCTACTATGCTGCCCACTGCTACTCCTTCGCCTCCCTCATCACTGCGGCATCAGCAGCCCTCTCCCGTGGCCTCCTCAACACCCAGTCTTATGTTCTCTTTAATTTCTTTCATTTGACATATTTTTTAGTACATCTTTGACATTGTTTTAGAGGAGATAAGCATATTTTTATGAAGAAAGGATAATATTTTAATATCATACTTATAGAGTTTACAAAATTCCTCCATATTTCTTGTGTGTGAAATTGAATGTTAATTAATTAATTGTTGTTTGCTTGAGATTTAAGGAACTTCATCATTAGGTTTTTGGCTATTTGAATATGATGTGTTTATTTAATTTTTCAGATTAAATTAATTTTTAAATCAAAATCTTCTTACAAAATTATAGTCCTAACATATTTATTCATGGATCTTGATCTTACCTAGGGGATAGAATTCCACTTATTGTTAACTATTTGAATAAAAAATTATATTTTTAATTACTTAAATTGTATAAAATTGTACTTAATATATATATTAGAACTTAATCATAATTGATAGCTAGATTATCACATCAACCACATTTTAGTTCTTTTAGGAATCGACAAAGACGCTAAAATGTGATTACTGGGAAATCGATGATTAATCTTATGGATGAATCTTGTTAAAGGCACCATTTTATAAAAAGCCTTTATAGTTTGTATTCAATTTTATTTTGTGATAAATGAAATTATGAATTTTTATTTTGTTAAAAAAATGAAATATCACACTACAAGAAATAGGGCGTTGAGCGACGGAAATTACCGACGGAATTCGAATGTTTTCCGACGGTAATGTAAAATAGCGACGGAAAATTACCGACAGCCAAAGACGTCGTTAAAACAACTGTCGGCAAGTATACAGACGAAATTTTACCGACGGTACATGTCGATCATTTTACCGACGGAATTTTATTTTCCGTCGGTAGATATCAATCATTTTACCAACAAAAAATAAAATTCCGTCGGTAAATAAAATTAATTTTTTTAAAAAAGTCCCCATCATCGTTGATAAGGTGTTCTTCAAGATTCTTCCTTTTATTTTCAGCAGAAGTAGTCACAATTTTCTCAACCTCTTTGAGCACAACCAATCATCTTTTCAACAACATCTCTCTCTCGGAGCCTCTACAAAATAGGAAGCCTCCTCTAGTCTGTTCACTGTTTGCTTAATGCTTCTATAGTTCCGATTCATCTGAAACACAATTAAAACTAAAGCAAGAATTACCGACGGAAATAGCAGCGGAAATTTCCGTCGACACTTTTAAATTTTATTTTACCGCCTTTAATTCCCACCTTTAAATTTTTTTATCCCGCCTTCCCTCTATTTTTAGCGACGAAAAATAGACCTGTCGGTAAACAAAAATTTTTTACGTTGATTTTAGCTACGAAAATAGGTTTTCCGTCGCTAATTTGCTACGCTTTACTTACCGTCTCTAAATTCCGTTGCTAATATTAGCGAGACGAATTCCCTCCATTTTTAGCGGCGAAAAATTAGAACCGTCGCTAAACCAAAAATTTTTCACGCCGATTTTAGCAACGAAAATAGATTTTCCGTCGCTAATTTGCTACGCTTTATTTTCCGTCGTTAAATCAATTGACCGATGGACACGTTACCGTCCCTAAATTCCGTCGCTAATATTGGTGGGACGAATTCCCTCCATTTTTAGCGACGGAAAATTAGAATTGTCGCTAAATAAAATTTATCACATCGATTTTAGCTACGGAAATCGATGTTCCGTCGCTAATTTGTTACGCTTTATTTTCCGTCGCTAATTTGCTACTTTTTCTTTTCCGTCGGTAATTTTCCGTCGCTAATTCTTACTTTTCTTGTAGTATCACTTACACCCAAAATATTGGGTAATTTTGCTAACCTAACACATCAAATATCAAAATCTTACTGTGTAGAAAATTAAAACTTTGCCCATGAATATTGAAACTTGAGATCTATGTAACTTAACAGACCATATTGAATTGTGGAACTATAGTAGACATGGATGCTTACGTTTAGGAAGGTTCCTTTCTTGAAGTAGCTAGGACCTTCTAACTAAACAGGCAGCTTCCCACATTTTTCGTTTTACGGAGCTATATTCTAACTTTTACATCTCAAGCTTTCACTTTAATATTATTCTTTTAATAAAAAAATGTTATTAAGATCTTTATCAACAAAAAATTACTCAAATGAGTTTCACAAATTTAACGTATATGCAAAGGAAACATCTTACTTTTCTGATCTCTAGTTGCATAGTTTTGTTGGATGAGATCAAAAATAAAATTAATTAATTGAAAAGTAACATTTTAGAAAGATAACATATCAAGAATTTTGAAATAATGAAGACCTACATCATGCTGAACTGCATCTAATACACTCAAATGATTTGAGTGGGGATGAACCTAATTGATCAGATGGGAAAGAGCAATCGCGTCCAAAGGGAAAGGAAGTGCCATTATTGTCTCATGGGCATCAAAGGTAAAAAAGAAGGAAGCATGGCAAATGAAAGAAAGGCAGAGGTTGCGTGGGGACCTGAATAATTTCATGGATGGGGAACACAGTTGCTGGTCTTTGGGGTCTTCCTCAAAAGATGTTAAATATCATCATCAAAGTAAATTAAGATGGGACACATCCATGTTTTGTTTCCTATCCTAACACAAGCTTTTCTCCTAGCTATATTTGTGTTGGTACCATTGCTGTCTTTCACCTTGCGGGCATTTTGGATTATCACTTCCACTTCCACTGATCTCTCGCTACTATACTCCCCTTCCTCCTAGTCAGTTGTAATCACTCCTACTGTCCTTTTGTTTTTCCTTTTTCCTTTTCATTATTACAAGTTCAAAGTCTCCTTACTAATGAGGTTAAGATGGCGTTAGAAAAGAGAAATAAAAGTTGGGGATTGGCAAATACTTGTTTTCCCTTTGCCAACGGCTACCATTACTGTATTTGTTGTGATTCACAATATTCTGACATTCTTTACTGATTTCTACTGCTATATTTTTCTAAAACTGCTATACTGATTACCACTGCTATATTCTTTAATTTAACACTCCAACTGCCTTTTATGTAAAGTGTATGACTTAAGAGGTAACAACTCCACTACTTTCGTTGCTTTTTGTCTTGGGATGCCACAGAAAGAATCAATTGCTGCTCTATGCTTTTCTTTCCCTCTTCTTTCAATTTCCGTTTTGTGAGGCTTGGCTCAAAGGGGGCATACATATTAATTCTCAGTCTTCTTCTTTGAACGAGAAGTGATAGTCCATTTATACTTTAAAGGAACGTGAGGCCAGGCAATAGCTCTTCGTAGGGACATACTAATTATGCACATCGTCCCGGCATTCCATTAAATCAGCCACAAATGTTGCCAGTAACTTTACATACCATTAACCAGTTAGCTACTATTATGAGGACTGTCCAAGCGTAATTAACCACTTTTGACATCAGCAATTCATCTACGGGGAGCTCTAGAAAAGTGTCAAATGAAATGAACTTCGTACATTGGCATGGGCCCATGGATGCCATGATGCAGTGCGATCACTTGCAATTTGCTGTCGATTTTTTGTTATGATTCTTGGAACCCGCATAAAGACAATTTACTACCATATATTGTTAAGTTCTTGCGTGTGAATTTAACTATTAACAGAGTTCATGTAACTTGAGAAATCCTTTTTTATAAAATGATATGCATCCAATTAATCTCACAAACGCAAGGTTCTGTGGAAAGCACTACTAGAGTGCAGACAATAAGCCAAAAGCTGTGTGAAATGAGGACAAGAAACTTGACTTTAAATGGCCTGCAATGTCTTATTTGTAGTAGCAATCCCGCTGTCTAAGGCAAATTTCAGAATATGTGTCTCTAACTCATTAATTGACAGTGGAAGAAATGCTTTTTTTCCACTCGATTCAACAAGTACTAGTTGAAGCATCATAATTTCCTACTCATTGGTACTCTCCCTCTGTGGATATGTTGACTAAGGTCGTGGTCCACATCACTTATTTCACTCTCCAATCTACCTAACAACATTCTTGCATTTGATACAGTCTCTGTGTACCTCAACTGAAATCAGTTTCCACGACGTTCTCATGAACTCTGGTAGCATTCCTCATTTCCAGTGCCAACGTCAAGGACACCATGCACACATAACTCCTACTTAGACGATAAGATTTGGGGGAGTCTTAAGGAGAAGTCTCCCTTTATCAGAACATGCGTGTTTGGTGCACAGTCCAATCATATATATAGATACCCTATGCCTTAAATAAGTATGAATACGCGATGCTCCAGGAGCATGTTTGTTTTCTCACCCGACTTACCAGTGAACTCCTGCAATTATCAATTCAATCAAGTTGATTCAATCATAGAAGCCCACACCCACATGTAATATCAGCATTCTAATCAAATGAGCGAGCCACCTGTCGAGTTTTTGACTATGCTGTGCAATGTCCATGTCAGAACAGCACTGTTACCTATCAATGTCAGTTTGGCAAGGACAAGCAAATATAGGAAAAGACATGGAAAGTTAACATCTTTGGATAAATTGGGAGCAGAATCTAAAGTTTTATGGTCCTAAGAAGCGAGCCTTTTAAAATTGTGCCATGCCCCTTTTTGGTTGAGGTGATGTGGAGAAAGGGACAATTAGCAATAGCTGTTATCTGGCTTTGGTCCTTAATCTGTGGACATCTTTGTCATTTTCCTATATTAAAGTGCCTTGTTCTTTTCTCGTGTCTGGTCTATTTTTCTCTCTTTCCTAGATCTAGTGTATGAATGCGGTTTTACGACTCCTTATCCAATGGCCTAGATGCTGCTGGTATGCAAAGTTCATTTCTCTGCCCAAATGGACTCAACTTGTTCACAATTGTTAAGCAATTACTTTGGCAATGCTTAAGCTTCAATCCTGTTGAAGAATTAAAATCTACATGTCCTACCGACTACATTTACATGTCATACCGACTAAATCTAGAGGACAAAGCCCCTCATTTTGCAAAGATTAAAGGAAGAATATCAATTGAACGTAGTCTTTTCTTTGTATTTTACAAAGAGATTGTTTCAAGCTCATAGAATAAGAATAATATGTAAGAATGCATATTCTTAAGTTCCACGAATACATTTGTCAACTTATATTTTTCTCTTATATAATTTGTTTATCCGTTGATTAAATAAAAAGAAAACAAGCTTAGTTTTACCAGTCAAAGTTATTTGTTGAGAACAAGAAATTATGGTCTTCGTTACAATCTACCAGCAGACAAGGATTTGGTAAGTGCTCATTATTTTGGCACGGGGCAGGTACAATAGATGCATCTTTCCATTTTGATGAAGTTCAACTTACCAGTTGGGAGTATTAGATTACAATCTGAAGACAATCAAACTAATGTTAAGGTTCGTCCAACATTGACAATTTCCATAATAATGTCACAATCAAGACGATATTAGACATTTTTGTCAAAATGGAGCACCAAATCTGATAAATTAGCCTTCTAGTTGAACTCAAAATCAGCTTGTTTGTACTTCTTGATCTATAATCATGCTAAGTTAATGTAATATGACAAGTAAACATGCATAATATCAGGATTCCATACGACATAATCACATCCCAAGTGGTCCTCCTGCCACAACTTTTCCAGCATACACGCTCGATGAAAAATGTTTTCCTGGCATGCTTGAGTTCAACCTAATGATACCTCATGGTCCAAATTGCCGTTATTCATTTTGTTCAGGCCTAGCGCCATTGATTCTACTGGGAAACATTGAGTTAGAGTTGGTTCTTAAGTCACTATAATTATCCCTTTTATCTCGGACAAGTAGTAATTATTATTTTTTGTGTACATTAAATAAGTAAATAAGCTAATGAATTAGCAATAAAAAAACAAATAATGAGTCCTCCTGAAGGGCAAGTGATTGTTCTTGATAGCTTAGTGTTTTATTGGAAAGAGATGGAGATGGCAGCTTTTGCTTTCAAAAGTTTCCCTTTTTCTTTTTGCGTTTGAATAGATATTGGGTGTGGGATGACTATCTGCTGTCGGAGAGGGAAAAAAAATAAAAAAGCAGCATGTGTGTGCTCGTTAGCTGAAAGTGGCTGCCCATTTGGAATCTGCAAAAAGCAAGAGTCCCCTGCATTTTACAGCACAAAAGTGACTACTACTAATGCCCGTTAAAAACTAAAGTATGTATATGCTTATAATCACATCAATATAAAATGATAGTGCCAACAAAGATACTCGGTCATGGTGGGTGACCAAATCCACCATCATCAATCTCGAGCCAGCCCCAATTTGACGCCTCGAGATTCTCACATTCCTCACAAAATAAAAAAGTTAAAATGAAGAAAACAGTGGTTTTGGGGGCATTTACTGTATGTCTGTATCTGTATGGCCAAACCAAGAGAATGTTGAATTCCTCAGTACAACAAGCAATGCAATTTCATCTCATTACATGCACATGCACTCTGCTTCTCTCCGTATGCCATTTTTCGGAGTTAACTATGCACAACCCATCAATAAAGGACAAGTAGACACGACAAATATTCCTCATTTTGTTTAATGTTGTCATTGTTTTCTTGGTACAAAGTGCAAAACTCATGTCTAGACTCTAGGCAATAAGATGACTAATGACTCACAAACCCAGATAGAATTTTGATCTCATGCCTGCCTAGTGGCCTTTTGACAAAAGAAACATGCGTGATAGGGAGAGAGCATTATAAACTGATGGATGATTAAACCTACAGATGAGAAATTCCTGTTCTCTCCTTGCCTCAAAGAATATTGCCCCTATAGTGTAATTGGTGTAGTTTGATTCTTTTAAGATTAGGGCCACATATGATAAACTTTGTATATAATCATTTCTTTAACCTACTGACTCAGTGACAGGCATGCTGGTTTCCTTTATACAACCAAAACGCTTGTGCTTTTCTTGGGTCTGACACAAAGATTTTGATGAATGGATTTATGGCGTGAAAAGGAGGAGGTGGCCTCTGACGGAGAGATCAACTTGAAGAAAGGATTCCATTTGAAGTCTGCTAAGCGCTAGAAGATAAAAAGGATATATCTTTTGAGTTAAAAGCATTAGTTTCTCCGGTTCGCGGACATCACCGTTCGATGGCAATGAGAAGGCGAGAAGTTTTTATCTTTTTCGGAACTTTCTTATGGTTTTTGGCTACTGCAAGTGGATTGTTATCTCCAAAAGGAGTGAACTTTGAAGGTAACTGAAAATTTTCTTTTCCTTTGGCAAAATCTTCCCAGAAGATGAGTTCTTTCACTTGGACTAGGAATTGTTTTAACATTTTGTATATAGTGCAAGCTTTGATGGGCATAAAAGAATCCCTGCATGATCCTCACGGTGTTCTTGATAACTGGGATCGAAATGCTGTTGATCCTTGTAGCTGGACTATGGTCACTTGTTCTTCTGAGAGCTTCGTCATTGGCCTGTAAGTGTCGAAATTTTCCTTTACTAAGCTAAACAAAAACAGCAATACTGAACGAAATTCGAAAGAGATCAACGAAAAAGTTAGTTTTGAAACTGATGAATTGGTATTCCTGCAGAGGAACTCCTAGCCAGGATTTATCTGGTACTCTGTCTCCGAGCATTGGCAACTTGACAAATCTTCAAATTGTGTGAGTGCTCCTATAGAAACTTGCAGTTCTTCTTTCCCAACTCGTAATGAATTTATTTGTTATTTCTTAACTTTTATGGTGGTCTATGTATTTGCAGCCTCTTACAGAACAATAACATTACAGGATCAATTCCCGCAGAAATTGGCAGGCTCTCCAAGCTCCATACACTTGATCTTTCTAACAACATGTTTACTGGGGAGATCCCTTCCTCTATAGGCGAACTGAGGAATCTTCAGTACTTGTAAGCTGGGAAAGAAGCTTAAACTCTTGTGCTTGTTGTACGATCCTTGATTATAAATTTGACCAGGAGTTGTTTCAATTTTATTCAGGAGGTTAAATAATAACAGTCTCTCTGGATCGTTGCCAATGCTTAACATGAGCCAACTTATCTTTCTGTTAGTCTCTCGATCCTATCAAAGTGTTTCCTTAATTTATCAATAAGCAGAAGTGTGTTTTTGAAATCTGTGTTTTATGTCAATTACAGTGATTTGTCATACAACAATTTGAGTGGCCCTGTACCCAGATTTCCAGCTAAAACATTCAAGTAAATCACTCTCCCTCTTCCCTTTCTCTAATTCTGCTCAAGGTGCATTGGGATATTTACTTCGAACCAACTGTTCCATCTTTTCATCATCGCAGCATTGTTGGGAATCCTTTAATCTGCCCAACAGGCTCTGAACCAGGATGCTTTGGGTCAACACTAATGCCAATGTCCATGAATCTGAATAGCACACAAAGTAAGGAAGATTAGTTGCTTGTCTGATTTTTGCAGCGTAAATGGTTTGATCTGTTTTTCTGTTAATTCTGATCTCAAAGTTTTTCCATCTTAAGCTTCTGCGCATTCCAATAAGCCAAAGAGTCAGAAGCTAGCCCTTGCCTTTGGCTCGAGCGTGGGTTCTGTCTCCCTTATTATTCTTGTATTTGGATTGTTTCTATGGTGGAGGCAAAAGCACTACGAACCAACATCTTTTGAAATTAAAGGTAACATTTGACAAACAATTGAATTAATTATCTTGCAACTCACCTTTAGTGGTCAAACAATTTGACACTGCTGGATGTCTTTGAATAATCAGATCAGCATCATGAGGAAGTTTTGCTTGGAAATTTAAGAAGGTTTCAATTTAGAGAGCTTCAGAATGCCACGAACAATTTCAGCAACAAGAAAATACTTGGCAAAGGAGGATATGGCAATGTGTATAAAGGGATTCTCCCAGATGGAACTGTTGTAGCTGTCAAGAGACTTAAAGATGGGAATGCTATTGGAGGAGATATTCAATTCCAAACAGAGGTTGAGATTATCAGCCTTGCTGTGCACCGTAACCTCCTTAGACTATATGGTTTTTGTATCACAACAACAGAAAGGCTTCTAGTTTACCCTTACATGTCCAATGGCAGTGTTGCCTCCCGTCTCAAAGTGAAAGGTAACTAACATATGTGCTTTAACTGAAATATGTTTGCTAATAGCCTAAAGCTGAGTTTTGTGACAAATGAAATGATAGGGAAACCGGTCTTGGATTGGGAGACAAGGAAGAGAATTGCCTTGGGAGCAGCAAGGGGGCTATTATATCTTCATGAACAGTGTGATCCAAAGATAATTCATAGGGATGTTAAGGCAGCAAATATATTGCTTGATGACTATTGTGAGGCAGTGGTGGGGGATTTTGGGTTGGCCAAGCTTTTGGATCACCAAGATTCACATGTAACTACTGCTGTGAGAGGCACAGTGGGGCATATAGCACCTGAGTATCTTTCCACTGGTCAGTCCTCTGAAAAAACAGATGTTTTCGGGTTTGGCATCCTGCTTCTTGAATTAATCACAGGCCAAAGAGCACTTGAATTTGGCAAGGCAGCCAATCAGAAAGGAGCCATGCTAGACTGGGTGAGCAGCGCCAAGTATTCCAATTTCTTCTTTGTTTTAGGCCAACTCTTTTTGACATGGGTTATGGTTTCAGGTAAAGAAAATTCATCAGGAGAAGAAGCTTGAGATGCTTGTGGACAAAGATCTAAAAGGCAACTATGATAGGATTGAGCTTGAGGAAATGGTGAAAGTAGCTCTATTGAGTACCCAATGCCTTCCAAGCCATAGACCCAAAATGTCTGAAGTAGTTCGAATGCTTGAGGGTGACGGGCTAGCAGAAAGGTGGGAAGCTTCTCAAAGAGTAGAAACAACCAAGTCCAAACCCAACGACTTCTCGTCGTCAGACCGATATTCTGATCTCACTGATGACTCTTCTTTACTAGTCCAAGCAATGGAGCTTTCTGGGCCAAGGTGAATTCTTTCAATGATCAAACACTTTTCCTTTCTTCGGTTTTGTGGTTTAGAATATTAGCAGACGAGACGAGATTATAGGTGCAAGATGTTTTGTGATGGTAAAACGTTTTGGTTGTATAATAGTAGAGCATATCAAGAGTAGGAAAAGTTTGCTGTTTCCTTGAAATTGTACAGTCTTTTTCAAGAATCTGACATTCTTTGTAGTAATGAAATGTACTCCTATGGACTGAACATTCTATAAAAAAAGATCTAGTGTGATGCATTAACTTGCGAGTACCAAAGTCTTACGTCTACAGTTATTGACTTATTTCATTCATGGGGATATTGACACAATGTCTGTGATCATAATTAACACATTAGACAGTTGATATCAGCTATTATTTTTTCAACCGAAACAATCGCAAGAAAATAAGAAAGTTTAGTCAAACAATCCCAATCCCGCAGTATGGGGGGGGAAGTCTTTGGACTTGGAAGCCGGGACTCATTTAGGCCACGAAACTCCTAAGTTCAGTAAAGGCCATCTATGGAGTTCGGCCTATGTCCAGTAACAGTCAGTAGATTTTCAATCTTCTTCAATCAAGCCCATCTGTGTATTGAAACTGGACTGAAAGGATAATGAACTGAAGCTAAAAACATAACTAGAGAAAATAACATGGGTTAAGCACATCGTGGAAGAATGGTTGAAAATATATGTACAGTACTTAGTTGACGCCCATTATCTTGACTCATCATTTTGAATTTCATTCCAAAACTGGCTGATACGGTTAGTACCGAAAATTTTAAAAATATAAGAATTAAGTTGCAAAATTTTCAAAATTTTTTAAAATTTAAATCTTGCCTCTCTCTCTTTTCTTTTTTTTCAAAGCTTTTTTTAATTTTTTATTTAGTTTAACTTTTATTGTGATTTTTTAATTTTAATTTTAAAATAAAATAAATATTTTATTACTAATAATAATTATACATCAAATAAAAATTAAAAATAAATTATTTTATTTAAATTTATTTTAATCTTTTATATAATATTTATTAATAAAAATATTTTATTTTTAAAATAAATAATTTAAAAAATATATTTATATATTTTTAATTATTAAATCAAAATTTATTTGAAATATATATTTTAAAATATTTTTAAATTTAATTATATTTATTAATAATTATTAAATTAATTTTATAAATTAAATTAAGATATTTTAGTAATAATTAATTTTAATTAATTAAATATATAATATATTTAATTGATAGTAAATTAAATAATATATGTTTTGTTTCATGTTTCAATTCTACTTGATTATATCCTTATCACGAACTCTTGTCGTAAATTATAATAATTTGAGAGTTAAAAATATTTATTATTCTTTTTATTAGATGTTTTGATGTAATTTTTATATATTATAAAATCTGATACGATATTTACAACATTATCTCGACTAAGACAATTGGATGGGCAAATTGAAAGATGAGGCCCTTCAACTTGGAGTGGCTACCGATTTAAAAATAAATAAAAGAATCATAAAAAAGGAGTACAAATTTAATGACAAATGAAAGATTACAATAAAGACAAGCCAACTTTAACTAGAACTAAAGCAACAAGAACCACATGGATTATGGATGTAATCCGCTGAATCTCTTGAAGCTCTAAGCTTCATTTTCTTTTCAAGGATAAATTGAAGGATGTCATAATCATGAAGTTGGATAATTTTCCTTATCTAGTAACAAATTATGTGAGCCAACTCATACTTGTCCCTTTTTAATTCTTGAACAATTTATTGTTTCTTTCCCTTCATATGGTACACACTGAACACGCACTATAAGAATGTTTGGATTTATTGACGGACAAAATTGTCGGGATATCCTAATATTTTGTCGGTATTCATATTTACCGACAGAATTTAACAGCCGGCAAAGTCGTCGTTAATGCGGGCGTAGGTAATTTTAACGACGGAATATCAAATGCTTTTCTATTGGTAAAAAGACGTAAATATACCGACGAATTAACTGAATCGGTCGCTAAATAAAACGGACAACTTACTGACAGTATACGATGTGAACATGTTTGCCGACGATGTCCTAATTTCTTCAGTAATATGTTGACATGTTTTCCGATGGTGTCCTTATTCCGTCAGTAATATATTAACATGTTTTCTGACGGTTTTCTAAAATCCGTTGGTAATTGGTGGTGAAATTTTTTTAAAATCCTGACATTAAAATTTGTTTAATGATCTTATAAAAATGCATAATTTAAACAGTTGTGAATTATCTGTACATATTAATTTAATTTGTGTATATATTAAATTTGTTGAAACAGAAATTAATTGGCAATATAAAGTTCAAAATTTGTTAAGTGATAATAAAAACATTGAAGTTTACATAATATATCTTTGTAATTCAAAGCAAATGACTACAACAATCCTAATGTCCTGGTGATGGAGGGTGCTTAGAGGTGCTACCCTTCCCCTTGAGCTACTCTAGCTCCTGTCTCAGTTGAGCCACCTGCTCCATTTGCTCTTGCAAGTGAGCCATCTGGTCCATCTTCTCTTGCATGTGAGTCATCTTCTCCATCACCATATCCAATATGGCCTGAAACTCGGTGACTTTTGATGATTGTGCTTATCTGGTAGATGTTGTTGTACTGGACATGGAGGATTGCGAATAACAAGTATTTGCAAAGGAACCTAGCCCGAATATCCGTTCACGACGGTCCCTACCATCGACAACATCAAAATACGTCTGAGTCTCATCAACAGGTTGTTCCTCTTGAGACTGGCGTTAAGTGGTTTGTTGTATTTGGTCCTATTACAAACCAATGTTTACGTTAGTAAGAGCTTATTCATAATTGTAAAACTAAATGATTATAAAAGAAATAACCATTTCCTCCCCCCAATCATCATTACGAAAAACTTTTCTTTCTCTTGTGTGAACGTGCGGCTCAAAATAATGTCCTCAAAATGTACTAGCTTCCTCCACTAAATAAGCATTACATATCGATCCTTCAACTCTGGCCTTGTTTTTCACATATTTTTGTAAGTGATGCAAATACCTATATTGGACAAAATGGTTATTACAATTTTGTAGTAAAAATATAATAATATGGTTATGGCAATAATGTTTTTTTCACTTACCTCTCAAATGGATACATCCATCAATATTGAACTGGTCCGGTTAGTTTTTTCTCGTGTGCTAAATGCACAGGTAGATGCTCTATACAGTCAAATAAGCTTGAAGAAAAAATCCCTTCTAACTTGCATAGAATTATTGGAATTTCCTTTTCGAGTTTCTCCATGTCCGCCAACTTGAATTCAGATGATGTTAAACTTTTGAAAAACATAATTAATTCTGTTATTACTTCTCAAACCTTATTTGGTAGCAACTCCCGAAATGCAATTGAAATAAGCCTTTGCATAAACACATGATTTTTCATTCTAAATGGTTTGTACTTCCTCAGGTCCACACACCTAGCCAAGTTCGAAACAAAACTATCAGGAAACTTCAGACTTTTCAACCATTCACACAAAACTCCTTTTGTTTTTTATCCAAAGTGTAACATGCTTTCGGATATTTTTCGGTGCAAAGATCTTTATGTAATTCATTCCTTCTATAAAAAAGTGGCAAATCAGCTCGTGATTTTGCATTGTCTTTTGTCCTCCCTTCAAGATTCATAATAGTATTGAACAATTTGTCAAAAATATTTTTCTCAAAATGCATAACATCTAGATTATGATGCATCAAATTCGTTTTCCAATATGGCAAATCTCAAAATATGCTTCGTTTTCTCCAACCAAAGTTTTGACTAATGCTTCTATTTACTTCATCGGCTTCAAATTCTGTTACTTTCAGCAAGCCTAATTCCTCAATTTCTTGCAAAATCACTTCAAACACTGTTATCAAAGGAGGAGATGTTTTGACCACCCTATTCTTAATGAACTTTTATTTATTGCGCCTAAATGGATGATCTGAAGGAAGAAATTTCCTGTGATTGTCAAACAAACATATTTTGCCCCCATTTGGAAGATAAAACGCATCAGAATCATTGCTACAATAAGGACAAGCCAATTTTCCAGCTGTGCTCCATCCAGATAACATGGCAAATGCTGGAAAATCACTAATGGTCCACATCAAAGCCATTCTCAATTGTCATTAGGGATGACAAAAAGGCTTAAAGTATGCCAGGCTTAAATTAATCAGACCTCGGGTTCGAGTTGCTCGAGTTCAAACTCTAGTTCGAGTTGCCATGGTCACGTAATGCAAAACAACGTAATTTTGCTATTCTAAAAAATTTAAATTTGGATCAAGCTCGAACCGTTTTTGACCTAATCAGGCTCAGGCTTAAGTTGGGCCACTTCTAGTCTGAACATGCCCAACCCGACTGCTTTGTTGTTGCTAATAAGGGCAATATAGTCTCAATATATGCTGCATTATACTCCAAATGGTATAGCAGTTACCAATTTGTTGTTGCCCTACTTTTTTTTATCAATTGTTAATATTTTCACTTTAATCAAAAGATAAGAATCCATAATAGTGTAAAAAGCAATAAGATTTAAATATAGTAAAGTTAGACATAAAATATTCACTAAATTATTAAATTAAATTATTAAGGTGATAAATCTAAATAATATTACAAATATATATAATTTTTTTAAGTTGTAAATTCTTTGTAATCTTAACCATCATAAAAAAAATTAAGGAATCGTTCATTCACTTATATTTTTATTTTTATTTTTAATTTTTGATTCATATTTTTATTATTTTTTCAAAAAAAATTTATTTAATTATTAGTTTTAAAGTAATTATATTTTATTATTCATATTAATAAATATTAGATAAAATTTAACAATAAATTAAAATATTATATAATATTTATTAATAGATATTAGTAAAATATTAGTATATTTTATTAAAATAAATAATTTAATAATTAAAGGTCGTGGACCTGATTTCACCAAAAAAAGCAAGAACTCAAAAGAGTAAATAGGTACTTAGCAATGTTATGAACACCATACCAATATCAGTATAGAATTTGGTTTTTGTATAGTACTGTATTGATATCGGTCAATATCGGATACCGTTTGTAATAATTTTTTCAATTTATAAAGTAGTTCTTGAATTTTTTTAAAAATTGTAAAATAGTTCCTTAATATATTGTATTATATAATATATAATTTTACATTAACTATGTCTCCAAAATCATAATAATAGAAATTTAAAATAAAAACAATCTATTTATTTTATTAATATTACTTTTTACATTTTCACATATATTATTTAATCATTATACAAATATAAAATTAATGACAATATAAAGTACTTAAAATGTTAAAATTTCATCATATAATAAATAATAATTACATCAAAACATCAAATAAAAAGAATAATAAATATTCATGACTTTCTAACTATTACAATTTATAACAATAGTTCGTGTCAAAGAACCAACTAGAAATGAAACTGAAAATAAAAATATTTACAATTATATTGCATATATAGAATTTAGTGTATACATTAAATATAAGTGAAATTAAAAGAAAATAAAAAACAAAAACCTGGAACTTCATTCAATCGAATACCCGCTCAAATCACATTGGCCTTAATTCTCATTTAGTACAAAATCCTCATTATTGAAAGAAGCCTCATCATCACCATTATTCAAATTCATTGCAACAACTAACGAGTCAATAAATTTTCATCCAAGATTATCTTTCAAGTTATTCTCATCTATCAAACTTGATTCATCAGAAACTCAATTAGCCGAAAGATCGATATGATTAAGGCAACTTGGATCTACAAAACTAATTTTTGTATTAAGAAACCTAGTAAACAATAAAATTAAATTATTAAGAAATTATATCCAACATAATAATGATAATACATACCTTTTTCGAAACTTTAAATTGTATCGATCAAAGACCAAGCCATTCAATTTTTTGTGCTCCAATCTATTTTTTTCTTAGAATAGATGAATTCAAATGTGCTCCAATTCCTTTCACAACCTGTTGCATTCACGCATTGACTCAGAATTTAAATTGCAAACCTTGCAATTCTAGAATACCACTTTCAAATTAATCCTATCAAGTAGTTGTATGACAACAAAAGTAGAATTATAAACAAAATAAAGTGATGATTAATTTCCAACAAGTAATAAAAGTCAAAAAGATATATACCTGGATTAAGTTTGTCTCTTTGACGAAAAGCAATTGACATCCCAAATCACTAAAAACATTGCTATAAATCTCCATTTGTGAGTTTAGAAGATCTTGCATCATCTCATGGACAACAATTGTTGTAATAGTTAATAACATTCCCTTATTAACTTTAGCATCTTTTTTTGTAAAACTTGGTCTAAAATAGACAATAGGATTAAAAATGTCTCAACTGCAAACAGCGGAGAGTAAAGTTGCCTTTTCCCATCTCTCAATCATGACTGCAAGATAAGGTATATATAAAGAGGACCTATTTTTATATTGGTCTTGATTGCTTCATTTTCCATCTTTATGGCATCATAAAAATAACTCATTATTGCCTTCTCATCACTATTAGCCAAACAAAGTACCCTTACTAAAATCTCACAAACTCAGATGATAAATTGACACAGGGATCATAATTCATTATCTTCAAGTATAATTATAGAAACCTTTAATCTAACATTAAACTTAACACACTAAGATGCAACCCACTGATCACTTGTAAATATTTGTCTAAACTATTTCTTCATCATAATAAAATACTAAAGTGATAAGAAATTAGTTGTAAATCTTGTAATAGCAGGACGATAAATTCCTATTATTGGCAAAATCCTTTTTCATTAAATTCAAGATTCACGCACAATTGTAGATAAACTTGGTCACCTTTTTCTTCACAGTCTCATAAATTATAGAAAAATACCTAGCATCCCCTATGTTTTTGAACATTAAGTTAAAGCAATGTATAACATAAAGAGTCTAATAAAAATAATTATACTTGCTTTGCAATATTCTTTCAGTCGCTTTATAAGTAAAATCATTATCCCAACTTCATTCACAACTTCATCAAATATTTCAAATACAGTATCATCATTCCTAACAATGTCATATGTATCAATAGACTTCAAAAACATTATTTCTCTTTATAGTATAAACAAAAAATTAATAATAGACTCATGTCTTCTATTTATTCAACCATCACACATGATTCAACACTCAAAAGTAGCCTAAGTCATTCTTCGTTCATCTAAATAACTTTTAATTTCATAAATAGAGCTACTCAAAAGTTTATCTCTACAGTCATCAATTGAAGGAGTTTTTTTAATCCTGAATAATAAGAGGTAATAGCATCTATCATAGGCTAATAGTAATAAGAATGGAAAATATTGAATGTTATACTTGAATTATATCATAATCTAGTCATTGTCATATCTACATTATGAGCTTCTTCTCAAGATTGTAAGGCACTATGGATTAAAGGTTGAGCTCTAAGAGTTATTCGAGGTGCAAAAAATTAGAAACCTTTATTTTTCTTTTTCTAAAATCAGGTGCAACATTCCTTTCTTGTTGGGTAGGAATACTACAACCTTTGACGTTCTCACTATCATCCTGAACACCAATAAAAAAACTCCACTACCAAATTCGTAATTTAGTCTTTATCTTCTATCTTTTTCATGATGATACTCTTCAAGTAAAGTCTTTATTTGTCATTTCACATCATGACTCACTTTTTCACAAGGCTCCACATCACGTTTAACCATAATTAAATGCTTCTTTAATATGGTGATTCCTCCACTTTTCAAATATTTTTTACAAAATAAACAAATAGCATGATTCTTCATTCCAAGAACCAATCCAACACGAGCCCAAGTTAGATCATTGAATCTTTCTGAAGTGGTTGAATTATTAGGAGTATTGAACTTCCTTCAATTTATCTGTAAAAACAAATGAAGAAACGTGTCAAAATTAAATTAATAAATTCACATACTATTTTTTTACTGTGTATTTAACTACCCATAAGATAAGATAATGAATGTGTATTTGCTACTCATAAGATACAATTAATATTTGTAATTTTAGTTCCTAATGACAATAATAAACAATATAAAAATGCAAACATCTAATTTTCTTAGCTTAATTACATATATTAAATGATTTAATTATATATTAAATCTTATATATAAATGATTAATCATATGTTAAATACTTTTTATATACAAATAATAATTAGTAAATTGTATGTTTCATATAAATTAATTAACAAATTAACAACTTAATGAATCAATTTTGATCTCATTCTTATGATTATTAAAATAACAACTAATATGACATATTCTTGAAATATACACAATTTACAAATCACAATACTTAAAATATTATTCTATAATTCACACACAATATTATTTTGATTTAATTTCTTTATAAATTCACAATGCTTAAATGTTATTAAAATTGAACTAACTCACACAAACAATTCTAATTTTCAAACCCAAATTGCTCAATGCATATTTTATAAACCATTCACAAAACACCCATGACATAACCAAAAACACAATCCAATTGCAATTCAGAGCAGAAACAAGCCACTTTAAACACAAAAAATAAAAATAGCAATCAAGTTAGGGTTGGGTTGACTCGGTCAGGTCTAGATATGGAAATCTTGATTTTTGCAATTTTTCTAGGTGAGCAACGATGAATAGAAATGGTGGACTAGAGAAGAGTAGCAACGATGGAGTGGAGAATGAATACAATTGCAATGATGGATGGGAGGAGAGAGCAGGCTTGGGCAAGCGGTTCAACTAAAGATGGAGACTTGTAGTATGTAACACTGGATAGGTAGTTTGACAGTGGAGCATGGTGTGATGGCAGTGGCGCAATGGCAGACAATAATGGCAAACGAAAATCAGACATTCTACATGGAAGGAGAATGAACGAGGAAGATGGGTAGAAAGGAGAGAGAGAACAAAAATGAGATGAGAGTGGTTTGGTCTGCATGGGAGTTTTTTAAACTTCACAAAATCGGCCAATATTTGACAAGTATTTTAGATATCGATCAATACTAGATGAAAATGCTTGTGCTGGCCAGTATTGATAGTGGGCACAAAACACCAAGATTTTGTACCATTTTGAGCTAGCACCTTCTTGCTAGTACCGACCGGTACGGTATAAAATTCATACCACTTATATTTAGGCAAATATACAATTAGGGATAAACAATACTCATGGCAGAGGTGCATTCTCAATTGTCATTAGGTGGTATGGTGACGTGCCAAGAAACCATTGGGCAGAATAATTCTCCAAAGGGTCATCTCAGTCATAATGTTATAGTTAGGATTAGGGAGCAATTAGTCAACATTGCATCTTTAGCAGGAATACAAATAGGCATTAATGTAATGAAATTCTAAAAGTTGTTCATCCATTTCTTTGCCCAACTTGCGTCCTTCAAATACATTAGTTAAGGTTGTTCATGCTCCTGTAAAGGTTTTGACAACCTTCTGTGCATGATTTCTCTTACGATTTAATCCTTTTATCATATAATATTTCGATTAGATATAGAACATGAAATTAATGTCTACTCTATTTGAGTCCACTTATATTAGTTCTACACCATTAGTAATTGATTCAATTAATAGCATTTGAAAACTATTTTCAAAATGTCATTCTACCTTGCCTAAGGAATTCTTGAATCAATATTAATCGAGAATAATGAAACATTCTCCCTAATCACTTTAGGTGATGAATCATGTATTGATTACTCAACTACCTCTATATGGTTCATGCTATATCCATTAACTATTGACTAAACTATCCTTGACTAAAACATGTCATAAGTAGTGTCAAAACATGACAATTCCTTTACAAGATAACTTTGAAGATTCCAAGTCAAAAGATTATTTATATAATCATCATAATTTTCATAGATATACAAGTAATGTTCAAAGTGAAATTTCTGATATAAGATAAGTTCAGTAAACTTGTTCTCTAACAAATACACACATGTTTGTTTAAATATCTTTTTACTTTAGTCTATAAGATATCGACTACTTTCTACATAAGGAAAAACATAATGTTTGTAAGTCTTTTTACATTTTATTAATATTCAGCCTTAATAAAAAATAACTAGGAACAATTAAGGAATAATATATAAATGCAATTTAAATCTCATCATAATTTCATTTGCAATACCTATTTATCTCATAAACTTTATTATATATATCGAATATATAAAAGATAAAAAATACTTTTAAAATCTTATGTCCCTAAACTATAGTTAATCAACTGATTGTAAGGCATAAACCAACATCTTGTGCTTTTATTTAAATTAGGTGCATATCTCCTTCACAAAGTCAAATCTAATTTCTCAATCTCTAAATCACGGATGAGAAGTCTAATTTTAAATTAGCTTAGTTTCCAAATTACCGCTCCATTATAGCTTTTCTTTGAACTATTCACAACTTTCATCATAACTCTTCTTAAAGTTATTTATCTTGCGAGTTAAATAGCGAATAAGGTCAGTCAAGTAGGAAATAATCTAAAAAGTAAGTTCCTACTTCCTAATATCGTAATTCACAAAGTTTGCACCTATCTTGGCATCTCATAGTTCAGTTTTCTTACACCATTATACTCGTTTCCTTGATTGCTAAGCAACCATGTACATATACGCATACACCGTACGTGGTTTATATGACAACATTGCAAAAATTTTATTTTATTTTTAAAAAACGAAGATGGTAAGAAAAATGCAAAAAATTTATTTAATTTTAGAGCTAGATGTCTTTTGTTTAATTCACTCTAAATCCACACAAATCATATTTAAGTGAAATGTGTCTCGAATAAAATTATTCAAAAAATTAGCACTAATATGAGTTGAATCGTTAAAATAATATTATTTCCATTTTGTAAATATAAGAATATAAAATTAAAATAATATTATTTAAATTAATTATATTAAAATAATATTAATTTAAATTTAAGTCAATTTCAAACTACATGTAAAAAGTCAGTCAGGCTCCGATAAACCGACCCATTATCAACTATACCCACTTACACTGTTGAGACTCCTTTGACAGCAAAACCTTATCCTCTAGCTCGCATCACTCTAAATCTCAGTTTCGATTGCCTAATAGTTGCACTTCACCCTCCTGTAGCAGGTGCGAATGGACATATATAGGAGGATTCAATTTCAAGGAAATCGAGTTTCATTTGGTGAAGGGTTATATTGCGGCTAAAGGAGACGTACGATCTTACATAGGAAAAGGTGGCATGCGCTATTTCACACTCCTAATTCAAATTGTTTAAGAAAGGTAAGGGTAAACAATGATAGGTTTAAATTATTTTTTATTAGTATTATAAATCAAATCATTTAAATAATATTTTTATTTAAATCAAACCATAAGCTATATAAAAGTTCAAGCCAAAATAAAATAATTCGAATTGGTTTCATTTTTTGAGTTGATTAATTTTATAAAATTTTAAGAATTTTTTGGAAAATTTAAATTCTTTTAATAATTTAAAGAATTTTTAAAAAAATCATAAAAAAGGCTGCATATATTGATGATTTTCCTCTAACCCTCAGAAAGAAAGCGAAGAGTTTTATGCACGGAGTGCATTAAGTAAAGAAAGTCATTACATCATATCTTCACTCTTCTAATAAAATAATATTCTAACAAATAATAAATTTATGCAAGAAACAAGAATTTTAATCTTATTGTTACTATAATATTTTCGATAATATTTGTGAAAAAGGATTTCTTGAAAAGATTTAACAGAAGTATTGAAGTATATTTACCAAAAAAAAAAGTATTGAAGTATATATATTATGATGTGTAGCATGGCAAACCTATTAGTTTCATAAACTAAAAATATGGAATTTTAAAGTAGCATGTTTTTCCAAAAATTTTAATATTGATATCAAAACAAAAAATTAAAATAAAAGAATAGAAAAATAGTTTGTAATAATTATATTAAAGCCAGTCGTTTTGTTGAATTTAACATACAAAACTATATACTAAATTCAGAGAATCCGTGGACATGGATTCGTAACCCTGAAGTGAGGTCTTACCCCTGATAGTACGGCTTGTGTGCTATAAATAATCACTACAAAATTTGACAAATAATTAGGTAACGCAGGCAAGCAACTGCTCAATAAATGCAATGAAATGTCGTCTTCATCTTTCTTCACGCGAGATGGTCACATTAAATATGCGAAAATACTTAGTTAAAGGTCTTTATCTGTATGGGGGTATTTATGAAATATGAATCCAGGCCTTTAGCTTTTACGTACACAAATATTATTTGTGGCATACAGATCATACAGAAAGACACACTTCGTCATGATGATTTTAGCCATAATGAATCAGTTCTCAGCTTCAGTCCTCAGTGTGGATTCACACAGTGCCGTTCTTTTATTCTTGATTCAACTACACACCTCTCATAATAAGATCTCGCAAATATTGTATTTTATATAAGAAGAGAACATGAAATTTTCTACGTCAAGGGTGATCCATTAACTTGTGGGATGCTGGGGCAATCCATTAATTTGTGGGATGGGAAAGGAAAGGAAGGAAGTTTGATCAAGAAATGGGTAATTAATTTTCTACGTCAAGGGTGATCATCAAAGGGAGAAATTAAGGAATACGTGAGACTCAAGGACACGTTTAGTGGGTCCCTTCGTAATTTGATGTGGATAAGCAAATGCCCCGTCCTTGGGGGCTATTTCACATTTATTCTTCTTTTCATTGTCGGTTGGTTCTTTATTCTGACATGAATTTCCCCATCATCAAAACTTACACGTATAAATTAACATATAAAAGGAAATTAACTACTCACTTTTTAACTATATGAACACAAGAATGTTACTTTCATAATACTAACAACTATGTGAAGATGCCTCGGGCTCAAGTTACTAATTATTGTAATACATGATACCCTATTAAAATAGAATTGAGATGTAATTAATTACTCTATTTTACTAAAGGAACAATATATATATGAGGGAGTTAATTAATAAATAGAATAATGCAGTTTTGTTTGAGAAACATGCATGGTAGTTTAATTTGTTACCATATAATTTTACTGAACCACGAAATCAAACTTCAACATCAATCAATAATGGCCCTCTTAGGCATAAGTAGAGTGGAAGAAAGAATCATCTATCATCCTCTTTTACATGTATAATACACATTATGATTGCTTTAATATATCTTTCGCTCTCCATTCCTTTGTTCTAATCCATAAAACCGCTAGCTATTTCATGGAACGTCAAACTTACTTAAGCCTATAAATGCAATGACCACCTAACCCATTGTCTTACGCCAATAACAGTACTGTAACCAGGTGAGAGAAAGAGAGAGCAAATGTTTCCTGAAAGCAATTCTGCATCCGGAGCAAGCACATCTGGCGGAGGATTCGGCCACTGGAACTCCCCTGTACCTTACCTCTTTGTTGGGTTGGCGCTCATGTTAGGACTTATCTCGGTGGCTTTGATAATTCTTGCTTGCTCCTACCGAAAACCACCACCTTCCAGTACTGAGGCTGATCAAGAAAGATCAGACAAACAAGTTCAGATGTCTCCGGTGGATGTAGAGCCAAAGGTTGTCGTGATCATGGCCGGTGATCATAACCCTACCTACTTTGCCAAGCCCGTCTCATGCACGCTTTGCCCATCTGAACAAGTTTAAGGTCACGGTTTTTTTTTTTCCTCTTTTGTTTTTATTAGGAGTAAGGTGATATTTGAAATCCATGTGATTTACTTGACCATCTGCGAAACATTGCCACCTTCAAATATTGATGGTGTCTGTTCTTCTTCCCTTTTCCTTTATCCATATCCTTTTCAATGATTCTTTCTGTCTTCCCAGTTTGTTCTAGATGGGATTATATATTTGTTGGGTTGTTATACCTTACGGGAATATGTAAATTCATGAGCAGAGGATACTGCAAACGTAGCTTCTAGTCAATTGTTACTTAGTTACATGCCTTCTTCTGTAAACTGTAGTCGTTCTCGGAGATCTTTTCAACTTTCATCATAACTATAACAATACTTTCTTTGTCCTTCCAGAACAATCTTGCTGGTACCCAAGTAATTTTATTGCTTGATGAAGCTGTTCATACGAAGACAAACGCAAATGATTAAATTCCTTGTACACTTTAAACACTGATTTCTTATGTTCAAATTTTGTTGACACGTAGAGAGATGAGTTTATTTTGTATAAGATCAACCGTAATCCCTTACTTTTAACTTATTAATTAGGAAGTTGCATTAGTTAATTTAGATTACACAAACTAACTTAAAACATCACTTTAAGTACCAATTCATTTGTGTTAAACGTTAAAAATGAATGCCTAACTAAAGTGATTGGACAAGAAATCAGAAAAAAATTATAGCACGTAAACAGATTAATTGCGGTAATTTTGTTGATACATTTTTTACGAGTAATTTTGACTGCACTAGTTTGACAAATTATATGTTAAGTGTAACGTAGGAACAAATTTAGTAGTCATTAGTAGATGGTTACTTTAATGGTGAAAACTTTAACAACTCGAGTCTAGTGAAAATGGTAGAACAACGAAGAATGTAAAGGAAAGACGCGTAAATGAGAGAGAGCGAGATTAAGGAATGGGGCTGACCGATCGATGAACAATTAAATGGTGGTCATTATCTTCTTTTTTTTGGGTCATAATCACCCACCTCAAATGATTGCTCTAAGAGAAAATGATTGAAGTGAACTTGGGTTCACCATACTCTGATAATTTACCTTGTAATCAGCAGAAATTATTAATTTGTCTCCAAATTTGGAAGTATCAGAGTACACTAACACAATGACATTCTCATAAAATCTTACATTTATTTCTATAATATGCGAAGAGTCAATTTTGTTTCATAATTAAACTATGTACGCACAATTTTTTGAACAAAAAATTATAGAAAATAATTTCTATTCTTAAAGAATTTAGATATATTTATTATTATAAATTAAATTTTTAATAAAATAGATCATCTAATAAAATTATGCCTAAATTATCCAACAGTTGTTAAGATTAAACTACAATTCTAACATCTAAAACATACTTATATTAGAGATGTTGAAGAGAAAGAGCACGAGGGCTAAGTTAACTATGGTAATGTTTTGGTTAGATTCCTACTTGGTGTTGGCATATGAGAAAACCGTTTAATAATAGCCTTTTTTTTTTTGGCTTCAGTATATATTAGGAAAAAGTTTGTCTGCCTGAGTTATATTCCGTTGTACCACAACCAAAAAACATAATAATAGAAGTACTATACATTGTATCCAATGTTGATATATAACTTAAGTTTTTTTTTTTCGAGGAAATCTCGTAGGCGGGCCAAGCGGGCACACCTCTCTGAAGCCTCAATTAGCGCACTATCCTACAGGCGGGCCAAGCGGGCGCATCTTATCATTGAGGGTTCAACTATTTCTCCACCTACAGGTAAAACCCCGGCTGCCTCAGGCTCTTACAAGAGTGGCTAGCATGGAATCGAAACTGGGACCTAACCGAAGCCAAGCTTCGCTCTCAATAATATAGTGAATAATTAGAGGTGAATAGTTTTAGAAAATACACATGTTAAATATGGTAAACAAAAACAGTACGTACGAACTAGAAATCAACTTAAAACATTAAATAAAAAACATAAATATGACTTAGAAGGTATACCAAAAATGATATTGTCGATTCATTTGATGGTTGTATATAGTAGAGGTAATAACTATATAGTATCGCAAGCATAAATGGAATTCTGCTTTGCTTGTTGAGGCTCCACTTAGATATATATCTTGCTTTTTGACTTCAGGGGTTTCGTGTCCTCAAACAATTCTATTCGTTTTAACAAAGATCAAATCCTCCCCTGAAGCAACAGGGTGAGATCAGGTGATCTTATGACCCCATCCCCATGGCCAACATTATTTATTACTTACGTCATGCAAAGATGAGTGCGGACAACTTGAAGTGGGTAATATTTATCTACATTCCCAAAACATAATATAAATTCACGACTTATAACTTAGTCACTTACGGGTCTTCATTTATCCGAAATAGTCTCCAAGTAGGTCTTTTTGAGTGCATCATTTTCTTGTACTCTTAGCCAGCTATCTTTGACAATAACCTAGGAAAACTATAATTGAATTTCTTTTCCCTGGATTAGAATACTAGACGTGGCCACCCGAAATTGATTTTTTTTTAGCAAGAAGCTTTTGGTATTGGACGACTTGGAAATTTTAGAGGGTAGTTGGAGTGGAAACCAGTAGTCAGTGAGAAGAAAAACCATGGTCTGCTTTAATATATGACTAAGAAGGCTTTAGAAAGTGACTTTCTAAGTCACTAATGATAACAATTTCCACCAAGGATTTGGTATGCTTCTTCAAACAATTTGGTTGAAATGTTATTTTCTTCATTTCTGTAGTTGATTAAGATTGTTTGTTTCCTGGTAGCTCAATGACAATGCTTCAGGTTCAAATCCACTTGCCTTACCAAAAAACAAAAGAAACACGTTATTAATGAATGGCATACTCCTGAACATTATACCAAAGCTTTACAAATCACGTAAAAAGCCATTCCAAGTTGTTCAATTGATAAATAAGTCGATGAGATTCAGAGCATAACAATTAAAATCTTCCTTTTTGTTGCACAACGATTTAATTTTTAATTGGAATAATTAATAGAAAATTCGGAACACAGAATAACATATGACCTGCTAGATCTAAGGAGACTCATACCATATATCTAGCTTCTTAATTATTATTTTTTGAATATTTAATCAGATTATAACCATTATATACGGATGTATATGCTTCTTCACAGAGCAAAAGTAATAACATATGACCTGCTAGATCTAAGGAGACTCATACCATATATCTAGCTTCTTAATTATTATTTTTTGAATATTTAATCAGATTATAACCATTATATACGGATGTATATGCTTCTTCACAGAGCAAAAGTTAACAGAGAATCTGGGTTGGATTTGTTAATTCATTTAGTACTGAAATCAAATTCCCTTCCAAAGTTACTCGAGAAGATTCCTGCACATAACCCTTCAAATTTTCGTGTATGCGTATGACTTTCAACATCATTAACCCTTCAACTCATATGAGTTGATAGCCAATTGCGCATCCAACGCTGCTTAGTCAATGTTGTACATGTAGAATGATTCTTTATTTTTATCTTAATTGTTCTTTTGAATTACCAATAACAATAAGAAGTTCCATTGATAAATAAATAGTAATAACCATTATATAACTCTCAAGAGTCTCAATAAGAAGCAAGAGACGTCATTCAATTCCCTAAGTCCTCTTAATAAATAATGGATAGTTTCCTGCTTTAGACGTTTGATAGATTGACTTAGTTAAACGTACGTGAAAAGTATTTGACACCCAAGACAACATTTAATTTTATTAGTTAGGCAATGGAAAGACTTGGCTAGCTGTTTGAAATGACAACGTACGGTTGAAGTAATTCCTTGGAGCTGTGATGATTAGAGTTGTCTAAACTCTAAACGGTTAGTTGATTTCAGTGAAAGCACAACTCAGAAAAATAAGATCCGTCTCCGACTGCAACGCTCAGTAGTCAAGTCAAAGCACCAAGCATGCAATCACCACTATGAAAAAGGAGGGGTATATTTTCCAGTTGAACTTCTTCACGGGAAACATACTCCATCTACATTCTGCACTAGTAATGTTGTGTATTCTTTCAGTGCAATCATCCAATGCATGACCAGATATTTTCTACGTATGTATTGATAGGTTGCTAGTTGGCCTGCCAGAAAAATAGAGAAACCTACCGTGTCGGTTTGAATCGGTAATGCTCTAAATGGTTACCCATTTTGTTTTATACTTATTCAACTAATTGAGTAGTATCACGGATATGTACGGCTTGATAAAATAACAATTATTTCAACGCATTTGCTTGGTTTATGAAATACATCACTGTATGCAATTTGTATATTAGTACGATTTTCGTAGCGGATAAAAGTGGTGTTAAGAAGTAAGCAATTTTAAGTAATAGTAAAGTAGTAAAAAAAATAAATAAATAAAAATTAATAGAAATATTTTAAAGAAGTTTAACTAGTTAGGTATTACATTCATGGGAGATAAAGACGGTTTATTTTACTATATTGATCAATAATTCATTTGAAGATTACATTTTATATGCATATTTTTTTATATGCATACACACACACACACATTTATATCAATATAGTTAATTATAAACTTTAATTGGTAAAGTTAAATAACAATCCCTTTACTAAATTCAACTTAATTTAGACATAATTATAATAAGTTCTAGATTTTTTTTAAGACTTTGAAATCTATTAAGAATGTGATTCCAAATAAGATTAATTATTATGAACATAGCTTGGGCCAGGGCCGCATCCCAAGTCATAAATTTTACTATTTCTTTCTAGAACACGACACTATCTTTGGTATGCCTACATTCTAGACGATAGATTTTTCTACTTATGTGAGTACTTGGAAAAGTTCTATGACATAGACGTGTTCCAGGTTGTATCTTGTCTTCCCTAGAAATACCTCCATTACATTAATACAACTGTAGCTTCACTTCTAATTTCTAGAGATAAATATGTCCTAGGTCATACTTGAGTCCCATGCTATGTTTACTTAGAAGATTTTTAAGAAGTATCCTTGTTCTTCTAGAAACACTCTAAGATTGCACCAATGTATATAAGCCATACGCAACAATCTCCACATTGGTGAATATATAGAATTCTAGTCTACAAACTCCAAGAAACACCTCAAAAATTGAGCACCTATGTATATGAGCCACATATAACAATTTCTATTATAGCTAGGGTTGTAAGCATGTCTAACATCCTAAGACATTAATCAAGTCCTAGTGATGGTTCAACTTCTCCTTGATAATCAACTTTGTCAACATGTTAACTATACCCTTTGAAATATTAACCTTTTTCTAACAAGATCTAACGAGATGCTATCAGCTATCCAATCTTGTGAAATCTTTTATCTTTCACCATAACATCCATTCATATATCTTTCTACTAACTTTTACTAGTTCCATAAAGGGTAGTTGGATCCCCGTTACTAATGGAAAGAGCATACATGACTAGGTCCTTCCAACCACATTCTCTTTGGCAGTTTGATGATCTATCTATTTTTATCTATATATATACCATGTTGATTTTTTCTTCTAAATATTATTTTATCTTTTGAATCAAAATTTTCAACCTCTTCAAATTTATTCTGAACTATTCTAATTCTACGCGTACCGCCTTTAAACCAGTACTGCTCTTTACTAACCTTAGACATTTTAATATGTGCAATAAACTTACAAAAGTCTAGACATTTTAATATATGTAATAAACTTACAAAAGTCTATCTTCTTGTGTTTAACACCTTTCAATAAACTCCCTTTATAAAGTTTTGTCATCTCTTGCTCACTAAGATGACTTAGTTGTATGTGCCATAATGTTATACTAACTTTCTTTGACTCAACTTTTATAACTTCTTTACTTACAACTATGCTATTTATGTCTATAAATATTTTTCACTAATTTTGGTCATTCTATTATATTTTTCAATTTTATATAAATATCATTTGCATGTAAGGTGCCTAAAGCAATTAGATCCTTTCTAGAACCTAGAATATACTAGGAAGCTCTCAATGTCCTAAAAATGTCATCAAGCTTCCTAATCTAGATAAGTACTATTCTAATACATTTGTAAGCTTTATTAATCTCTCAATTGGATAGTCTTAAAGTTACCTCATGTTTATGACACAAATCAATCTTTATTTGGTATAATGTAATGTAAGTATCTCGAAACTATAACCCATGAATCTTGAAGTTGATTGTTTGAAACATATAATATGTATTGTAATATCAGTTCCCATTTTACATTATATTAGCAGACCTTGTTTAATCATCAATTTTTCTTTCATTTTATTGCTCCTTATTTGGACAGTTATTCCTTATATGTTCAATTTGCTCACTTTAAAGCATTAAATTGTCTTTTTAACCTTATCTTGTAACCTAAAACTCCACTTAGACTAGCCATCTTTCCTCACTTTCATCCACGATCTTGATTTCTCTTTGTATATAACTCTTTAACTTTAGAGATTTCACCACTATTGAGTCTCTATTGGTTATGAACCAAAGTATGGAAATGATGTCCTCCATATAAACTATCTTCTTATCCAAATGTGAGTGTGGTTACCAAATGTTCAAAAGAAATAAATAAAGAAAAAAGAAGAACCGTTGCTTGATCCTTCTTCGTAATAGTCACTTCAAGCCTCCGTAAGTCATTGACTATTTAGTTAAATTCATTGATATATTATTCTAGATTTATTCCCTCTTTACATCATCAACCTATATAGTCTCTAATTGAGATACAACTTATTTGTGGGAGACGTCGACATGTATCAACTCTCCAAATTCTTGTATATGTCTATAAAGGATACAATATCTATAATAATGTACATAACCTTATCCATCATATATAGTCTAAAGGTCCCATACAATCAAGCATATAACTCCTTTTAGTTAAGCTAATCCATATCTTTAGGCTTATTCTCTGGTTACCCCTTCAATATACCTTTCTACATTACAAAATCCTTTATAGTTCCTTAGCTCCTAATTCCATCAGACTTCCTTACTTTAAACATTGTAACTAAAGTCATTATTACCTCATTTATGCTTTGATACTACTTGTTCATAAGGTATATGTAGTAAGGTCATAAGTTGCATGGAAAAAAGAAATACATAAAGACTAACAAGATATTTTTAATGAGTTTCAACCACTTGGATATACCTATATCATCAGGAGCTAAGAGTGACTGATTTTACTATATTGATTAATAATTTACTTAAATATTAAAATTTTCTTTTACGTAAATAGTCTTTACAAATGTAGTTAATTATAAACTCTACTTGGTATAGTTTAATACAACTTATCCCTCTACCAGACCTACCTAAACTTAAACATCATTTTAACAAGTCATAAAATCCTTTCAGGATTTGAAATTTACCAAAAGTATGTTTTTAAATAAGATTGATTATAGATATGGCCTAGATCACAACTATGTCTCAAGTTTTACTGGCTCTTTTCAGAACATGATAAAGTCTTTGGCACATTTGTCATAAACCATGGATTCATTGGCTTCTTTGTGTCTCAAATCATATTTTCTAAGGAAACACGTCTTCCATACCAATAATATGTCCTGTCTTCACCTCTTATTTCTAAAGAATAACATGCCTAGGGCATACTTGTGTTTTAGACTGTGTTTACCCTAAGTAATTCTAAAAAACACTCGCATTCTTTTAAGAACACTCAAAGATTGCATCCGTGCATATAAGTCATTCATAACACTCTACGTTTTCAAATATACCATATTTCAACCAATACACTCTAAAAAATATCACCAAGATTATACATTCATATATATGAGCCATCATAAAAGGTGGCTATAAGGTATACTTTGCCTCCATATCAAGTAGTAACCCTTCGAACATGCATCTATTAACATTTTTCTAGACTCGACAATTACAAGTCCTTTTACACTTTTAAGAAGAAGAGATTCATAGTAAAGTCACAATCATTAAATCTCTAGTCAAATTAACATCATTATAATGGGTTTAAAGGGAAAGAGATGAATATTTTAACAAAAGTTGATAAAAAAAACGAATCCCTTAATCTAGCATAAAACACAAAAAATAATAATGGAACAATTATAACCAAACTGAAAATATAAGCTGTATAAGTGATATAGAGGGAGAGATTCTGAATTAGACAAGGGGCTAACCAATTAGGGATGAAGATTAAGATATGAAAGAAGCAAGCATATATTTCATCAAATCAAACATTGTTCCCTAATAGTCAAAATTACTAATAGGGCTAAAGTTAGATTTAAAATTTACTAAGAGTAAATTTTTAATATAAAATTTTGTTAGGGACTTTAATGCTTTAAGTTATAGACTACGAGTTTGGTGTAAGAATAATTATGAAAAATATGGTAAATCATGATAACACTTCAAATTGTTATTGTAGTATCGCGATTACAATTGCAGTCATGGATTGCAATTTAGAATCAAGAGTAATTCTTCATTAATTCATATTTAAAATAATATTTTTTAGTATATACAAATTTCTCTTTACAGAAATTTCATAAATTAATTTAAATAAATATTTTGAAAATGTATTAAAGTAAATTACATTCATAACCACAAGTTTATAAATATTTAAAATGCTCATCACAAAAGCCTATAACATTATTTAAAATCATATCCATATTTATCTACTAAGTAATATAATATCAAAAATTCTGCTTTAATAATTAATTAATTGTTTTTCTAAAAAGTTAACTAATTGTTTTCCTTTTAATTTTAGAATCCTATGACAAGTTTGCATTGGCTACTGTTGATTGTCATTATGTAATAATTGAACAAACTTCTAATAACTATAAATAAGCATGAGATTGTATGTTTGGTGATGAAACAAGATATTTATATATTTATGGTGTAACTCATGAAAGTATGGGTTAGTTTATATATAATTGCAACATGATGTTAAGAATATGTTCTTACACAAAAAAATTAAATCGAGAAATGTATATGGAACAATCGTAAGACTTTAAGAACTAACATCATCAAAATTATTTATATGAGCTAAATGAAGCACTTCATGATTTCAAATAAGTACATAAGCTTATTATGAAAATATTGCAAAATTCTTGACCTAAGATAATTACACAATAGTAATAACATATTTTAATTTATTTATGAAGGTCAAAGATAAGAAAAATTCTTGTGTACGTTCATCATCTAATCATAACTAAAAAAGAAAGCAAATTTTATCATACACGAAACAACTTCTTAGTAGTTTTTTCTAAATTTAAATGATGAATTGCAAAGCTGATATAGAAACTAACATCGAAAAAAATAAAGAATTAAATGATTAAATTATATACCAATAATTGGTATGCAATTTAATCTACTTCACATAGATGAGTTCCAATATTGCATTTATATGGACTAACCAGTCAATTCATAGAGAATGTCCAATTATTTGCAATAAAATGAATTCCAAGATACATGAAATAGACTATCGGTTTGAAATTCTATATAAGAAGAAATTTGTAAATTTAATTGGAGGATATTGTAATGTAAATTATAAAGGAGATCATGATATGCTATATTACCAATTATTTTGCAAATTAAAGCAATATAAGAAGAAAATAAGGAAGCAAAGAATATAAGAATTTATATGTTTCAGCCAATTAATGTGACCTACGTTCACAGGGTATTGATTCTTATATTAATGTGAGAAAGATAATATAAGGAGAATAAATGATAACAACCTTATATACCCTTTCTCAAAAATTCTCTTCAAAGGTTCTAACTAAAGTCTCCTAAGGCCTCCAATTGCAAAATCTGTATAAAACTGTTTACAGATTAAGGTTACTTGTAAGAAGTCCAATTACAGTGAAACATTATTACCATGGAATCTTAAGGTTACTGATACTCGAATTCTACAAAAACTTAAGATTAATAAAAATATATTTCCATAGATGCCTAGTAATACTAGAACTCTATTTTATAAGAAGCCTAAAGTCACTAAAATTTTGTTTCACTATAAATCAAAGCATATCTCACAATTTTCTATCTTGACTTAAATTCTCCAATGTCTAACTAAGAATCACTCTCTGCCACACAAGCCCCTAAAGGCTTCAAAATATATGAGCATTTACAATTCCAATCTATACTTAAACTTTTTTTTTCTAAAAACAACTTTATCAATATGTTAGCAGTTTTTGAAGTGTGAACTTTTCTTAATAAGATTTGACCAGAAGTAATTAATCTCTCGATCTTGTGAAACCTTATATTCTTCAATATAGCCATATCCATTTATCTTTTAATTGACATTTCCTAGTACCTTGAAATATATTTTCATCCCCAGCACTGATGGTTAGAGCATAAGTGATCGAGTCTCTTTAACTATATCTCCTTGGTTACCTAACAGTGATTTTTGTTCTATCCTTGGCTATACTATACTAATACTTTCTTTCTACCATGGTATATACTCTCTATAGGTTTGTCTCAATATATGTCACTCTCCAAATACTATATCCTTGAAGGTCACCCTAGACTTTTTTACTAAAATTATGAAATTTATAAAAGTCAACCTTTTCTTATTTAACATCGTTCAATAATCTCCCCTTATGAAGTTATGTTATCTCTTATTGAATAATATGACTCATCCACATGTGCTTTATCACATTACTATCTTTCTTCTATAAAGATTATGTGTTGGGCCTCGAATTTTTTATTATTATTATTGATTTATTTACTTATTCGTTTACTTTAATTGCTTTTACTTTGCTTTAATTGATTTAATTATGTATATATATATATTTATGTGAGCCTTGGAATTAGCAAGTATAATTGGAATTAGAATTTTGGAGATTAAAGTGAAGGA
>JAOQMR010000008.1:13610281-13628641 GCA_027563865.1 Erythroxylum pelleterianum | reverse complement strand
TCTTCATAGAAGTACTCCATGTTCTGTAATTGAAACCATTCAAAGGTGTAGTTACAAGACTCACACCTGGATTATCATTCTTTAGATTCGTCGTCATCGTCAAGCTGCAATCGAACAGCTGCTCCGTAATCAAGATCTTGCACCAGAATAACCGAAAGAAAAACGGTTACCACTAAGCTTTGTGTGTGCTCTGATACCATATGAAGAATACGAAGAGAGAGAGGAAAAAATTATTTTACTCTCTATTAATTCGTAATAAGCTCAAAGTGAGCTTAAATACAGAAGAAGAAAAAAAACTGTACAAGGAAAGTTTTCTAACTACCAAACGTAAAAATAAATAAAACGTAATCTGGAAAAACTGTACAACTGTACAACTGTAATCTGTAAATCTGTTCATTGGATACATGGCACTCAGTTTGAAAAAGTAAAGGAGATTTTAAGATTATAGATCCTGCAAATGATTTCTTCTTGATTAAGTTTGACAGAGATAACAACCTATAATATGTCTTAACGGGAGGTCCTTGGACTATCCTTGGGCATTATCTTACCATCCAAACATGGACCCTGGATTTTTGGGGGGAAGAGCATGTCCTTCGAAGTGTTATCGCCTAGGTTCAGATACCAGGAATAACACTTAAGTATTATCATAAAAGTGTTCTAAGGACAGTCGACTTATTAATTGGAAATGTTGTTAAGATAGATTATTCGACTAAGAATGCATCGAGAGACAAATATGCATGCATTGCTGTTGAGGTTGACCTAAGTAAGCCTTTACTGTCACAAATTATGGTGGAAGGAGTTCTTCTACAGGTGGAGTATGAAGGATTGCCCACTATCTTCTTTACATGTGGGAAATATGGTCATTTATACATTGCTTGCCCAAAACATGCTACACAGGGTAAGGAGTCTGGCAATTCACACAAGGAAAGTGAGGAAGTAGCTACAGTCACTAGCAGTGCGGGACTGTTGGTGGCTTTGGTGGACTCGGAGAAGCCAACTTATGGTTTGGATGATTGCTTCGTGGAAGGGATGCAATTGGAAAAAGCAAGCCTCAAATCTACCAAGGTCGTTTTCCAAAAGTGGAAGTGGGCCTCCAAAACACGAGTCCTAATTTGATATGATAGCACATCCTGAAAGTAAACTTTGGGAAGATACTTCGGCGGGCAACTCAATGTGTGACACTGCTTGTCCAAAACAGATTCAATTGAACCCATCACACCAGAACCTTCCTGCCACTAGCAGTACTACTAGAACCAACCAAAAACAAACTATGAGGAGACTTTGGCTATGAAGTCATAATTTCTCCTTTATATGGCTTTTAGCTGTATCATATGGATTTGTTAAGGGGCAGTGCCCTCTAATTTTCGATGGAATCTTCTTCATATTTGCATAATGTATTAGCCTAATCTTATAGCTTTGTTGGAAACTCGTTTTTCTGGGACGAAAGCAGAGGAATTCATTCGATGCAGTGGTTCTGGCTTCTTTGGTTTTGGTGGAGACATCTGGCTTCCACTGGCTCATAAGAGTCTTTGATTGAATCTTTTGAGGTTAGGAAGTCAACTTACGGACCCGTGGCTAGTTAATGGTGATTTTAATTATATCTTGCTTGACTCCGAAAAATTAGGGGTTCATAGAAGAGGGAGCTTGCAGAATTTTTTCAGGAGCGGATCTTCAATGCACAAATGCTCGATCTTATGTTTCAAGGGCAAAAGTTTACTTGGGCAGGGGGTTAGGTTCGAGAATGGATGGATAGATCAGTGAGCAATATGTCATTTGTTGAGAGCTTCTCCAATACCAATATATTCCACCTTTCGAGACTGGGATCTGATCCTTATCCCATTACTACTCGGTCATGGAACCTACAAAACAACGTCAATCTACGAACATAATTCAGTTTCTAGCTCCTTAGTTGCTGAACATGGGTTTTATAAGTATTATGAGGAGTGTTTGGAATGTACCTGGTGACTTTACGCCTAACATGGCTTAGTTTGTTGACAAAATATCCAGGTAGAATGCGGATGCGTTTGGCAATATTTTTAAATGGGAAACAAATTTGTTGCAATGATTGGGTAACGTTCAACAAGCATTAGCTATGTACAGGATGCTTAATCTTACTAAGGTGGATGAAGAATTAAAAAGGGATTTAGATCTAGTTCTAACTCAGGAAGAAATTTACTGGCAACAAAAATCTCGAGTAGATTTGCTTGCAAATGGTGATCAAAGTATGACTTACTTTCATCGTATGATGATTTAGAAAAGCGAACTATGAGAGTGGAGGCCCTTAAGGATGATCTGGGAAATGTGCCTTATGGTGAGGCTTTGAGAAGGCAAATCGTAGAATATTTTACCACTATTTATACTCACCCTAACAATATCTCCATTTCTGAGAATAGTGTTAGTCTTTTTTCTCATATTGACGATCAGGCGATGGTAGGTTTAGTGGCCATAGTTGCAAATGCAGAAATTCGAAATGCCATTTTCAGTATGAAGTTGATGAAGGATCCAGGCCCTGATGGAATTTCTCCCATCTTTTCCTAAAAATGATGGAGTGTGGTCAACACATTTGTTTGTAACTTTGTGCGGGAAATTTTTAGAATTCAAACCCTTATGAAAGAGTTAACCGAAACTTTTCTAGTGCTCATCCCGAAGATGGAGAATGCAACCTCTATCAAGATGTTTCACCCTATCAGTTTATGTAATTTATTTACATGACACTTTCTAAGGTGGTAGTCAAATGCTTAAAAGGCGTCCTTCCCTCGATTATTGTCCCAGCACAAACGTTCTAGGTGTAAGGGTTTTCTGGTGATCAACGTGGACTTGGAGAAAGCGTACGAAATACTTTCATGGGATTTTTTATGTGACACCTTATGACAAGTGAGAATTCCAACAGGTTTGATAAATCTAATCATGGATTGTGTGACATCGTCCAATATGCACCTTTTAATTAGTCATAAAGCCTCGGATTCTTTTGTCCTTGTAAAAGGTACTGGACAAGGTGATCTTATACCACCATATATCTTTTTCTTGTGTATTGAGCGACTTGCGCAATATATAATTCAATCTCTGGAGCATGGACCGTGGAATCCTTTTCGATTTAATAGTAAGAACCCTCCTATCTCTTATCTGTTTTTTTGCAGATGATTTGTTACTTTTTGCTGAAGCTTTCAAGGCACAAGTCCGTATTGTCCAAAAGTTGGTGGAGGATTTCTATACTCAATCAGGGATAAGAATCAACACTAGTAAAACTTTCATATTTTTTTCACGAAATGTGCCAAAATAGGCAAAAGCCACATTGTCTCGCTGATTAGGCTTTCAGGCCACAAAAGATCTAGGCCGATACTTGGCCATGCCGATTCTGCATGGGCAGATTACCAGGAGGACCTATCAAGGCATTATAAAGAAGGTGCATAAATGACTATCGGGTTGGACTACTTCCAACCTTTCATTGGCAGGTCATATGATGTTTATCTTTGTGACAAGATTGAGCAGCATGTTCTTCAATGTATCTGGGGCTCATGCATTACTAATTATAAGCTCAGCTTAGTGGTATAGGATGATTTACGTCGTCGTAAAGAAAATGGAGGTTTGGGGGTCATAAAGCTTCGAGTGATGAATGAAGCATTCTTTATGAAAGATAGATGATAGTTAATTCATTCCATTGACAAGATATGGGTTAAGGCATTGAGGGTGAAATATGGAATTCAGGACACTATGCCATCAATGCTAAAGAGGACAGATTCGTCTTTTTGGAAAGCGATTGGATCTTTGTGAGGTAAACTTTTTGCTGGCCTCGCTTGGACTATCGGTAATGGCAAAATGGCTAGCTTATGGACTGATAGATGATCGATCAATGAGCGTCCTATGGCAGCATATGTGATTAGTGACATTCCAGAGAATACTTTGATCGAGCCAGCGAATGCTTTTGTGCAATCGGATGGGAGCTGGCATTGGCACCGGTTTGAAGTATGGCTTCCTCCTAGGATCCTTATGAATCTAGCTTCAAGTCTGATTTCGCTTTCCTTAGATGGAAAGGATGAGTTTTATTGACAACATTAAGCTAATGATCTGTTCCTAGTTAAGTCAGTATATGTCATCTTAATGGAGGACGACGAGCCCCCTAGGACTAATGAGTGGACGCGAATTTAGATGTGGAAGGGTTCAAAGCGGATCAAATTTTTTCTTTGGTTAGCAGCCAAGGGCAATCTCCTTACATGATAGGAGTTAGCTCGTAGGCATGTGAATCCTGATACATACTGCTAACGTTGTGAGGAGGATACGGAGACATTAATTTATGCTTCACGGGATTGTCGATGGGCCAGATTGGTGTGGAACCAATTAGTGTTGGTGAATTTTTGGTTTGGATTTTTCTCTTTACCTCTTCAGGCTTGGCTACAGCAGCACAACTTGAGTAATAAATGATAAATGGGGAATTAGGGAGAATGACGATTGGATATTTATTTTAGGGTTGTAGTTTGGCATATATGGACTTGGCGAAACCTAAACCTTTTCCAACAACAGGACTCCATCCTGTCTGTATAAGTCAAAGACATTAGAACCATAGTTTATGAAATTGAGCTCATTTATATGAAATTCTCCATTCAGTCAATTAATGTGCAGCACGATAGAGAGCTGCCATGGCAACCTCCAGTGCGTGGTTGTTGAAATTGAATGTGGATGGAGTTGTTAACCCAACTACTGTGTTATCTACAGGGGGTTAATAAGAGACCATAATGGTGCATATATTAAGGGCTTTGCTATGAATATAGGCAGGGGCTCTTACAACCGAGTTTACAGATATTTTTCAAAGCCTGCGGTTTGCATGGTGTCATCCATTAATCAAATCTTCAATGTGGTAGATGTTCACAGCAATGAGCAGTTAGTACATAATGTTAAAAAGCTCATATGTTGAGACTAGCAAGTAACCATCCAATACGTGCCAAGGGAAGATAACAGGTGTGTGGATTTTATTGCGAAGTGTGTTTGTTATCTTATGCATGGCCCTCATGTTCTACTCTATCCTACGCTTGGGATGGGTGAATTATTGTTGTGTGATAGTAAATTTCATCCTACGAGGGAGTAGTCACTAGGCTGGTTGCCTTTGTCTAAAAAAAGGATAAAGAAAATATCACGTTCATTTATGCATATTTAGATGAACAAATATTTGAAATTTTTTTATGCAATTACTACCAAACAAGTTCAAGAGTAACAATTGTGTGTAACTAATGAAAAAGGTATGAAGAAAATTTAAATAATTCATATATCATATAAAAAGTTGTTAACTCTTTACATCTAAAAAAGCATTCCTACTTTGTACTTTTACTAATATTGGTTTGAAGTATCATATTTATTACAACAAGAACCGAGTTTGACCCTACGATTTAAATAATGAGACTGCAAGATACTTTGATCCGTAAATTACCTGGAACATTTATTCCTCATTCCTAGTTACCTTTTAAGAATGATCTTTCCATTTAACTCCGTAATCAAATTAGGGTTATTTGGTACATGAATTCTCTAAATCCATGGCATGCTTAAAAAAGGAATGATGCAACCAAAAATATATACCCTTATCTAGCATTGAGTACTGCAAGAAAAGACTTAGAGGGCAGTTGGTTCATATAGAGGAAAATAATAAGAATGAGAATGAATATAGTGTGGAAGAAGAATGGATATAATCATTATAATTATGATGGTTGGTTAAGAGGAGAGAATGGTTAATATTACCACTGATAATAGTTGGTTTGTTTAAAATATTAAGAAATAAAAATTTGTTATATTTTAAATAATTAAGTAATTATATTTAATTAATTATATTATATTTAATTGCATTGTAATTAACTAATTAATTATATTTTAATTAATTAATTATATTTCAAATAATTACATTTTAATTAATTATATTTTAAATAATTACATTTTGATTAATTATATTTTAAATTTTAATTAATTATAGTTTATTTATATTTAAATTTAAAAATTAAAAAATATTAGTGTTTGCGGGAATTAAAACCATTCCTCCCACATATGAGGGGTATGGACTATTACCTAAAACTGGGGTATGAAAAAACTATCTAATCAACCATAATAAATAACCAACTATTACCATTCATTTCATTCCATTAATTTATTCTCATACCCCTTAACTAATCATCCTTTATTTTTGTTTAGTGGTTGTCATATAGTAAGTTGATACAAAGGTCACCTTGGGACTTGAACTTTCACCGAAGTTTATCACCAACACCCTTTGCATGACAGTCTACTTAAGTCCGCTTAAGCATGACTCACCCTTTAACGACCCTCGAAGTGTTTAGCTTGCACACTCGAAGAAACAATGCTACGAAAGCAATAAGAAACAAAGGAAACAAGGAAAAACCAAAGATACGGTAAAACTAACTTTACGTACTTTCCCTTAAAAGAATACAAGGAATGCTCTCTCTGATTGAATGAGAAGAGCAAAACTCAAATTAGCTATATATAGGCTTTCTAACTTGGAAGCCAAGTTACATTCAGAATCTCACTAAAACTGAACTGCCTAAGATCGTGCTAAGATCACGTCTATCCTTATCAGATTACATCACGTGGACTAATTAGATGACACCCTCATCTAAATAGGACTCTAACTGATAAGATAAGATAACAAAAAATAGAGTTTATATTCAACTAGGAAACTAACATCTTTATCATCGAAGATCTCTACTATCTTCAGATGTTTAGTTTCACTGCAACTCTATCTCTCAGGTGCCGCCACATCATCCAAGATCTCCCCACGATCTCTATTTGCTGATGATGTAGTGTGATCTCGCCAAAGCCCACATAGCACACTGGCCTGATCCAATGCTTCCGACAACAAATCCGCTAATTGTGGTCCATTCATCCAAGTATGGGCTAAGTCATTAGTCCATCAAGTGTTTAGCCTGGGTCGAGTCAATCTCCATAAGGTTCGAGACTCTACTAAAATTTGGGCCAAGTCTGATCCCACTTCCCTATGTTTGCCTTAATGTTTTCGCATGCCTCCCTCATGCGTGAATCCAGCTAACCTTCCTCCTAAGGTCCACAGCAAAGGTCGCTAAGAAGTGCTCCGAAGTTTAAGGGTCTAACAAACCAACCCCACCAGTGGATTTGATGCCCTCGTCGAATTAGTCTGAAGGTAGGCATTGACTTGGTGCTTTAATTGCCACAAGGTCATATCTTTCTCCCACATACCTTCAGTGACAGGTTTACCTTTCCAATAAATTAAGAACTTGATCTGACGGTTCTTCTTATGTTGACCCATTGTTCAGTGATCTAAAATCTTCTCCACTTGATCCTCGAACTGTTTCCTCACAACTGGTGGAGCTCGCTTCACCTGACTCCTATTCAGATCTGATGTATCCTTATAGTAAAGCTTGAGAACTAACATGAAAAGTAGGGTGTACCTTTAACCGCTCGAGTAACTTCAATCTGTATGTTACATTCCCTACTTTGTGTAGCACTTCAAACGGTCCATCGTACTTTGGCACCAATCCCCTATGAACTTGCTTGCTCGAGATATTCTTCCAAATTTAAGGGGTTAGTTTCAACAGAACTTTATCTCCCACTTCAAATTCTAACAGTCTCCTCTGAAAATTCGCTTGCTTCTTCATCCGTCGAGAAGCTTTCCGAAGACTATTGCTCGCCTCACCCAAAAATTATTGCTTCTCCATCGCAAACTTATGCACTACAGAACATTTGCCAATTTGTTGAGCAATCTCCAATGATGTAAGAGGCTATTGTCCTAGCACAATCTCAACGAGACTTTTCTCTGTAGCCGAAGATCTATGCAAGTTATAGCAAAACTGTGCAGTATCAAGTAAACTTAACCAATTACGTTGACTTGCACTTACATAATGCTGTAGGTACTCCTCTAACAAACTGTTGATTCGTTCTGTTTGTGGGTGAATGGCCATTGAAAACTTCAAATCGCAACCTATCAGATTAAAAAGGGACGTCTAGAATCGGTTTGTAAATCTAGCGTCTCGTTCGCTCATAATATCCGCTAGAACTCTAAAATACTTGACCACGTTCTTGTAGAACAGCTCGACCGCAACATTCGAGGGACAAGTCACAGGAGTTGGCACGAATATCGCATACTTCGAGAATCTGTCAACCAGCACCACGATTGATGTCATGTTGTCTACCTTTGGAAACCCACTAATGAAATCCATTGAAACCGACATCCACGATCTCTCGGGGATGGATAAGGGTTGTAGCAAATCGGCTTCCTTCTTTCTCTCTGGCTTATCCAACTAACACGAGGCACGTCTTGACATAACATTCCACATCATTCTCTATCTTTGGACAAAAATAGGAACGAGATAGAAGCCAAGTTACATTCAGAATCCCACTAAAACTAAACTATCTAAGATCGTGCTAAGATCACGTCTATCCATATCAGATTACATCACGTGGACCAATTAGGTGACACCCTCATCTAAATAGAACTCTAACTGATAAGATAAGATAATAGAAAGATAAAGTTTACATTCGACTAGGAAACTAGCATTCTTATTCTCAAAGATCTCTACTATCTTCAAATGTTTAGTTCCGCTGTAACTCTAACTCTCAGTTGTCGTCACATCATCCAAGATTTTCCCACAATCTCTATCCGCTGATGATACAGTGTGATCTCGCTGAAGCCCACATAGCACACTGGCATGATCTAATGCTTCCCACAACAAGTCCGCTAGTCGTGGTCCATTCATTCGAGCATAGGCCAAATCCTTAGTCCATCAAGTCCTTAGCCTGGATCGAGTCAATCTTCTCAAGGTTCGAGACTCTACCAAAATTCGCACCAAGTCCGATCTCACTTGCCTATATTTGCCTTAGTGTTTTCGCATGCCTCTCTCATGCGTGAATCCAGCTAACCTTCCTCCTAAAGCCTACCATAAATGTTGCTGAGAAGTGCTCCGAAATTTAAGGGTCTAACAACTGTACAAAAAAAAGTGTTTATATATGAGGGGTGGCTTAGTTAGTGGCTGAAGGTCCCTCCAATTATTAGAAATTAGGAGTTTTATTTGAATTGAATAAAATAATTTATCATTCATTTCAAAATTTTAAGTTATTGACGTAGAATATAATTTATTTGAAATGACTCAAACTTTTGTTATCATCATAGATACAAAATAAATGGTTCAAGTGTGCCAACGTGTCATACTTGCATGCATGTGGAACAAGCACTATGAAGCTAGTCAGCACCAATTTTAAGGTTATGGCCTTATGGGTTAACATCCTATCGTGTTCGTCTCCATTAAGGAACCGTGTCTTTCTCTGATATAACAATAGATGAATGCATTTAGAACTGTTAACTACAGTTAATTGCATTGTCCCACAATTATTTGCATACCATTGGCGCCGACAGTCAAATCCCAAAGAAGATCACCATTGCGTATAAATTGTTACGCAACAAGTCCAAAACAAAGTAAGATAATGATAATTTCGTTGTCCTAGGTTTCTTGAAACAATATTGTGACCAGTAGTTACTAGTAATATCGATTTGGAGATAGTGTCTCCAACCAATATCTTGACTCCTTATCCACAAAGGAAATTGAGAAAGCAGATGATCTTTAAAAGGAAATAAATGCTCCTCTTGTCTCCAGATAGACAGTACTACAATGAAAGGACACAACAACAACATCTCTTCTACTGTTAGAGATACATATAAAGTCGTATATAATCGAGAGACTCTTAAGGATTTATCTTCCATTGTTTCTGCCTGGGCACATAAGGACTCATTTGGGACATATCCAACTTATCAACTGAAATAAAGATTAAAAATAAATGATGAGGGGCACTAGTATTTAAATGAATTAGCCATTAGCTAGAAGAATTCATATAATAAACTATAAAACACGTTGAGCATCTACTAAGGCATAAAGAATCTTTTTGAACTCCTGGTCATGGTAATAATCCAAAATCAACTCAAAAGTCAAAACTCAACTCTATAAACTCCATGAAACCCCCAAGTCCCACCAACTACTTCAAAGCAAAGCTGCAAAGCCAAAAGTCTTTAAACTACAGAGAGAGAAAAGAAAGAGTCAAAAGAACAAACAAGACCTGCAAACTTCTACATTAAATATGAATGTGTGGCATTCTCCAACACCTTACCTCTTCGAAAGCTTAGCGCTCATGCTTACACTAATTTCCATTGCACTGATCGTTCTGGCATGCTCCTGCTTGAAAAGGGCTGCCAATTCAAGGAGTGGAGACCAAGAAAAATCAGTGAAGTCTAGCAGTAACACAGTGATTGATGATGGTGAGCCAAAAGTTCTTGTCGTGATGGCTGGAGACAGCAAGCCAACACATCTGGCCATATCAGTCACTTCTTCCATTTCCAGTAATACATAAGTATATGTTTACTGATGTCTTACAATCCAAAAACTAGCCCTGAACATTTTGATCATATCTTAGCTTTTAAAGATGATGATTAGCATAATCATTCTACTATCTCTTGGTCTTTTAGTCGAAAGTTTAATGTCCTTTTCCGTAGTGGTAGTTGACAACCAATTTGAGTAACATGTATTCTCAGACTTCCAGCTACATATGGCAAGTGATCTAAAACCCTTTTTTTGTTATTTCTCCATATGTAAGGTTTACTATCTCCACTCTGAGTTTAATGAATCTAATATTGGAAGCTATACATTGAGTTACAAATATGGATTCTTAACACTGACGAAGAAGAAGAAAAGAAAAGGTTATCTGAATTTTTATTCCTATATTTTCACTTCTTCTCTCCATTTTATTACAACTTATTACAATTCTTTTTATAGGTCTAAATATTAGCTATTGATTAAAAAAACGTACATAATAGAATTCTAAACAAAATATACCATATTTGAGTAGTCTTTAATAAAATAGCTATAACTTTCTTTAGAAAACTTTGACGAACCTAAAACTTATGCTATTTAAAACTAGACTTGATAAGTTTTAAATTCACATTTGGCTCATGAACAAAAACATCCATTTGCCTTTCCAAAACATTCCTTACATTCACCACTGCTGAAGACGAGAAGTCACGTTTAATTTGTTGAAAAATTCTTAAAACCTTTTGTAAACTTGACTTCTTCACAACTCCAACCATCTCTCTGAGCTACTAAAATCTATCCTTTTTTAGGAGTTTTGTAAAAATATCAGCTACTTGATCAATCCCGAATAAAATAAAACATTGCATCTATATGCTCGCTTCGATCATAAAACACTAGATTTTTCACAAGAGCAATGAGCGATTTGTTGTCTACCATAATTTTAGTCACTTTTCTCTGAGCAAATTGAAGTTCGCCTAGCAATCTCCTTAGCTATATCACATGACATGCACCGAAAGTTATAGTAACATACTCCAATTCACATGTTGAGAGTGTTACAACTGATTGTTTCCTTGAACACCATGAACTTGCATTTTCTCCAAAGAAAAATATAAACCCGATAGTACTCTTCTGGTCACCAATATCACTAATATATCACTATCACAATATCCTTTTGAGCGACCCTCATTCGAAGAAGTATAAAAATATCATAATTAAGAGCATCTTTTAAATATTGGAGAGTTCTTTTTGCGGCTTTCATGTGTTCTTTACTTAGATTCTCCATAAGTTGATACACTAATATTACGGTAAATAATATATCAAGAATAGTATAAGTCAAGTACCTTAGGCTTCTCACAAGGCTTCAAAATATGGTTGGATCGACTTTCCTTACTCCATCCTTTTTGGAGAATTTAATCCCACACTTCATTGGAGTATTCGCAGGATTGCAATCTATCATCTTTAACTTTTCTATAATCTCTCTTACATACAACTCTTGAGACATAAATATTCCATCACTCTATTGTTTTACTTTTATCCCCAAATAATATGACATAAGCCACATATTACTGATTTCAAATTCTAGTGCAATTGTATTCTTAAAATTATCATAAGCTTGCGTTTTTTTTGTAAGAATGAGATCATCCACATAAATGCACATAAAGAATATCATATTTCTTTCTTTTAACATAAATAGCATATTCATAAAACATCTTGAAAAACCATTCTTATGAAGATGTTTGTTAAGGTGACTACCAAGCTTGTGGCACTTGTTTAAGGCCACACAAAGCCTTCTTCAACCTCAGCATCTTGTCTTGATTTCCTTCAACAATAAATCCTTTCGTTTGTTCTACATATACTTCCTCTTTAAGAGCACCATTTAGAAAGGCTCACTTCACACCAATTTGATAAATTTTCTATCGTTTTGGTCCATAAGAGACACTAATAACTGTATTGTCTCTTAGCGAGTAATGAGAGCAAATACTTCTTCATAACTTATGTTATGCTTTTGTTTATATTTGAAACTAGACTCACCTTATACCTTTCAATTTCTCCTTTCACCTTTTTATTTAGCTTATAAACCGATTTAATCCCAATTGCTTGATGACCACTTAGTACTGTGAAAAACTCTCAAGTGTTATTTTTCTTGATGTAATGAATTTCTTCCTCTGTAGCTTGTACCAATTTCTTATCTTTAACAGCCTCTTCAAAATGTAAAGATTCATCATGTGCATATAGAAAAAAGAGATTCTCACCTTCTATTCTTTTGGTATAATCATGGAGATCTCCTATTTTTGAAATCTTTGAGGTTGTTCATTTGAACTTGTTAAAGAAGAAGTTAGTGTGGAAGGAGTTTAATTCCCGCCTTCAGTCTCTTGGTTCTTATTCTCATTTTCTCCTAAATATTGAAGGAAACTGTATGTCTCTTCTTCTTGAACACTCTAAGCCAATAAGTCATCCTTCCTCAAACTCCACATCTTTACTAATCACAACTTTCTTATAAACAGGGTTGAAACATTTGTACCGTTTAGAGTTCTTGGCATAGCCAGCAAGCACCATATTCTTCCTCTTATCACCAAGTTTTGTCCTTTCTTGTTCAAATACATGAACATAGCCAATAGATCTAAAAACTCTTTAGTACCTCACACTTGGATTCCATCCATTATATGCTTTTTGAGGGGTTATTGTCTCCAAACTCCTTTTACGTGAACGATTCGAGAGATAACCCACACATACAACTGCATTGGCTTAAAACTCTTTAAGCATATTCTTTCTTTTTAGCATTGTCCTCACCATATTAAGGATTGTCTTATTCTTTCTCTCTGTAACGTTATTTTGTTTTGGTACTCTTGGGACTGTCATAGGAAGTTGAATATCATTTCCTCACAAAAGACCTTGAATTTATTAGAAGTGAGCTCTCCACCTCTATTAGTTCTTAGTGCTTTAATTTTGTATCCACTTTCCTTTTCAACAAGAAGCTTAAATTTTTTAAATGTCTCCACAACTTCACTCTTAGTCTTCAAAAAATAAACCCACTTCTTCCTCATGTAAACATCGATAAAGAGCATAAAATAAGAGCACTTACCAAAAGGTGGTGACTTGATAGGACAACATACATTTGCATGCATAAGTTGTAGAGGCTTGGTTGCTCACAAAAGTGACACCTTTAGAAAGCTCTTTCTTGCATATTTTCGAAGTAGACATGCCTTGTAAAATTGATTCATGTAGTAAATTTTAGCAACTCCTTTCACCATTTTCTTTGCTCCTAGCATTTTAAGTCCTTAAAAGTTAAGGTGCCCAAATCTCATGTGCCAAATCTATGAAGGATCCTTAACACAAGCTCATAAAAACTTCGCTTTGGTTATTTTTACATTTAACATAAACAACGAATTCTTTGTCATGACAACTTTAGTAACAAATTTATCATATCAATTTTGAAGCCACAAATAATTGTTCTCCATTTTTACTTTGTGTTTGCTCTCTAAAAGTTGGTCGATGCTCAAAATAATGCTCTTCATTTTATCATCTCCAACTTGAACATTCCCGGTCAATTCCATAAATGTGCTTGTCTCCTCTCATGTGGTTACTCATGTCATTGTTGAGATACCGTATGACATCTTTTTCTATGGAGCCTTCCTTTTGACAAAAAAAAAAGTATTACCTTCCACCTTTTTATGCTTGATGAAGTTTATCTCCTCATTACAACTCTTAGTTTGACATTCCCAAGAATAGTCACCATTCTTCCTATATGTATAGTACTCTACTTGGCTTTTATCCTTTCTCCAATTATTATTTCTTTCTCGTTTACGACCTCTTTGAGAACTCCTCTTTCCACCTTTATGAAATAAATTTTTCTCGCCTTTTCTTTGATCGTGACCATAACTTCGGCCTCAACCTCAACCCTCTTCCTTCTTTGTCATTTCCTTTATAATTAAAGGAAAATTTTACTTGCAAAACTTGCTTTACCGGTTCTTGTTAGGCCCTCTTCATTCTTTCTTTATGAGCTAACAATGATCCATTTAACTCGTCGATGATCATGACTCTATGTCTTTTGATTCTTCAATCGCCACCATTATATGAATGAATTCAATGTTGATAGAGCACAAAATCTACTCTACTACCTTTGCACCTTCCATCTTTTCATCGAGCTACTTCATTTGATTCACCACTAATAATCTACTATGGACTCATTATCCTTCATCAAAATTGACTCAAACTTATCCTTTAGAATTTGAAGATGCACTTTCTTCACCCTATCAACTCTGACTATGGAACTCTTTAGAATTTCCCATCCATCCTTGGCTCTTATCATATTGACTATCTTCTCAAACATGTCATCATCTAACCTTTGATGAATAATTGGGAGTCTACTTTGATCTCTCTTCTTTGTTTGTTGTCAAGCTTCTAGTTTATGTAGTATCCTCATCTATGGGATCTTCATATCCCTTCTTGACAATGTTCCTTAAGTCATGAGACTCAATTATGGCCTTCATACATAAAGTCCATTGATCATAGTTGGTTTTGGTTAGTTGTGGGTATTGGAAGGTGATATTAGTTTTTATCATATTTTAACAAAGCTCTGATACCATTGGAAGCTATAGTGAGTTACAAGTATGGATTCTTAACATATATGAGGAAGAAGAAAAAAAAGATTAACTGAAAAAACTTTTTATTTCCATATTTCCACTTCTTATCTTTATCTTATAATAACTGATTACGAGTTTTTAGGCATAAATATCAGTTATTGATAAAAAATATAAAATAGAATTCTAAACAATTTGTATTATATCTAAGAAACCTTTAATTAAAATAGTTATAACTTTCTTTAGGAAACTCCAATATTACTAAAACTTGTGCTATTTAAAACTAGACTTAATAAGGTTTAAATCTATATTTAGTTTACCAACAAAAACATCAGTTTGCCTTCCCAAAATATTTTTTACATTCACTACTGCTAAAGACGAGAATTTACATTTAATTTGTTGAAAAATTCTCAACATCTAATTACCTTAGGTGGCACTGTGACCTACCCTCAAATTTGAAGACAAAGTAGTATATAGAATCCAAGTCACAACACCCGGTCTCCCTCTTGAGCCAAAAGTTTTCAGCTATCATATTTGGTTTTGTTATTTATATATATACATGGTGACTACAAAATTGTGGTCATAACCAGAAGATAGTGAAATTATTGGGATCTTAGTTTAGCAATGAAAAAGGTAAATAGCGAACTTATTAGTTACAAGTCTTCTATTATGACCCTCTTTTTACTTCCCATGCCAAAACTTAAAGTACTTTAAGGTGCTTCAAATTCTTGATAAAAGTTTCCCTTTGATATATGAAGGTGTCGTTCTTTCTATATGGTAAAATTTTGGTGGTAAGCTAACCGCTAAGTATAAGAACTTTCAGGGAAAATAGGTGTTATAATTTGATTAGTAGTTATCAGAGACAAAGATCCTATCCTTTATTAAATTTATCTCTCTACACATATTAGTAAAAAGAAATACTAGTAAGTAATTTGTTTTTGACATTGTTATTTTGAACCAAGCACCGTGAAAGGTTAAATTTTAAAAGTTTGATTAAGGTAAAAGTAAAGTATACAAATATATGTCTATTAACTTATAATAAGTGATTACGTAGCAACTTATGAATCTTTTTTCACATACAGTGTCCAATTTGAATGCCGTATAAAACATAAATCTCCAGTTGCTTTGGTTAAGATTATATTCATCTTTAAGTTTTACATGATTAAAAACATTATTTAGACACTTTTTAAATCCCAAATGCAACCCTTTTCATGCTTCAACTAATTAAATGTAAGGATAACAATCCCCTTTATAAAATATGTATTTAATTGTGCAAATCAAATATATATCAAAATTTGAGTTAATGACAGAGAAGCATTTAGATCTTCCTATTTATACACTAAATGAGTAATTTTGTTATGAATCTAGGCATTTCAATGTCAATAAAAATTCATATGATACCCTTGCTTTTCTTATATGGTCATTGAGGTTTTAAATACACACACCAAAAAAAAGAAGAAAATTACCCATTAACTTTGTGTACTAAGTGAAAATTGAATTGTAATTACTTCTTAATTTGTAGATTAAATCAAAAATAAAATGCAAGATTACATATAAAACTTGTAGCCTAACTGAAAATTAGGTAGCAGTATCGCAAAACCTAAAACAATGATGGCATAGTGGATTCTGGGCATTACACACCCAAATAAAGAAAAAAAAAATTATTTATGTGATATTTGGAGGATGCCACATCAACATTTGATGAATATTAAAAAATTGTAATGGCTGGTTATACGTAGTAGTTTTTATGGTCATTATATTTAATAAAGTACTCTTACTACAACAAATGGTTTCATGTGTCTATGATAATTTACTTAATATTGACCGTTATTTTCTTTTCTAGCTAATAACTTGCCCTGGTATGGATACTACCAAAGTTATTCAATCAAATCTGCCAACATTAGATGTACTCTCATAGACAATTACATTCTGATACGCATATTCTATTGGTAATTTAACTCTAAATACATTCTGCCAATCAATTTAGATAGAAGCTTTAAAGGTTTCTTTGACATCAATTCTGATGATTTCACAGAAAATTTTGATTTTTCTACACTTGCAATACTATAAAACAATAATACATTCAATATATCTTTGATATGGTTTGTGATGATTCGATGCAATACATACGGGATACCGTCCATTTGAGCTCATTGAGCATATATACCGACATAGTTTGATCATTGAAAGTACTTCAAAAGCTGAAAGTTCAACAATAATGCTCCTTTGAAGCAAGATTGACCCTTGATAGTGAAGTATGTCGTTAAACAAACCATAATTCTCATTTTCTTTCTACTCTACCCGCACATACATAGAGGGAAGTTACATTCGACAACAAGCAATCTTGCCATGTGAATGAAAATGATTTTTTTTAATCTTTGCTAGTCCTTCCACATGTATAAATATTTGTTTACTTGAGCAGAAAAGTTGCACTTTCGACGTTGCTCGATCAATGTTAGTGGATGCGACGGCTCGAAAAAGCTTGTTTGCGAGTTGCGAGATCGTAACTTGATGACCCTGTTCAATATGATTAGCTATGTTGAAAATTTGTTTCATGCGAACCTCTGTACGTAGTGGGAACTACTGTCTATTGTAGCCTTTTGTTAATCTATGTCTATGTGTGAGCATAAACTCAGGATATTCCAAGCCACTTCCATTAAATAATATATACTGACTGAGAAGCCTGGTGGGGTTACTAAACATACGAAACATCGTTGAAAGTCAGTTGCTTTAATTGCATCAGTAATAGCCAAGCCACATCCATTACATAATATAGAGTACTGACTGAGAAGCCTAGTGGGGTTCCTAAACATATGAAACATCGTTGAAAGCCAGTTGCTTTAATTGCATCAGGAATAGGTAACGAATGAAAATTAAATAAACCAGAAATTGATAATTTGTTTCTGTTTAATCGGGAAGGGAAGAGCAGTGCTATTGCAGTTATCGCTAGAGAGTAGTTTTAGACCAATACAATAAGATGTAGAGCAAACAATGTTCCTGTGTATTGTCCAACCGCCGTCTATTGATGCATTTCTGAACTGCCAATATGAAGCTCTTCCTTTTCCTCTCTTTCTTACCCAGTGAAATCACACCAACAAATCAACTAGTTTGTTCCAATAAATTTAATATTTGAGAACTTATGCCAAATGTTGTTCCTTTCAAGACTATGCTCCAATCAAACTACAGTTCCATAAACTTTACTTCCAATTGTAATCGATGTTTGAAGTGCCAAAATCTGAAAGAGTGTGATAAAAGCAAACAAACGCAAGAAGGGGGTGAATTGTGTATGCTTAACAAATTTTAAAAGTTACTTTCAGTTCAAAAATAAATGACAGGAGCCTGTTTATAATTAAAACAGTAGGAGCTTGTTGTGCAATAAGATCTTATTTAAAAGCTTATTAAATGACAGGAACCTACTAAACAAAAAGTTTTGTTAAAAATAATTTAAAACCTAAGGCGCC
>JAOQMR010000008.1:13549220-13563229 GCA_027563865.1 Erythroxylum pelleterianum | reverse complement strand
CATTGAATTACAGGATTTTTAATAAGTGAAACTAATTGAAGATAAAGTTAAATGAACACCATTAGAGTTAATTAATGGCCAGATCATCACAACATCTTCATCATTTCTATAGTCATCAAAAATGTCCCTGCAGTTTGACAAGTTTCAGAGTAATTGCAAGCAAATGTCAGTTTTCTTGAAGATGCCCTCTTGAAGACTGAAGATAGCACCTTTACTGAACAACCTGATGGACAGAGGATTGGTTGAAGACTTTCTTCAAACACTTCCAGCACTGTTCACGTCTACTCCTACACAATGAATAATGTTGTTGCTATGAACTTCGAAATTTTTACTTGAATGTTTATCTGGAAATGTGCAAATGTAATAGGTTCTTTCTCACATGTTTTAGTGTATGGTTAAAGATGTAATGTAGCCATTCAAGTGGATGTAACTCTTTTTTGAATCCGGGGAAAAAACTTGTATATATTTTGCAAGCTTTCTGTTTTGTATGAATACTACTTCAGCTATTCAATCATTGAATTGATTAGCTTCTGAAAACAAAAACAAAAACAAAAGGTAAAAAATGGACATTGAATTTTCCACTGAACTGAAACTTGTATTGATGGGTTTTTTGTTGTCTTTCTTACAAGCTCGAATGGAATATGAGAATGAGCTTCATATATTAGCTCTAAAAACCATTCTGATACAGCTTTTCTAAAACCTGTAAGGTAAAAACTTGATGTGAAAGATAAAATCTAGCCTAGTACAAGTATTTCTTCATTTGGCAAAGCACAAAATTAACCAAATTGTCTTTTAGCAAAAACAGAAACTGATATCTTCAACAGCTATTTAATTCTTTAGGAGAAAAAATCCTGACATTGCAAATCCAATTGTCAGCCATGGAAATGAGATGCTTGATATGCCAGCTACACGTGTTTGTTTAGCTCTAATAAGACTTGATTACACTAATTAATCTTCTTGGAATCTTGTTTCAAAATTTTCTATTCTTCCTACTCTGCATTTCTTCTTCTATTATGTTCTTCATTCTGTAATTTCTGAAATCCTCATAGTTGCTTCCATCTTCTCTTCATCTTCCTTTTTGCATTGAATTTCACTCATCTTTATTTGATCTTCATTTCTTCGATCCATGAACCCTTGAGAATTTAGCCAAAATCAGATGTTAGCTTTCGGAATACAAATGAGAGTGACAAAGCATCTCTAACATACAACAATTCTATAGCCATACATACATTCATAAACTTTTGAGGAAGTTTGATTACAACTTTGAAGAATCATTCAGAATACAAATTGAAGATCAGAAGTTGCAAAATTCCTCATATACAAATCTCTTACTTGAACAATTCAGGAAGCTGGTGGATATCCCGGAGGCGATGGGGTTGGAGATGGCACGTCCATTCCTTGCATCTCCCAAGACATGCAATTTCTCGCCCATGTATTGCAGATCCTCAGATAAAACATCCACTCGCCGACTCAAATGATTCAGCAGCTGCTTCATTTCATCCAGCTGCTGTTGTGTATTTCTGTTGTTTTCAACCATCAGTGTGTAAACCATGCCCCAATCAGGTTGCTGTTGTTGTTGTGCTTGCTATTGTGGCCCCTCAGTCTCAGAAAAATTTTCTATAGCGTTAAATGTAGAACTTGAAGTTACAGATGCAAACATGTGATTTAATGTTGTAAGTGTGGAAGGATTTCGCAGCTGCATGGTGTTGTCGTATATTATCTCGGACCGTTTCAAGTACTGTACATTAAAATACTGAAAATCGAGCATGATTAGGTCACTAACATCAATCTCAAAATGTTGAGCCAAAGTAGTCTCTAAATAACCCATTCCCAAACTGTTCCCCTTTCTCCCCACTGATTGGATCAAAGTTTGAGAAGCATAAGAGAACATGTTCGGCTTATGGCTATGATTGATGCATCATAATAAGAAAAGCTCCTTCCCCGAGCATTTAGTACTTTGCCTTTTCCCAAAAATAGCAGCATACATAAATTTATGTTGTAGTAACTATTCTGCACTAAGAATTTGTGCATTTGATGCAATATGCGGATCATACTCATCCAAGTCAGTTAAATATTTCCAATAAGAACTAATGGCGAATGACTGATGTCCATCTTCTAATTCTTTTTCTGCAAACCCAAATACTTGCCGTAACATATTGTCATCCAAAAAATAAACCTGCCCTCGTAATCTAAACCATAATTTCTTCGGTTTGCTTGAGACAAACCTCAAAGATGTGAAAAACTCAAGTGCGAGGTCACGGTAAACAAGGTAACTAATTCGCACAAATTGTTCCCATTGACCTCTCTGACACAATCTCAACAATTTATCTGTCAATCCTATTTGGTCTAGCACATCAAAATTAAAATACGTTAGAACTTCAATGGTTTTAGTCCGTAGTTCACTGTACCTCACTCCTTTTTCATCTGAGTAAATGGGAAAAGGGGCATCATACACAGTTGCAATGTTTGCAGCATTGTCCCCTCTCATCTCAACTACGATGGTTTCCTCTGATTTTCTAGCTCTTCGAGGGGGCATTGTGACGGTAAAAGCTACAAAATTGAGAAATACAGAACCCAAATCCAGTCGGTGTCAACCCAACTCCACTCCTATAACCCTCAACCTTAGATAGCAAGAAATCGACACTTCACGCAGAAAAACACCTTCACCGACTAACAACACACAGTCCTGTAAGAAGAAGGGAGAACACCGGTGACAAATGAAGAAAGGGAGAAGAAAACTTATTTTCAATTTTATTTCAAACAGTGAAGGTGACGATACTTGCGTATTGCCTAAATGTATTATTGTACTCAAATATTTACAAATATTTTAATTCAAATATTCATTTCTAATATTTTAACTAACAAAATTTTTATTAATCTATCATAATAAGCAGATTAATTGAATTAATAAATTGCATAATAATAATAATATTATTATTATTAAAAAAATCAACAGAAAATTAATTACATAAATAAATACACTTAATACTAAAAATGTGTATTTAATAATGTTATGAATAATAATAAAATTTTTTAATAAAAATAATACATTTCTTAATAATAAGTAATATACAGTCTAGTGCACCTGCCATTATTACATACCATATTTCAAGCATTTCTTCGTATTGACTTGACTTTTTAGTTTCTACGCTTTTTAATAAATATATTTATTGACTTTCAATTTTTAACTTTTTAAATAATTTTAAATTATACAGATCCACTCAAGACGACCTAAAGGAAGACTTAAAACACAAAATTCTAACTTTAGCAACTAGTCTTGTCTTGTATCTCTTAATATTGCCTTATGAGTCTTTTTTTGTCTTAAATGCCCATTTGCAACCTATGAGTTTTGCTCATTTAGATAATTCAACAAGATCCCAAACATTGTTATTCTTCATAAAATTCATTTCTTCCTTCATAGCATTGTACTATAAATTTGATTCATTGCAACTCATGACTTGTGAAAAGGTTTCAAGATCATTTTCGACTCCTATATTGTAGTCAGATACAAAATAATCACTAGTAATAACTGATTTTCTTGTTCTAGTAGATCTCCTTAATGTTGCACCAATATTTTCCTGTAGAGTCTATTGTTTAACTGGTTGCTGAATATTGTCAGGTAATTCCTGAATAACTGAATCTACCAGATTATCAGCAACTTGTGGAATTTCTTAATTGTCATTTATGTTTACAATGGGTTGAATTTCAACAATTGGGTGTACAACGTCTATTTGAACTTGAGGATTGTTGTGAATAACAATCACCTTACTGTTTGAGGTGGAAGGTTGAGTATCCATATGATCATTATCAGAGGTTGTATCTTGAAATTGATCTCTCCCATTCTCAAGAAATTTTTCATTTCTTAATTTCACAAATATAGTGTGATGTGATGGACAATAGAGCCTATATCCCTTAGACCGTTCGGTATATCCAATGAAATGCCCACTTATGGTCCTTGGGTCTAATTTCCTCTCTTGTAGATTATAAATTCTTACTTCAGACGAACATCCTCAAACGCGTATATGTTGCAAACTTGTTTTTCAACCTTTAAATAACTCAAATGATGCCTTTGGAAAAACCTTAGTTAATACTCGGTTTAATATATATTCAGTCGTCTTAAGAGCTTCAGTCCAAAAGGACTTGGGAAGTTTGGAGCTACTCAACATGCTCTGTACCATGTCCAATAATGTTTGGTTTCTTCTTTCTAACACACCATTCTGGTCTGAAGATCCAGGCATAGTGTATTGGGCTATTATCCCATTTTCTTTAAGATATCTCGCAAATAGACCAGATGCTTATCCACCTTTAATATATCTACCATAATATTCGCCACCTCTATTAGATCTCACGATCTTAATTTCCTTACAGCATTGTTTCTCTACTTCTACTTTGAACATTTTAAAAGAATCTTGTGCTTCATTCTTGTTATGAAGCAAGTAGAGATACATATATCATGAACAATCATGTATAAATGAGATGAAGTATTTCTGACCATACGAGTCTATATCTGGACTACAAATATCTGTATGTATGATTTCTAATATGTCTAAACTTCTCTTGGCACCTTTCTTTAATTTGTTAGCCTACTTTCTCTTTATGCAGTCCACATAAATATCAAAATCAACAAAATCTAAAGTACCAAGCACTCCATCAGTCACCAATCTTTTAATCCTTTCTGTGGAGATATGTCCTAATCTCCAATGCCAGAACATAGATGAAATTTTATTCATGACACAACGTTTTGTTCCATCATGAACATATGTTGCATTGTAACAAGTATTATATTTTAATTAAAAAGGAAAAGACCATCAAATAATGTACCATTCCCAACAAATTCAGATTTATAATGTAACTTTAAAGATTTGTCTGAAAAATGAAAGGAATATCCAAACGGTACAAATCTTAAAACTGAAATCAATTTCCTAGAGAAATTGGGAATACAAAATGTCTTTTCTAGTTTTAAAATAAAAATAGTATATAAAATTAAATTACAATCCCCAGTAACCTCCACTCGTGAACGTATATTGTTTCCAGATAAGATATACTGCTCACTTTTCACTGGCTTCCTTGGGTTTTACAAATCCTGCAACACATTTGTAACATGTATTGTACAACCAGAATCAATCCACCATGTGTCATAACAAACTTCAGCCATATTAGATTCAAAACAAACAAGTGAGATTAGATTACCTTTCTTTTCAAACCATTCCTTACGTTTGACACAATCCTTCTTCATGTGTCCTTTCTTCTTGCAAAAGAAGCACTTGGATTCCTTCTCAATGTCAACTTGCATAGGTATTTGACCTTTTTCCTTTGAGTTGGCTTGATTTTTCTTCTTGCCTTGAACAACCATATGTGCACTTTGCGAACTCTCTCCTTGTTCCATCGATAATCTGTAACACCCAAATACCCCCTGGGAGGATATGTGGATGCCACCCAAAAACGGCTAGTTAACGGTACAAAAATGCTCTATAAATAGATACCACTCCTCCATCATTTACTTCATCCCTACACATTCTTTCTTTCTTACCTCACAATTTATTCTTGACGAAAACCAAATTTCAAATGTTGTCCACTATCTCATTTTTTTGTCTACTTCTTATCATTATGTATCTTTGTTTCATTCTTATTGTAGAGCTAAATGATTCAGCTAGCACTTTTTTTCCTCTTCTTAGCATTTCCTTTAATGTCATATCTATGTGAATAAATGTATTCATTATTTCTCTCTATTTTATACTAGTTGTCCAATCATGCCAAACTTGAGTTCACTGCTCCTGTTGTTGCGGGCAATAATTAGATGCCGTGGATGATGAAAATGTCTTACGAATCCGATGCCTCGAAAATCAGGTCAAACAACGATATGGTCGAATAGGTGCAAAATTTAATTACTAGACTAATATAATATCCAGACGCCGCTCGCGAGGGCGACGACTCGTCTTTATCTCCAGCTATCTACATGTTATTTACTACTTTTCACAAATATGTACGGATACTGTATCTCTGGCACTGTTCACGGAGATTGTAGCGTAGATACTGTAGCAAGACACTGTTCACCACACTGTGGACCCGGTACTGTTTGCCGACACTGTTAGCCCGGTACTGTTCAACAAGGTTCACCGGTACTGGGCGACGGCTCGTGTTCGCGACCGTCTTCTTTTCATATTTCATAGTTAATCACTTCTAATAGTCCATTAGACTTGTTTATACCCACGAAAATTTCCAACCAACTCACAACAAAGCAAAAATCCAAGGTTTTAGCTAAATCATCAAAAATCCGAAACCTCCCATTTTCGTTATCTCTCTACTGTAAATTTTCCATCATTCTCCTCCATAAACAACCACATCTCATAACAAACGTAATTCGTACTAACTTCCTTTACTATTCTAACCCCTAATTTGGGGCGTTACATAATCTCCTTTCCTATTGGACACACATTGTCATTAATTCATTTATTGACCACTTATCTTTATCTGGATTATAAGAGATTTTAAAGGGACGTATGGTGGTGAAAGGGTGTTCAAAATGTAATGCACGAGGAAAGAATCAGACATCTCGACCTCTAGTTTCTTTAACTGAGCCGCAATGTCCCTCATCTTCATGATATGCTCACGTACACCTTGGACACTGGTGAGTCTTGCAGATAAAAACTTCATAATTAGGGAGCTTGCAATTGCTTTATCTGAAGTTTCGAACTGCTCATCAATAGCCTTTAGTAAAACACGAACATTATCATGGTGTTCTAATCACGAATGTCAACAGAAAATTTTGTTTTAATGAACATCACACTTAGGCGATTAGATCACTCCGATCGTTCAAAGTGCAATTTCAGCTGTAGTGATGGCCTCCGTTACCTTAGGTGATTCGTCCTTCTGGATAGCATAATCAATGTCCATCTACTCTAGATGAAGAAGAATTATCTTCTTCCAAATCTTATAGTTTTCACCCCTTAGTTCGAAAATTTCATAACTTGTATCAGAGAAACTAACAGTTTGAATAGCTACATAAGTTAAACATACATGCTACTTATCGATAAATTGAGGCTAACAAACTATAAATATGTATTACCAATGTAAAACATATCATAAAAGACATAAATCAAATGACATAAAAACTGCTTGTGGGCTAAATTTTTAATTCAAACAGATTTATGTTAAACTATATGATAAAACTGTCAAATTATACATTGATTTCTAATACCTGTGGGTAAATTAGATTTTTTTTGATATTTCATCCTAATTAATTATTCAAATATAATAAAAATTCCTGAGGGATAAAATTTATTATACTAAAATAATTAATTACAATTAAAAGTCTCTAAACTTTATGTGATTAATTACATAAATATATAATTTATTTATTATTAGGGTTGTTATGGCTAAGTCCTAATGATTAATTACTAAAAACTTTTTATCCATGATGTTATTCATAAGGCAAAATATAGATATAATAGCCATGAAATAATTTGTTGCATGGTTAACAATTATTTAAATATAATATCAACGTATAATATATACAGACATAAGCCATCAGTTTAGATAGCTGAAGGCGCTGGTTTGAGCCCTAGCTACAACATATGTTTTTTTATTAAAATAAAACGCAAAACATATCTAAAAACATATCTGATTTTGATTTCAAAACACCACAAAAATGTGTTTTTAAATTAGAAATACTTCCAAAACACTTAATTGAAGATTTCTACCGTTAATCTAAAAGAAAACATCCAAAAACAGCTCTAAATTGAAAGTTTTCGATTATTTCAAAATTTTCCAGAATTTTGAAATTCTCCAAAAACTTCAACAAAACAGAGGCTAACCTTTCTTTGATACCAAATGTAAGCACATTCTAACATATATTCAATAATAATATACATTAGAATTAGCAAATAAAATAAATGCGGAAGAAAACAAAATTACCTCCTGCCATTGTTGTTTGTTCTTAAAGAGCTACGTTTTTGGAATTTATCTAAGCTCTCAATTCCCAAATATGATGGTGTATGCTAACATAAGAGAACAGAAGCTTAGGGACCTAAAATCACAGAAAAAACTATATGAATGTGCTTCCATCAATCACAATAAAAGTTATCATAAAACTAGGAATTGAATACCTACTAAATGCATAACGTTTGGACCATTACTATAGCAAGAATACGAAAAGTTCTCACAGCCCAAGGCAATTAATCTTTGAACACAACTTAAAATTACTTATTTAATTATTTTAATTATGTAAATGTAGTGCAAATGAGCCCATTTATATGGTAATTCATGTCAATAATATTATGGATATTTTTTATACTTCTAGCTAGTATTATAAAATGTAATTTATCCTAAAATCATCCTCCTCTAATAAGGTTAATAAAGCCTTTTGCATTTTTAAATGAACAAAAAAGAAAATAAAACAAATTTTAGTAAGCAATAATGTTATAATTGAAATTTTATTGAAAGAAAAATATAGTTTCTTTAAGGGTAAAAGTATTATAATTATATTGAAAACAAATTAGCTAAGTATTAGAAAGTGTTGCACTCATTGGAATGATTTAAAATATGGATAAATTACATTCATAATGATATCTAAATTGGTTTAGTGAATTCCTATAGCATAATTTTTAGTCAAAATTATTGCTATGATAGTAAAATTATTATTGTTAAGAGTTTATGATATTGAAATAAAATAACTGATATAAATTAAACTTATTTGAGAAGAGTATTAGCATAACTAATTTGATATTTTCCTTATATAATGGACATTTTTGTTAGGACATTAATAATAATATTGAGCTATTTTTAATAACATATCTGTCAAAAATTATTCTTTTTATTGATGTTTTGATGTAATTATTATTTATTATATGATTAAATTGTAATATTTTACATACTTTGTAATGTTTTTAATTTTATATTTGTATGATGATTAAATAAATTTTTCATATTAATTGTGGTTATTATTTATATGTAAAAATAATATTACAAAAATAAATAAATTATTGTTATTTTAAAATTCTATTATTATTATTTTTGAAATATGTGGATACAAAATTATAAATTATATAGTACAATACATTTTAGAACTATTTTGCATTTTAAAAAAAAATTAAGGACTATTTTATAAATTTAAAAAATTACCCGAATTAGTACTCGATATTAGCTGGTATCGGTAAAGTTCTATACAAAAACTAAATTCAATAGTAGTACCGGTACAATATTCATAATATTGCTCAAAGCCCATAGTTGATACTAGAGTTATGAGTTTCGTACCGTACCTGTCCGAAAGCAGTATGAAACTATGTTTAAAGATACCGATCGTCGATACTGGTCAGTACCAACAATTTTGCATAGTATCGACCAGTAGCATAAACTTTAGAAAACAAGGGGACTAGGTAGCAAAATTTTCAATTTTTTTAAAATTTGCTCTCGCCTCCCCCTCCCACTTTTTCAAAGTTTTTTTAAATTAACTACTTAGTTCAACTTTTATTATGATTTTTATTTTTATTTCAAAATGAAATAAATATTTTTATTACCGATAATAATTGTACATTAAATATAAAAATAATTTTTTATTTAAATTTATTTTAATCTTTATTTTTAAAATAAATAATTTAAAAAGTATTATTTATAAACCAATATTTATTTTTAGATATTTTTAATTATTAAATCAAAATTTATTTGAAATCTATATATTTTTAAAATATTTTTAAATTTAATTATATTTATTAATAATTATTAGGTTAATTTTATAAATTAAATTAAATTAAGTTATTTACAATTTTAGTAATAATTAACTTTAATTAATTAAATATATAATAATAAATTAAATTGTTTAAATTCTTATAAATAATAAATATATTAAAATAATATATTTAATTGATAGTAAATTAAATAATATATGTTTTGTTTCAAATTTTACTTCTAGTCTCATCACGAATTTTTGTTGTAAATTATAATGGTTAGAGAGTTAAGAATCTTTATTGTTCTTTTTATTTCATATTTTGATTGTAATTATTATTTATTATATGATGAAATTTTAATATTTCAAATACTTTGTATTATTCTTAATTTTATACTGATTAAATGATTTTTTTGCATATTAACTGTATTAATTATTTATATGTGAAACGTGTGAAAATTAATAACATAAAAATAAATAACTTATTGTTATTGTAAATTTTTATTATTATGAATTTTGAAGACATGATTAATATACAATTATAAAATAAACAGTACAATATATTAATGGACTATTTTGTAATTTTAAAAAAATTTAGAAACTATTTTATAAATTTAAAAAATTACTCGAAACAATACCTGATATTAATTGATACTAGTATAGTACAACACTAAAATTCAATCTATTAATGGGTGAGTACATAGTTCATGTACAAATATTTCTTAAATGAGACTGTGTTTGTAATTGATTTTTACTTTTTCAGGAATTAATGTGTCACGAATTAACATATTCAACAGAACAAGGTCATCCGATGACAGTGGATAAAGTATGCGACAAAGCCTTGGGCGCTAGATCAGATTACGTTGTTGGCATGAGAATTGGGCTTCGACTACAAGGAAAGACTTCGGTCAGAAAGAGACTTCGAGACGAATTAGAGGAGTCAAGGAAGGTTAATCAGGGGTTACAGTCTAAAGTCGATGAATTGACCAAAATTTTTTAAAAAATATAGGATCGATTAACTACCGAAGTCTAACAACAAAAAAGGCCTTGGAACTTTTATGTGCTACACATAATATTCGTTTAGATTATATAAGTACTCATGTTGATATATTATAAACACTTATGACATATTGTTTATATTAATTACTGTATTATGACATGTTTGAGAATTGCAATTAAATAATAAATTGTCTACACGTATTAAATTCTTTTTATAAATGAATAATTATTAAAATTAATGATATACTCAAAAAATTGAAGAATTATTAAATAAATAAATTCCATAAATAATATTGAATAGTTATTAAATAAATAAGATATATAAAATTTGTTATTTAAAAAATAATTATTAAATTAGAATAATAATTAAATTAAAATTATTTTCAGAGTATTGAAACAAAATAAAAGAAAAAATTATTAAAATTGAAAATTATTTTCGGATTTAATGAAAAAGAAATAATATTTAAAATTGAATAATTATTAAATTAAAATTATTTTCGGATAAACGAAAAAAGAAAAATTAAAATTTTATAATTATCAAAATTAAATTTATTTTAAGATGAATGACAAAATTTAATTATTGAAAATGAAAATTTATTAAAATAAAATTATTTTAGGATATTTACAAAAAGTTAAATTAAATTAGTTACAATCCGCGACATTTCTTCTTAAACGTCACGGATTGTAAGGTTTCTGCGACACTTATAAAACGTCGCAGATTGCTTGATGGTTTCACCGACGTTTTTAAAAAACGTCGCTGGAACGGTTACAATCTACGACGTTTTCTTAAAATGCCGTGGATGATCCGACCTTTTCGTGACGTTTTTCCCAAACGTCGCAGAATATCAGGGTTTTCCGCTCCCTACACCATCTTCGGCGACGTTTTGTTAAAACCTTGCAAATGGGATTCTGTAACGTTTCGCAAAATGAGTTATTTTCTTGTAGTGAAAATATGCAGTATAATATACTAATGGACTATTTTGTAATTTTAAAAAAATTCAAAGACTATTTTATAAATTTAAAATATTACTCGAAACAGTACCTGATATTAATCGATACTAACATAATATCTTACTAAAATTCAATCGATTACTACTACCGGTGAGGTATTTATAACATTTGAACGATACAAGTGATCATTTCCAAGTTACGTGGCTTTACAAAATGAATATGGTTTTTTGTTCACTTCTTGCATTGATAACCCCGAATACTATTCAAAGGTTCAGTACCATCTCGGGCAAATTGCTTGAAAATGTCAGAAGATGTTGCCCAGACAAATTTGGTGCCTGTGATGGCTTCATTTTAAAATAAGACAGGAACTTAATAGTATTAGTTAGGAGTGCGTTGGATGGATTGCGGTCTAGTACGCCTGTTATTATTACTCACCATATTTCGCGCATTGACTGGAGCTCTTAGTTTCTACGCTACGCTATTATAAGGGTCACTCAAGACGGCCTAACGGAAGACTTAAAGACTTGACGTAGAGGAAGATTTAAAGCACAAAAATTCTAATTTTTTGAAGACTTTTTAAGATTTTACACATCTGTACAAAAATTCTTAAAAAAACAGAGAACATGAGAACAACCTTGGACATGTTACGTAAGTAGAATAATGAATCTAGTATTGTCGAAGATCACTTAGATTTTTTTTGTTAAAATTGACTCCCGAGTCAATGAAGTTGAACTTACATCATTTCTGGAAATTTGGAGGGACTCAAGAGTTGGAAATAAAGGGGCACCACTGAAAAAGATTGAGATATTCAACTTTTATTATATACATACTATACTGTTAATTTCTGTTTTTATAAATTTTTATATATTTCTACTATAATTAATTTTTTTAATCTTTACCATTTTCAAAACATTCTTTCTAATTTTCAAATTTTCATGAATCATTCTTTTAAACTTTGTCGTCTAAAAAATAGCAATAAAATACATACTGATATTAATTAACTAATCAAACATTACTAATATGTTAACCCAACTCAACTTTTAGACTTGACATGAACTAATTATATTTGACGTAAATTAATAATTTAAGATAATTATCATAAATTATTAGTTTAATTCGATTCAAGTTTAAAAGTTAAAGATGAATTGTCATCTAAGCATCATTAATTTGATTGGTATAAATATTGATATTTATGTTACTTATATTTCATTGTTATTTTTAACGGGAGTTTAAGAGAAAATTTTTTTCTGGAAATATCTAAAATTAAAAAAGAATATTTTGAGAATTTAAAAAATTAAATTATATATTTTCAAAATTTTCTTACACTACAAGAGATGTATCTCTCTCTAAATTAAACTTGCATTTGAACAATTCATAGCAATATGAATTCAAGTTCAAGATCAAACGGTTGAAAATCATTAATTGGACGTTTCGGTTGGTCTAAGAAAAGTATAACACAACTAAAGTCTAAAACCGATGAGCTGAGCTCTAGATAAACCTCCAGCGTGGACACCAAAGCTTTTGACTTGTTCATTTTCTGTGGCCACGTAAATACATGCACTTCAATTAACAGGAAGGTTCAATACTTCGACCCTATATAAGGCCCTGATCGCACTACAGATTGTGTTGCAGATTGAATCCTAAAGCACTCTATTTGACAATGGAGACTCTAGCAATTTTTGCTCTCGCCTTGGCTTCTTCCTTCTTCTCCGGTACAATAATCTTTTGCCTTAATCATTTATGCATAACACTATGCTAATTTGAGGTTTAACATATATTTTGTTAAGTACACGATTCTGAAGTTTAGTTCTTCCATTTTACATAGTCTGCAGCTTTATATATACACACCCGAGCCGAGCTGTCTTTGAAAATTCATATAAAATGAAATGAGGCGTGACATATTAAATATATCATTTATCGAATAGAATGTGCATGCACCGTGTCATTACTCATTGTAGTTCAATACAATATATCTAACTACTTACGTTTTTTAATGGTGTCTTTTCTACATGCAGGAGCTCTTGCAGGAACCTTTACTATTACAAACAAGTGTCCGTACACTGTCTGGCCTGCAACTCTAGCCAGCGAAGGCCACCCTCAGTTGTCCACCACTGGGTTTGAGTTGTCATCCGGCTCATCATCACCCATCGATAACGTTCCAGGTGATTGGATCGGCAGGGTCTGGGCACGAACCAACTGCGCCCCTGATGCTGCCGGAAAGTTTACTTGTGCCACTGCAGACTGTGGCTCGGGCCAAATCCAGTGCAACGGTGCAGGCGCAATCCCACCGGCGTCGTTGGCAGAGTTCACTCTCAACGGCGACCAAGGAAAAGATTTCTATGACCTCAGCCTCGTCGACGGCTATAACCTGCCACTCTCTATAACCCCACAAGGCGGT
>JAOQMR010000008.1:13517422-13535143 GCA_027563865.1 Erythroxylum pelleterianum | reverse complement strand
AATAAGGTACGAATTAAATTTCTGCTTTATTTTGATTCGTGTTAATCATTTTATAGAATTAAATAGATCTTGATTTTTAGGAAATCAAAAATCACGGAAGAGTTTCGTGATTATTCCGCTGCGGTCGGATCAGATCCAGTCCAGATTTCCCAACATTTCTTTGTCTCAATTTCAACTCCTTTTAGCTCATCAGATATTTAAGACTTTTATGGTCTGTAAATACCCTAGTAGTGACTCCATATAAGTAATCTCTTCAAATCTTCAGTGCAAAATTATGGCCGTTAATTTCAAGTCATGCGTAGGATAATTCATCTTATAAGGATTTAATTGCCTAAAAGCGTAAGCAATCACTTTATCTTCTTGCATCAACACACAGCCTAATTCTTTCCTTAAGGCATCACTATAAACTATATATTCGTCACTACCCAAAGGCAAAGTCAAAATCGGTGCAGTTGTAAGCCTGTTTTTCAATTCCTCAAAACTGCAATGGCACTCCTCTGTCCATACAAATTTCTAATTCTTTCTTATCAATTTGGAAAGTGGAGCTGCTATTATAGAAAAGCTTTTTGCAAACTTTTTGTAGTACCCGGTCAATCACACAAAACTTCTCACTTCAGCTACATTCTATCTTCCTTGGATCTACATGCACTCCTTGCTTTAAAACCACATGTCCCAGAAATGTCACTTCTTTTAGCCAAAATTCACATTTTTCGAATTTGACATACAACTCATTCTTCCTCAATGTCTCCAAAGAAATTCTTAAATGTTCCCCATGCTCCTTATCACTCTTAGAATAGACTAAAATATCATGAATAAAGACAATGATAAATTGGTCTAAGAAAGGCCTAACGACTTTATTCATCAAATTCGTGAAAGCTGCAGTTGCATTTGTTAACCCAAAAGACATGATCAAGAACTCAAAGTGGCCATACCTTGTTCTAAAAGCAGTCTTTGACACATCTAGCTCCCTTATCCTCAACTGATGGTAACCTGATCTCAAATCTATCTTCGAAAAGACCCTCGCCCCTTGTAACTGATCAAACAAGTCATCTATGCGTGGAAGCGGATATCTGTTCTTAATGGTGACATGGTTAAGCTTCCTATAATCTACACACATTCGTAATGATTCATCTTTCTTCTTCACAAAAAGACCGGAGCTCCCCAAGGTAAAGAGCTCGGCCTAATATATCCTTCCTCTACTAAATCTTCCAATTGCTCCTTAAGCTCCTTCAATTCTGCCGGAGCCATTCTATAAGGCAGAACAGAAATTGACATTTTTCCTGGAAGAAGCTCAATGGGAAATTCAATTTCCCTAGGTGGCGGTAGCCCTGGTAATTCCTCGAGAAAGATATCCAAGAATTCCATGACCACGAGTATATCTCCTAATTCCCCTCTATCTGCCTTCGTGTCTACCACATAGATCAAAAATGCCTCACATCTTTTCCTCATCATTTTTTGTGCTATCAGAGTCGAAACAATCCGAGGTGAAATGACTTTTTTATCTCCCAGAAACACCACCTTTCTTCCATTATCCAACTCGAATTCCACTATCTTTCGTTTGCAATCTAAGTTGACATTATACTTCTCCAAGGTGTCAATACTCAAAATTACATCTAATCCTCCCATCTTTAATGACATTAGATTCGCCATTAATTGTTCTCCTTCAATATGTATCTCACAGTCTCTATAAACTTGACTAATTACAATATAATGGCCTACTCGAAATAACCAACAATAATCAAATTTAATATATTTAGCGAGTTCATGAAATGTTGGATTAGCAGCAATATGAGTGTCTAACTGTGTTACAAGGGAAGATGAGTAGTGAAATCAACATATTACGAGGAGTAGCTGCTAGAGAAAAAGGAGGTAAGATAGCAAGAATTATAAATATATTAAATAAAAAATGAGTCCTATATTTATAAATAAATTATTTTTTAATATATTTTTTAAAAATACTTCTCATTTTGTCACGTCAATAATGACACAACATAGGAGCCCACAAAAATAATAATCACAAAGGAATTAAAATTTTCATTAAAGTGGAATCATTTTTTAACATTTTTTTAATGTGAGGGTTAGAATTATTCACTTCGAAATGTTTGAATCAAACTTGTCGATTAATGTAAAACTTAAAGCCAAAAGTTACCATTTTGCCAATGGAAAACATATGCCAACATATCAAGGAAACAACTACCACCACTATCATAGTAATCGCCATCTAGTTCCTGCTGAGAAAACTCACCATAAGATAGTTGCAACTTGAGAAATTTGTCCCTACACATACATTTCTATAAGCATGGGATAAACTACAACGAAAGCAGCTGATATAAAATTCGGTATCAAGATCATACAAGTGCTACAAATGGTCAGATTATTCTCATGACAGTGAAAATTTGTGATTTCTAGAACATATTTCATTGAAAGAATTGTTCTGCGTGTACACAACCAAGTTGGTAAAATACAATTTTACTTCAACAGTACAACTAAAGATATCCAAAATTGTATAAGAACGTAAACAGTCCAGTATATCAACATTTACAGCTCATTGTGGCGTACCATTGTACCTGACCATAATGATCAACTCTTGTAGCAGTTTAAAGGCCAAAATTGCACATCTGAACAAACTCCATATCATTGTCCACATACTTTGTCCAAAGATTCTTATACTGGTTCATGGCGATATCAAGCCAAGGTTTCATGTTTCCATTGTAATGGATAACAGCAGCATTGCTGATCTGATCCATGCTAATACTTGGATTGTAACCAAGGCCAAGCACATGCCAAGATTTGTCCAGTGACTTTGTTGTCGAGTCGAAGGCGATTAAGCCAGGGGGGAGAGTGCCCAATTTCCATAAAGTACGATCCTCATTCTGATAAAAAATGATGAGTAGACCAAATTAGTACTCTGTTCGTAGCTTCAATCCAGCAATAGAGTCAGTAAGTTCGCATCTTAAAGTTAATTACATAGTTTTGTGGGTTCTGGTGCTTCTATTCACCATTTGAAAGAAACAGAGTAAAAGAATAATGACAATTGTCAAAGTACCTAAGTTGACATCAAAACATAAACGAGATCAAAAAGCAAAGATTAGCTTACCAAGTTCTGCCAGTAATGATATTGGTCGGTACATTTTTCACGCCTCCAAGCATCAAGATCAAATATATTCATCCCAAATGCCCAAGCACAGGCCTTGGATTTAAACTTCTGTTTAATTAAAGGATGTGAAAAGTTCAAATACTGTGCATAGCGATGAAAGGACCCAAAACAGATCTGAACAGCCCCATTAACCTTTCCATCCAAATCAATACTCCACAATCCTGTCAAATCTTTTTGAACCACCACATCATCATCCAAAAACAAAATCTTATGCAACTTAGGGAACATCTCTGGCAGGTAAAACCGGAGATGGTTCAACATAGACAGGGATTTGGGATGCCTAAATTTCATATTACCCACATCCTTGGTAGCATTCACTGCATGATCCTCAAAATAAAACTTTTGCATTTTGGCATTTTCAAGTTGTCTCAGGACTGGCACATATGAAGAGTTCAAGAAGTTATAATCCTCAACTGCCTTCACCTCCACATGGGCACCACCTTCTACAGGCCTCATCCTAAACCATACTTTCATAGCTGCTACATACATTCTATCAGTAACCACATGAAAAACATGTTTCCATGGCTCCTCAGCATTCTTTATAGCAGAGCTCACCACAACTGAGACTGCAATCACATTATTGGAAAAAATTGCATAATGAAATAAGCTTAGATCCTCAAGTTCCGGATGAGGCGTTTCTTCTAAATACTTCTCTGGATGTGACATCCTTTCCTCCACAAGTCTCATTGCCAAGCAATGTAAACTCTTTGTTACTGATTTTGCAGCTATCAAGCTAGCAAAAGCCCCGTTCTTCTTTGCCTTGCTCAGCAACTCATTTACTGCAAAGATGGTATCTTTCAACTTTTGAATTTTTAGCTGATTATCGTAGCTCTCCTTTGATTCTGCAATTATTGTTCGAGTGTTTTTCACTCTATCCTTAACTTCCTTCTCAAACTGCCTTAGCACATCCTCATCGATTGGACCGTTCCCTTCAAATAACGAGGACTGGTAATTTGTCTTCAACGTCAAGTCTGAGAAATTCTTTGCTAAATCATCAAACATTTTCAACTGCCTAGAGGCATCAATCTTAAGCTTCCTAGCAAAAGCCGCAAAGGCATTGACCAAAGTCATGTGATCATTGGCTTGCTTGTATATCAAATCTAATCGAGTTTTCAATGGATCAGATTTCAACGCCAAAAATGTCCGGTGGGCATATGCATTACCAGTGGATGGTAGTGACTGCTCAAAAACAAGAGGAAATGAGCAAACAAATTGACGTCCATTTGCCATCAAATAGCTGCTGCCTACCTCCAACCCAACTAGAAAGTAAAATTATAAATTTAAAAATCTCTAAAACTAGTCATTCAATACAATATCATTAGCTAATAGACAGAACAAGAACCCGTGGCAACGAGTAACTTAAATATGCATCGTTGCTTTCATTATATGTTCCAGATACAATCATCCCTCTACACTAGGCGGCAGCAATCACTAGACTATACTTACAACGAAACCACTGAAAGAAATCCCATCATTTTTACTAGACAGAAACAAAATGGAAGACGAAATCAGAAGTAACCCCATCCAAGATGAAAGGAACTTACAGGTTCAGGGTGGGACGTTGAGGGGTGAGTGGTGAGGATAACAGAGAAAGTAGCAATGAAGAGAAGAGTGAACATGGCCGACACGAAGATCCTGTACGAGAAGAAGCTGCGGAGGATGTTGGAATTCAAGGCGCCGGCGCCGGAGGCTCCTCGGCTTCCTCGGACAGCCACCGCCATTGCCAGATCTGAATTGCTTTCGGTCTAGTGTGTTGGGTGCCTTTCAGTGAATCGCGAATCAATTTTGGTGTCCGCAAATTGTGGGAGTGAGAGTGGAAGGGTGGAAGAGACAGACAGAAAGTGGAAATGTCAGTACATAAACTTAGATTTAGCCAATCTTTGCCTTTCTGTTGAAACTAAATCAAAGTACACACATTATAATAGTTTATTGTTCATGCTAATGTACACTTATGAAAGACAATTTATGCCTAGTCATGATTTTTGTTTAATACACTTTTCTAATTAATCCAATCAATTTCTCATATCATTGTTCTTGACTATTAAATTTGAAAATTAGTTTCCTTTTTGTAAAATTTCTTATAAATAACTAATAAAAATTAGTTACACTGAATTTTATATAATAGACCTTTTTAAATAAACAATTTGACTAGAAGTGGAGTTGGAATACAATTTGATAAAATTTTAACCAAATTATTTGTTTTTCATAACTAGTAAAAGATCATAAATGATATTCTTAGATAAATAAGTATTAAAAATGTTAAAATAATAAGAAAGTATTTATAATTTTCGTCTCAATTTAAAATACAATTTTAAAATTTTTATTATTTGAATCTTTCACATAGTTAAATTTATATTTAATTAGTTAGTATAATTAAGAGTAGAGTTCTAAAAATTATATATAATTTATTTATTTTTCTCATATATTTTTTAACTCAAAACAATACTATTTAAGAACAAAGATTGAAAGAATACATAAGACATTTATTTATAAGAAACTTTTTTAATATAATAGATTACGTTTTTATTTCCCAAATTTTGATAATAAAAAATAACAATTTGATGATTTTGACTTCTGAGATGGTGACATCTTTGTTTTCATTTATTTATTTTCCTTGCAATTTTTTAAATCTCTATAAAGAAAATGAAGAATTGTTGAATTAGTCATTCAAGTCTTATGAAATAATTTAGGCCTAATAAGTTTTCAAATGATAATCTAAATTTGGAGTCTCAAATATAAAATAAAATTTTTAATTAAATTCAACGTGCTAATTATATTTTCTTTAATTTTGATCTTTCATTTGGAAGCTTATAATTAGAGTGATTGCAATAAAAATTTTAATTTGATTTAACAATTTCTATAATTCAGAAAGTAAGAAAGGTGTATTAATTTGAATTATTAATAATTATATTAGATATTATAACCAAATTCTTGTATAAATCTCACTATTTTTTTAATCGACTTTTGATTTGTGTATTGAGGTTGAATTAGTCTTTGACCGTTGTAGCAACAACGACCTAGATCTCGCTGAGAAGATAAGGATTTGTGTATTGAGGTTGAATCAGTCTTTGGGCATTGTAGCAACAACGACCTAGATCTCTTCTCACACTCTTGGTTGGAGAGGAGAATGAAGTATGCCTTATAAGGGTATAGATATCTTTCCTCCACAAGACGTGTTTTCCCAAAGGTGGGAAGAGTAAAATCGTGAGGGTTTGGCCTAAGGGCCAACCCAAAGCATATAATATTTGTGAGCGGGTGGTTTGGGCTGTTACAAAGAGACAACAGTTCGAGTACCGGCTCTGATACCATTTGTAACAACTCAGACCACCCGCCTACATATATTGTCCACTTTGGGTTGCCTCTTGGACCAAACCCCTCACGGTTTTGCTCTTCCCACCCTTGGAAAAACACGTCTTGTAGGGGAGAGGTATCCATACCCTTATAAGGCTTACATCGTTCTCCTCTCCAACCAATGTGGGATCTTATACTCTCTACCTTCCTTAGGGCCCATCCCTCTTTAGGGCTCATACTATCGATTGGAGAGGAGAACGAAGTATGCCTTAAAAGGATATAGATACCTCTCCCCCACGAGATGTGTTTTCCCAAGGGTAGGAAGAGCAAAACCGTGAGAGGTTTGGCCTGAGGGGTAACTTAGAGTGAATAATATCTGTAGGCGGGTGGCCTGGGCTATTACAAAAAATCACTATAGTATGAGTGCTACTTGCACGTGCAACAAGCTAGTAATGGAGGCTTTGACAGTTAGACATGAAGAACATTTTTTTATATGAAGAATTGGATCATGATATCTATATAGAGCAGCTTAAGGGATTTCATAGTAAAGCTTACCTAGAGTATGCGTACAAGTTGAAAGAAGTACTTTATGGCTTAAAGTAGACATCCAGAGCCTAGTATAGGAAGATTGGAGAATTTTTAACTCAAAGTGGATATTATGTGGCACCAGCAAATTCAAACTTATTTGTCAAGGTATATGATGATAAGATTTCTATCATACTAATCTATGTTGATGATCTTATCATCATCACTGGATATCATAAATAAAAGGTTTAATAAATTTGAGCCAACTTAGAAGTACATTTGTAAATGAAAGAACTTAAAGAGTTAAAAACATTTTCTTAGGCTTGAAGTTTAACTAAGTCAACATAAATATGCTATTAGTTTACTACATAAGTTTGGAATGATTAATTTCAAAACAGTCCCAAACTTAATAGAAGTCAATGCAAAACTTTTTTCTACTTTTGGAAACGAATTGAAGGATGCCATGATATATAAGCAGTTGGTTGGGAACTTAATCTATCTTACCTTGACCTAGCATGACATATCCTATGTTGTTAGAGTTGTTGGTTGATTTATGCAAACTTCAAAGAAGCCACACTTTAATTTTATATGGAGGATCCTTATGCACGTGAAAGGTACTATGTATTGTGGGTTAGTGTAAAAACGAGAAAAACTATGTCAAGTGGAAGGGCACTGCTATGCCGACTATGTGGTGATCATGACACATATTCGTCGACCACTGGTTATATGTTTAGCCTGGCTCAATAACAATCTTATGGTGGAGCAAGAGGAAACCAATGATATCATTCTCCAAGGTTGAAGCAAAGTATAGAGCAGCTTCCATAGCATCACAAAAGTTTATATGATTAAAGTAGCTTATAGAAAATCACTAACAACTTATTGACTACTTAGTGCAAACGCATTGCGATAATTAGCCAACAATATACTTAATAGAAAATTTGGCCTTCCACATATGAAGCAAGCAAATGGTAGTACATTTTCACTTTGTAGATGAGAAGATGCTTAATAGAGATGTTGAAATAAAATATATCAACACTAAAGATAAAGTTGGTGATATATTTACCAAAAGACTCAACGAAGGAATATTTGAACAATTTCAAAGACTATTGGGCATGACTTCTCAAACAATAATGTAAGAGAGTATTCATTTTTGGGAGTGTTAAAAGAGTTTAATGACTCTCTTTCTCTATAGAACTTTCTCTTTCTTGAACAACTGTAGTGCCCAAAACTTTGCTTGCTTGTCAAGGAAGTTTTGCATAATTTACTACAAAATTTTATAGCCATATTTATAGCTTCCCTTGGAAGCTTTGTAATTTGTGGTGTAAATTTTCCTAAATCCACTAACATTTATGGCTATAAATAGCCTAAGTGGCAGTAGGTTTGTATGTAGAATGAGAAAAGAAAGATTTGAGTGAAAACAAAAGCTTGGTTGAGTGGTGTGAATAAGTGGCGTGAGGAGGGAGAGACTAGTTTTGACATCTTTCTTTGTATATTTTCAAGTAATAAATGTAATAACCCAGACCACCCGCCCACAAATATTGTCCGCTTTGAGTTGCCCTGGGGTCAAACCCCTCATAGTTTTGCTCTTCCCACCCTTGAAAAAATGCGTCTTATGGGAGGAGAGGTATCCATACCCTTATAAGGCATATTTCGTTTTCTTCTCTAACCGACGTGGGATCTCACAATCTCCACCCCTCTTAGGGTCCAGCTTAGCTGGCACAACGATTCGGGTACCGACTTTGATACCATTTGTAACAGCCCAGACCACCTGCCCATAAATATTGTCCGTTTTAGGTTGCCCCTCAGGACAAACCCCTCACAGTTTTGCTCTTCCCACCCTTGGAAAAATGCGTCTTGTAGGGGAGAGATATCCATACCCTTATAAGGCATACTTCGTTCTCCTCTCTAACCAATGTGGGATCTCACACTCTCCACTCCCTTAGGGCCCAGCCTAGCTAGCACAACGGTTCGGGTACCAGCTCTGATATTATTTGTAATAGCCCAGACCACCTGCCCATATATATTGTCCACTTTGGGTAGCTCCTCGGGTCAAACCCCTCCTAGTTTTGCTCTTCCCACCTTTGGAAAAATGCGTTTTGTGGGGGAAAGGTATCCATACCCTTATAAGGCATACTTTGTTCTCCTTTCCATCCGATGTGGGATCTCACATTTTTAGTACTGGATTAAAGGTCTCATCATAGTCCAGTTGATACTTGAGTATCCACGAGCTACCAGTTACGCCTTGCATCGTTCAATTGAGCCATTATGACAAGTATTTATCTTGTAAATTGGATTTACAAGATATTATTTGTACATATATAATTTTAGGCACCAAGTCCTAAATCTCAATTTTTTTCATTGCTCATACTTCTTCTTCCATAGCTTGCCTCCATTCATTACTCTTTATGACTTCTTTAAATGTAATAGGCTAAATGCTATCAATATGGACAATGTTAGCATACCTAGGATTTGATCGCCTATTCCTCTTGGACCATCTGAAATTTACCTTTGGCTCTTCATCTTTATTCTCTCTTTCTTTATAATTCTCTAGATTAGTCCAAAACTCCTTTAGTGTTTCATGGTGACCTATTATTATGTATGGATTTGTGGTCATATAAGGTGAGTTATGTTTAACATCTTGTATAGACTCTCATTCGTTAGGGTTGGATTAACCCTTATCAATATATTATGTCTTCCTCTGGTGCTTTTCTTTAACAATTTTGGTGTTGTGCAACTCCCTTCTATTAAATGAACTCCATGATGAGGCTTTGTCAAACACTACATTTCAAAAGACATGATATAAACTAGTTTTGGGATCACAACAGCTTTAACCTTTCCTTTAGTTGTCATATCCCATAAAGATATAGTGGATAGCCTTCTTTTCAAATTGTTGCAAAAGTGGTCATCCACAAAGACATAACAAACACATCTAAAAAATTAGTAGAGGCTTATAGTGGGCTTCTCTTTCCATAGCTTATGATGTGGTGAGATGAGACCCAGATTAGCCTGTAGTAGCCTATTTGTCACATAGACAACAATTTTCATACACTTTACCTAAAAATGTTTTTGGCACATTTTTGGCATGTAGTATGCTCCTACGTATTTATTCCAAATGTCAATTATTCCTTTTTACAACATCATTTTGCTACAGTGTATTAGGATATGTTAGTTGGCACCAAATATTACATTGTTATAAGTATCTTATAAATTTGGCATATGTATATTCTTCCCCCATTGTCTATGCATAGGCACTGTATCTTTTGACTAACCTTTTTTTCCACATCTTTTTTGAACTCCTTAAACTTCACTAAAGGTTTAGATTTTTCTTTCATAAAGTAAACCCAAATGTTCTTTGATAAGTCATCGATGAAGTTTATCATATACTGCATACCTTCGATTGATGGTTACTTAACCTTCCAAATACGTTAGAGTGTACTAACTCCAATGGTTCCTTGGTCTTAAACTTTAGAGTCCTCATAGTTGATGTACCTTGCCAAATTTGCATCCTGCATAAATATTGACATCTCAAACCTCCAATTTCGGGATACCATTAGACTTAAACTTGTTCATCATCACCTTTAGCTTGTGATAACTAATATGCCTAAGATGTGCCTACCACAAGTCTACAATCTCATTCTTTTGTGTCTTATCTATATAAGCAATATGTGTTGACTTTATGTAGATAGAATTTAAGCTTTGTCCTGTCATGATTAGAGGACTGATTATCTTGACACTCTTACATACTACAATTTCTTTAGGCCCAAACATCATATGATTTCTATTTTTTTCCAGTTGTGACACTCACAACAAGTTCTTTTTCATATCATGGATATGATAAAAAGTGGATAATTGTAGTTGGTTCTGATCATATATGATTAGGACTCCTAAAATGTAGAATCAATAATCTAGTAATCTTCATAATTAATCAATTTATCACTTACCAAGTCAAGTGTAATTTCCTCTTCTATCTTGGTGACAATTGTAGTTACAACTACTTCTCACTTTTTACTTCCTCTATTATCTATAATCTAAGCAAGTCCCATTATTCTTCATTATTGTCATTCTGGGAAAATATTGCAGTGTTTCCTTTAATCAATCTACTTCAATAGTCTCTAGCAAAGTGACCCGTCTTACCATAATTATAGCATTTCTTATCACCTGGACGATAACTCCTTTTATTGTCCTTATCTGTAGGTCCCTTTTATTGTTTACTACTTTAGTCTGAGACTTCTTTGCCTAGCATCATTCTTCCACCTCGGTTAATCTTCTTTACCTCTTAAACTCGTAGCCCTTTGCCCCTTTGCCCTTTTCCTTTTTTTATTATTATTGTAAATGGCATTCTCATCATCTCTGAGTGAGACCTCAAATTTTTATTAGTTAGCTAAAACATTTTCTAACTCTATGAGAAAAGGTTCATTCGCCCACTTATGAATAGTAGAGTGATGAGTCTATTACATTTTGGTCTTACACTATTAGTAATTATTCTTCTCATCCTTGCTTCCATAGTTAGGGTTTTGAGGGTCTAATTTATAAATTTTGGTGTAAAGTAAATTTATCAAAAATATTGGCTCACCATCATATTTTGCTGCGAGACTAACATAAGCTCATTTTTTAGTTGCTAGAGTATATCATCATATGTTCTGGAAAATAATGTTATGCGATTTCCCACACTTCCTTGGGTGTCTTTGCAAACGTAATTCACTCTAGTTTATTGTCCTGATTGCTACCGATAAAATATATGTCTTTATTGGCCTTTACCTTCCACTTCTTTAATGCCTCGACTTCTATAGATGATATGGCCTCACTTCCTTGGACAATCTCCCACAATTCTTATCCAAGTAGGTGGTATTTAATCTAGGTACATTAGGTGTTATAATTTTTTAATTTAATTTCTTAATGCTATTGCCCAAAGTAGAAAAATCTAGTGCAATGTGACTTACACAACACTCAACCAAGTATATTAAAGACTTGATAATGCATACAGTGATTTATCAAGTGACTCCTTAGTGATGCACATAGTATTCTCGAACCTTCAAGCTGGTGGAGTTTTCACGTACAACAACCACATATTAAACCTTGCTCTAATATCACTTGTAAGGTGTAAAGAGAGTGAACACCATCTTAGATCAAAAGTTTACTAAAATGATGACCTTTACTTTGAAGATGTATAAAAGGAACACTCAAAACTACTATCTCCCTCCTCATGTCACTCACTCACACCACTCATCCAAGCATTTGTTTTCACTCAAGCATTCACTCAGTCTTTCTTTTCTCATTCTACATGCAAACCTATTGCTTACTATTTATAACCATGAATGTTCTTGGGTTAGGAAATTTTACTATAAAAATTACAAAGATTATAAAGGAAGCTACAGAATTATGACTGTAAAAATTTGTAGTAAAATATGCAAAGCTTCCTTGACAAGCTAAAAAAGTTTTAGACACTATAGTTGTCCAGGAGACACACACACAGAGAGACAGAGATAATTTTCTAAAGCGAGAAATTTTAGAAAGAGTTATTAGACTCTTTTAACAATTAATACCCACAAATTCTCACTCCCACATACGAATGTTATGTCTAATTTCCATTGACTTTTCTTACCTTCATATCTTGACTTTGGTTACAAATTGTTGTGTTTTGATCTAAATGAGAGATTAATTGAGTAAAAATGGTGTGAATATTGCATGCATGTTAATTGAATTATTTTGTAAATTTTGCTTAAAAAATGAAAGTTCACATAAACTTTGTATGAAAAGGAAGAAAAAGAAAGGTGGTGACTAAACAAGTTAGTTATGGTGGTGACTTACTTGTCACCATTGTGACAAGTTTCGCGATAGTGACTAAACTTGTCACCACTCTAACCAACCTCACGGGGGTGACAAATAAAGTAACCCCCGTGACATGTTTTTCCTTTCATTCATCTAATTATTACCTGGCATCTGCAAGTTGAAGGCTCAAAAACCTAGACCTAAAATGAGACTACAAATAGAAAGAAGAGAGGAGGGTGGCAGCACATTCTAACATTTCCACACACAGACATAATGGGACTTATTTGGGGACATAAAATAGATAGAGAAAAAGAAGGCAGGGAAGAGAGGCAGAGAAACAGAGTAGGTTGAGAAGAGAAAAAGAAGAAGAACAATAAAGAGGTGGAAGTAACATGAGCAGTCGAGCATCTAAGTGAGAACCAAGCAGAGGCAGAAGGCGAGAGCCAATGTAGAAAGCTTGAGAGTGGTAGGAGATCACCCCAACTCCCTCATCTAAACACTTGTTTGCTTATTTTGTTTATTATTTCTCCATGTTTTATTGAACTTACTCCTCTGTGGTTGATAGACTCATACTCTGTTAGCTTTTTGATAGTTCATTTGGTTATTTACTGGGTTTATTTCTTAAATACTTCTCTTATACTGATAAAGATGGGAAAGAAGTATTTGAATATGATGAATCTTGCTATTTACGTGATGAGCTGACTTATTTTTCTTGAGGATTAATGTAACTATTTTAGTCAAATATGCATGATTGAGGGGCTATGTTGTTGCCTTACATTTGCAATAGTATTGAAGTGAATGGATGTAATAACATAACCAAAATTTGCATCATTTTGGTATTAAATGAAGGATCGAGAGAAGAAGTTTAATATGGAACGAGAAACTACAAACGCTTAGGTTAAGAATTAGAAATATATTAACTTAAGTTGTAATTTGTAGTTGGGTTTCCATAATTAATTCGGATGATAACTTGTTGAATACGAAAGTTAGATTTAGTTTATTATTCGAGTTGATCTTAGAACCCAAATGTTAATTTTATTAAGACAACTATCCAATCATTTCCCCTTAATCCTGCATAGGAGATTAAATTAGTGAAATTAATTCTCAAGAGTTTCCCACTTTGATTAATCTTTTTGTTTTTGCTTCCGGTCGAATTATTTTACTTTTCATTTTAATCTTGTGATTTTCTTTAAAGCCTTCGCTCAACAAATCGGGATAGAATGTTTAGGATTGCATCTGTTTTTATTTTTGTTCAAGATTAATTTAAGTGAACCAATTTAACTTCCATGGGAGACAACCCTAGGTAATCAATTACAACTACCTCGTATACTTGTGAGTAGGATAACCTAGGTATTTTTAGAACTTATTTTAGGCACAACAACGGACTTTTAAAACTCTTTTCTTTTTCCTTCTCTTCTTCATAAAAGAATCAAATTCAAAGAATCATAATCTTTCTATATGTGATTAATTCTAATTGTAATAAATCGTTTGAGCTCATCAAGCTGCAACATTCACAATTTCATATATCTAAAAAATTTAAACATTGCTCACCAAGATATTATGATTCCTTGTGAATGTACGCTTGTTCTTACCATTAAATTGACAATTTCATGACTATGCACTTTGTATTATCAGTGAATTGATAATTTTCATTTCTCATATTAAGACATGTTAATACAAAATTATATATGAAATTTTGGTAAGCTGTACAAACATGACTTAAAATAAGTGATGGTAAAAATTCTAATTAAAAATCAATTGATGAAGTTAAAAAAAATAGACTTGAAAAACTTTGAGCATAAGGATGCTCGGTTCAAAATATCTGCATAAATATGTGTGTGTGTGTGTGTGTTTGTGTATGTATTAAGACTATAACCTTAAATTGGGTTAATTAAAAAATTGAAAATTTATCAATTTGATAATCCTAGTCGAAACTTTAAAAAATGACTTTAAAATATTCTAATTTATAATTTTTCTCAAAAATAACTTATTGTTACACCCTTATTAATGTTGTTAACTAAATTTTTTATTATATTGATGACATGTGCATTATTAGTTTTCACGTATGAAATTAAAAATTAAAAACTTCAAAATTCCTGAATCACTTTCTCAATTATTTTTCCACCAATAAAGTTTCCACTCACCTAAGTCCCCCGCTTTACCTAACTCCGCCACATGTCTCCTTCATACTGAATTACCAATGATGTAATCCATTGCTAGCATATTCTGTGTTGTAGAATCTTCTTACCAATTACATTATATTCTCAACGGTTAAACCAAAAGTTGTGATGGGCTACCTAGCACCTGAGTATGAAATCATTGGCGAATTTATATATAGAAAAGGGTGGTGTATATGTCAGAATAAGGTTTCAACCATATTATTTCATTACAAGTATTATATTTACACAAGTTGTCGAAGAGAAAAATTAGGAGCTCAAAGAATGTCTATAACTATACAAGGCAATAATATAATTTTTATGATCGTAAGAATCTCTTGGATATGCTATATCTACTTTTTCCTTAGTTAGGTATACAGCTCGCTCCAACACTCCCCCTCAAGTTGATGCATGAACATCTTGAATGCCCATCTTGATAAGTGAGTTGCAGAAATCTTTTCGTGATAGAGCTTTTGTAAGAACATCTACTAGTTGATCCTCAGACTTGACAAAAGGGAACCTTATTATTTTTTCTTCAAGGTTCTGTTTGATGAAGTGTTGGCCTAATTCAACATGCTTGGTCCAATCGTGCTAGATTGGATTTTGAGAAATGTCGATAGCTGCCTTGTTATCACAAAATAATTTCATCTCAGATTTGGGAGGGAAACCTATTTCTGTGAGTAACCTCTTGAGCCATAAAAGTTCACAGAGGCCCTTGGCCATTCCTTGAAACTCAGCTTCAGCACTAGACAATGCCACCACCTTTTGCTTCTTACTCCTCCATGTGACAAGGTTGCCTCCTACAAAAATGAAATAACCTGAAGTAGATTTTCTATCGGAGACGTTTCCTGCCCAATCTACATCTGTGCATCCCTCAATGTCTAAGTGATTGTTTTTTGAAAATAAGATTCCTTTCCTAAGAGATGATTTAAAATACCGAAGAATACAAGTTACTGCATCCATATGATGTTCACTAGGACAATGCATGAATTGGCTTACTACATTTACAGCGTAGGTAATGTCTAGACGCGTATGTGATAAATAGATGAGCCTTCCAACTAATCTCTAATACTTCTCCTTATTGGTTGGCACTTAATCTGTGTATTCTTCGAGCTTGAGGTTCTGAACAATTGGAGTATCTGCTGGTTTACAATCCAATAGCCCTACCTCTGATAACAAGTCCAAGATATACTTTCATTTAGAAAGGAATATGACATGCTTCGACCTTGCCACTTCAATTCCCAGAAAGTATTTGAGTCCCCCAAGATTTTTCATCTCAAACTCAGTTACTAGCTGATCCTGAAGTCGAGAAATCTCATCTGAGTCATCTCCTGTAATAATCATATCATCAACATATATGATTAAAGCAGTTACTCTCCCTTGTTGTTGTTTCAAGAACAAAGTGTGATTAGAGTTGCTCTGCTGGAGACCATACTTCCTCATGACTGAGCTAAATCGACCAAACCAAGAACAAGGTCACTATGAAGGAACGTGTTCGAGTCTGCTATGTATCCTGGTAGAATGTTCATATAAACCTCTTCCTCGAGGTCACCATAAAGGAATGCATTCTTTACATCAAATTGGTGGAGTGGCCAATCTAGGTTTGTTGCTAGAGAAAGCAAGACTCTAATAGTGTTCAATTTTGCTACGGGTGAGAAAGTCTCTTGATAATCAATACCAAGTGTTTGTGTGTACCCTTTTGCCACAAGTCGAGCCTTGTACCTTTCCACAGATCCATCAGCATTGTGTTTAATAGAAAACACCCATTTACATCCAACCGTTTTCTTCCCTTTTGGTAATGAAACTAACGACCAGTTTCCCATCTTCTGTAGAGTATACATTTCTTCTTCAATTGCCTTCATCTAACTTGGAACTTTTAGAGCTTCTTCTACTCGGTTTGGAATATGACATGAAGATAGAGAACATGCAAATGCTTTCAGATTTTCTGGCATATTTTGAGTGCTCACTTAGTTAGCTATTGTGTAGTTTGATCCTTTCCCTCCAAATTTTGGTGAGTATCTCCTCGGTGGCTTTCCTCGGTTATGTCTAAAAGGTAACTCATAGCCAATAGCATCATCCAAATCATTAGTGTATAGTGGTGTAATAGGAGAGCTTACCTCAAGTTCATTCTCAGAAGAAGGGCCTTCAGGTGCTAAAGAGGAGGGGAGTTTATCTTCAAGATTTGTTTCTGCTTCTATGGAGCTTGAAGGTACTTTCGAATCACCATCAGCTATGTCAACTGCCTTGCCATTCGTACTAACATTACCATCCAATATTGGATTTGTCAAATTTTCCTCAAACATTGGCCAATCCAATTTCGTCCAATTCACCTCTTACTTCCAATCTCCCCCTGAAGAGTAGAATTGGATACTGGTGAAGGAAAGAAAGTGTCTAACTCCATAAAAGTTGCATCCATAGAGATATAAGTACGGTTGGTTCGAGGATCATAGCATCGGTAACCTTTTTTTATGAGAGGCATATCCTACAAACATGCACCAAATGACACAAGGATCTAGTTTGGTCCATTGATTTTTGAGGAGATGCACGAACACAACACAACTAAAATCTCGACGAGGAGCCAAAATAGCACTAGGCAGAGAAACATGGTCAGCAACGCATATAAAGGAGTTTTAAAATTCAAGACTTTAGATGGCATTCGGTTAAGAAAATACACTGTTGTAGTTACTGCATCATCCCAACACTTGCTAGGCACATTTTCCTCAATTAACAATGCTCGAGTAGTTTTTAGGATATGTCAATTTTTTCTTTCGGCAAAGTCATTTTGTTGGGGAGTTTGAGAGCATGAGGTCTCATGACCATAGT
>JAOQMR010000008.1:13502548-13517322 GCA_027563865.1 Erythroxylum pelleterianum | reverse complement strand
TTTGGACTTAAAGTGCATAAGATGACTTTTATAGCATGAAATAATGTTTTTGAACTTACTTGTGTACAAATGAGTCATATATGCTAAGTGTATGTTTTCTCTGTTGACTTAGAGCCACAGCAAGGTTTCATTTTATCGGTTAGACCGATAAATTAAGGCATGATGCCTTACTTGATTTTTGATACTTAAATATTGTATAAGATTTTTGTGATTGGTGAGGAAACGATTGGCCAATCGTGTACTGGGCACAACTGATTATGATTAACCGACGTACCCTTGACGCTGGTACATTAAAGTCGAGTTGTCGTATCGACACCTTTCTACGGGATTTGCTGGTGATTCTAAACCTAGGGTCTGGACATCGATGAGGTCATTACCTAGGGTCATGACGCTCTTATCGACTGTAATCCGGACTCACCACGGATGAAAGTCGAGCCAACACTGAGAATCGGTGGGAGTGCACATTAGTTTAGCTGACTAGTAGTGTCATACATGATTGTTTTGGCATATTCTGATGATTGTTTTCTGACGAGATTTGATTGATACATATGATGTTTTTACACTTTTATATACTGGAACTGGGACCTATGTTCACCAGATGAGTGAGTTAACAGGTTAGGCCTATTGTTCCTAACTAGTATACATTGAGTCATAGGCTGGGCCTATATGTTGTCTATGTGTGATATATTCACTTCATAGGTTATCTACACGGTCTTGGAATGAATAAATTCTATTTGTGATATATGTTTATCCTGCTCACTAAATACCTAGTGTACTCACCCCTCCGCTTTCCGACCATGTAGGTTAATTTAGTGAGCTAGAAGCTCTGTGAGGATCGTGCGACTTTTTGACATTTTCGGGGTGTTTCCGCACGTGGGTAGTCTCCTATTTTGTACTTTTATTGTCTAGTGGCTCGTGAACTGTATTTATGTAGATACGCTTTACGATTTTTTGAGTTAACTTTTGATTTTCCATGCTGCCCAAATTTTTCAAAAAAAACAGAAAAGAAACAAAAGGATATTCAGTAAGCCTTGCATAGTCGAATTAAGGATACTGCAAGTATCCTTAGCCCAAGTATACGGCGATTGTCATGGGCCCGATGTGATACCGGGTCGTGACAGATTATCAAAAAGAGGAGGGAAGAAAAGCTATGGCTTTTCCAAAGGAACTATATCTGAAAGATACTAGATCAATTTAATATGGAACAAGCTAAACCTACTTCAATACCGTTAAGATCACACTTACAGATGGTTTCGGATAAGTGTCCTAAGACTAAAGAAGAACAGAAGGTTATGGCTCACTATCCCTATGATGTAGATGTTGGAAGTTTAATGTACCTTATGTTATGCACAAGGCATGATCTAGCCTATGCTATAAGTATCCTAAGTAAGTTCATGGCCAATCCAAGTTTAGAACACTGGCAAGGGCTCAGGAATGTTCCATATATATTTCTAGAATAGTGAACTATGGTTTATGTTTTTCTAAAACAGAACTAATCAAATGTAAGTATCTGTCTCTAAATAGCTATGTGGATGCTGATTATGCAACAGATAAAGACACAAGGAAGTCAATCTTAGCATATATATTCACACTATCAGCAAACACAATATGTTGGAAATCACAGCAACAATCAGTGGTAAGTCTATCAACCACAGAGGCAGAATATTATGCAACCACAAAAGGGGTAAAGGAATTAGCATGACTATCAGGAATTTTGAAGGAAATAAACACAGAAATCACAACACCAGTACTATACACGGATAGTAGAGTGCTTGGTACCTGAGTCGCGATCCAGTCCTCTATGAGCGATCCAAGCACATAGATGTGCGACTGCATTTCGTCAGAGATCAAATTTCCAAAGGAACCTTCAATCTAGAAAAAATACAAGGTGAGAAAAATCCATCTGATTTTGGTACAAAAATTCTAACACAAAAGAAGTTTAATTTTTGTAGGGAATACTTACTAATCATGGAAGCCCTTTGATTCCGAAGTCAGATTCAACGGATCTCAAAAAGGGGTGAAGATTAGGGTTTCGGGTTTTTGGGAATTTCTCTAGGGTTTTTCGATTTGAGCTACGACTAGTGAAGTAGGAGGGAAAGCCACATGAAATCGAAGTAGATTTCATCAAATCTCACAAATTTTTGGAAAACTAGGGTTTCAGATTTTGGTTTGAATCACTCATAGGTTAGGGTTCTAAGTATGGATTAACGACGAAAGATGGAAAAGATGTGATTAAAATCATGTTATTTTCCATTAACATATGCACAACCAGAACAAAAGCATTGGAGAAGCATGAAGAACCTAAGAAGATGGTATCTGAAATGTCGAAGGAGACATGAAGCAAAGCTATCGAAGGTTCTCTTTTTCAGACACAAATGACTTAAACAAAGACACATTCACGTGACAACAAACATAAGAGTCAACTGTTGGAAGTCAATACGAAGTCATTCCCATAATGGTTCAGAGACACAAGATGTCGTGTTGTTTACAAATTAAAACACAGCCAACACACCAAAAGCAGAGGATCATTAATACCTGTCACGTGAGGAGCAGCTGTAGACATTCATAAAGCCACATCCGAGAGTAGTCATCTTCTTCAAGCATATAAAAGGAGAGCAGTTCAAGCTTCAGTGCAACTTCTATAATTTTCATTTCATTGTCAACAAATCAGTGAGTGAGAAATATCAGAGAGGAAAAATTTTATAGAGAGTGCTGGGGTACTAACTTGTGGGTACTGAAGAGTTTTTGGAAACTCTTTTTGCAAGTGTTCAAGTGGAACACTCAACCTCTATATAATCTTCTTCTTCTTCTTCGTATAGTGAAAATTCTTACCACCATAGATTAGAATCTTGGATATAGATAGTGTTTCACTATCGAACCAAGTAAATCAGTCTTTTTTAATTTTTCTGCAATCATTTCATATTTGTAAAAATATCTATCTTTATAAGTTCTGTGTTTAAAGATCAACAGTAAAGCAAGTTTATCCCTAAGATGCATCAATCCCAATACTTAATAAATACTCGGGAACTCAACACATTAACCGCGATGCATCCCAGAACTTCAACAGTCTTATATTCTAAAACTACATCTCAACAACACTAATTGCAATTTCCGTTTTAGCCACCATCGAAGAGCCACGTCGAAGTTTTCTTTTGTGCTTCTAGTCTGATTGTTTTCAGAAATAATATGGAGGGGATTGTTTTTTATTTTTCTAGATGTCTAGCATCAGCATCGTATTTAAACAAATTTGAATTGTTTCTAAAGAAATAAGATTGAGTTTTAATATGACCTTTTTCTATTATTATTCAAATCCAATTTAATTATAATTTTAAGATTTAGATTAATATAATTTTAAAACTTAATTTTTGAATAATTTGATAATTTTAATTTTCAAAATCTTAATCGAGAACAATCAAATTATAGAATTAAAGTCAACTCAAATACAATTTTAAAAAATTAGAGCTAAATCTAAATCTTATCTTATATTTAATAGAAGAAAAATAAAAGTTTTTTATTTAATTTTACAAAAAGCAAGATTATTTTCAATTCTATAACATAATTTATACATGAATATAAATTATTTTAGTAATTTAGTTCAAACCCAATTATAATTTTAGTTAACCCTTTTAGTAATTTAGTACAAAACTAAAGTAAGGACTAAATCTAATTATAAATAGGTATAAGATTCAAAGGAGCTAACATTTTTAATTTTCCTTTTTCTACACTACTTATAGAGTATAAATTACAAGAAAAATTATTAAGCTATTCAATAAGGTACAACTTACATTTATGTTTATTATATTCATGTATAAATTATATTATAGAATTTAAAATAATCTTAACTTTTGTAAAACTAAATAAAAAAGTTTTATTTTTCTTCTATTAAATATAATATAAGATATAGCTCTATTTTTTTAAAAGTGTATTAGTGTTGACTTTAATTCTATAAGTTAATTTATTATTTGACTGTTGTTGGCTAAGATTTTGAAAAGAAATTATCAAATTATTCGAAAATTAAGTTTTAAAATCATATTAGATATGAACCTTAATATTATAATGAAAATATAAAAAGGTCATATTAAAAATCAATCTTATTTTTTTAGAAACAATTTAATAATTAATTTTAATTAAACAATATTCTAAAATTTTTCAATCAAGTTCAACTTGATTTTTTTTCCTATTTGATGGTTCCTTATTTGTGACTTATTAGGTTCTTAAATAAATTAGCAACGAATATAATTACAATTTTAATTCATATTTAGAATTAGATCAATGAAACTATTTTAATTTAATTTATCTAATTCTTTAATTAAATAATTTATATTCATAGATCAAGATTAGCGTCTAACAACTTATCATGACTACTCAATTATTGGAAATGTTGAAGTAATTTTGACTAATATTTTCATGTCTATGTGATTTTTTATATAATCTAATCATTTAATCATATAATGTCCGATTAAACGTAGACTATAGAATTAATTAATATTTTATTTGAGTACAATCATATTAATTCTCTACCATTAGCAATTAATTATATTAATGTTATTTAAATTTTTTTAAATTTCATTTCACCTTAGCCAACAATTTTTCTAATCAATATTAATTAAGAAAAACAAAATATTATCTTTAATTATTTTAAGGCAATGACTCATGTATCGATCACTCAACTACCTCCATATAGTTCATGTTATATCCAAATGATAACAAATTGAATTACGCTTGACTAAGATAAGTCATAAGTAATATAAAAATATAGCAATTCTTATATGAGATACTTTATAGATATCAAATATACAACCATTATAATGAGAGATGTAGATATGCAAGTATTGTTTCAAATAATATTCTTATATTATCTCAATTCAATGAACTTATTCTCTAACATGTAAATTCAATGAACTTATTCTCTAACATATACCCACACATTTGTTTAAGTATCTCTATATATAATTTAGTAAATGAGATTGACTAATTCCTACATAAGAAAGAAATATAATGTGTGTTATTCTTTCTGCTATATTAACATTCAATTTCAATAGAACAATGATTAAAAAAATAGAGATGATATGTAAATACAATATATGAATTTTATAATTATAATCTCGTTATAATTTCATTTGCAATGTACATTTATCTCATAAAATTTAATCAAATAAATAAATAAAATAAAGAATGCATTTAAATAATTATATCATTAAATATTACAATCAACTAATTAATTATAAGACATAAATCAACTATACGAGACAAGCTTGAAGTTTGAACTATCTTTTGTTTTCTTATATATATGCTTTTGGCTATTTTAATTACGTGAAGATTCATTAATCAAACACTTTGTTGTTTGACGGAGTCAAAGATACAGTCCTATGTATACTTAATCTAAGAAAAAACTTAGGATATTAATTTACTTGGCAATTTCACATTTCGAGGAACCATTTTCTTATTAGCGTGAAAAGTTCAATTCAAAAGAAAAAAAGAACTTATATATTATAAAGCATTAGCAATCTTAAAATATTTATTTAAGTATTTTATTGTATTTTATATAATTCTAAATGTTTGATAAGTATTTCTCCAAAATCTACTAATATTTTAGGATTTATGAGTAAAAAATAAAAGATGATTAAGTGCCCAAATTTTGTACATTTTTTACCGAATCAATTTTTATAGTAAAAAGGGCTTCTTCTGTTTTTCTGTGAAAGAGATGAATAGATTATATTCAGTTATTCACAGAATACAAGTTAGCTTAAGTGCGCAAGTTCCCAAGCATGTATTGTAATGCAAATTTAGAACAATCTCTCTTTAGCATGTACTTGACTAAGAAAAATAGGGGCGCGAGAGATTAGTTTCTTAGGGTATGTTTGGATGTGGATGGAGGGATGCAAGGGAATGGAATGAAATGACCCAAATAACTTAGGCCATTGTTTGGGAGTCTATTTTGAAACAGGATGGAATGCCAATTGATGGCTTTGGAAGCCATCCTTTGCCATCCAAAATCTAATATTTGGGAGGTCAAGGATGGAATGGCATGGCTTGCCTTCCAAACCCTCTCTTATTTTATTTAAACTTTCAAACAATGGAGTGACTCATTTCATTCCATTCCATTCCACTCCATTTCATTAATTGTCATTCCGTTCCATTCAATCATAAACCCCCAAACATACCCTTAGTTATCCAACACCCTCAGAGATTGACTTCCCTCAAGTCTATCCCAACTATAAGACGATGGATGTCGTGTCTCCTAGCGATCTGCTTTCTAATAGAATATAATATTATTCTATTGTTTGAGAAGAGTTTTTTTTTGCTACAATGTAAAAGACAGAACAAAATAAAACACCCTAGCTAGCGCAGGGTTCTGCGGTACAGGGCACCGTACTCATTGCGGTGGAGTAATTCTTCGATCGTCTGTGGAGGTTCGTGAAGCGTCACTACAAGAAATATATACTATTTGCGACGTTTTATTAATAAAATGTCACAAATTGTAAAGACTTTTCGTGACGTTAAAAAAACGTCACGAAAAGTCTCCACAATTCGCGACGTTTTATAAAAACGTCTCAGATATGTGTTATATTTTGCAACGTTTTTTTATTAAAATGCCAAAGAATAAAACGCCCTATGACCTTTGCCTTTTAAAACATTTTTCTCGCACGTTCATCTCCCATAGATTTCTTCTCTATCGTTTCTTCTCTATCGTCATCTCCCTCTTCTGCTTTAATGACTTTTTTTGTTTCTCTTTAATATTCAGGAGGTATATTCTTAACTCTTAAGGGGTTTTAATTTACATTTATTTCATTTTTCTGGGTATGTGATTTTAACTCCTTTCTTTACCTGTCTCAGTAAACAGACACCAATCTAGGGTTTCTATCTCTCCTTGTCTCTCTCTCTGCATTGCTATGGATCTGGAAGTAGTGGGCCGACATGTATAGATTGCACATGAAACAAGACGAGGATGAGAAGAATTGAGTGGCCAAGAAAACCGTGATTATGGGTGTTCTCCTCCATCAATTTGTTCAAGCTGTTGTTGCTACCCTTCTGCTCATGGTATGCCCTCCTTTTTTATTTTTAATACACAGATAAGAGACCTCTTACACTTCCTAGATGGGAATTAGGACTTGAAATAATCAAAACTATCACTAAATCTTTCAGCTGGAGAAAGCATATTCTTTCATGACATGACCACAAATTTATTAGTTCAGATTTTGTATTTTTATTCTAGCAAGATGTGTCCTCAAAGTACTGCAGTTACTTCAGAATGACTTGTTAGTGTTATTCCTTATTTAATTTGTATTTTGGTGCTTCCAGGTCATTAAGCCAAGTGTTGTTGTGGATTTGAAAAATCGGCATTAATTGCAAGATGGGCACAACAGAAAGGAAAGATTGCTGTCATAAGTGCATCGTTTGAAAATGGCCTGAGTTTGTCCTCTTACATTCTATATTGACCATGTCGCATTTTTCATGTGATCTACATCCAAAATTACTGTGGATATACTTTATATTTTTCAAGATTTTTCTCTTTTAGGGATAAAATATCATGTAATGCAAATACTTTTCCTGTATCTTCTCTTAAATCTAGGTGAAGACAATGTTGACTTCTTGTTGGAGATTCTCATTGAATGCTCCGTAAGTAACTGATAGTTCTGTTTTTAATGGTAACTCTTCTCTTCATTTTTCTGTTTTCAAATTTCTTTCTTCTTGGAGAGAGTTTGTGGTTAAGTAAATTTCATAGTGATTATAAATCTTGGATAACAATCTGCATCAGGGAAGACACCATCATTTCTTGTCACAGCCTTAGATTAACTTTTCCCTCCACCTTTTTCTATAAGTGATTACTTTAATACTGTAACCATAAAAAGCAACCCAGAAACATGTTTAGAAAGCTTTTTTGTTATCACCGTCACTCTTTCCATTGCATGTGTTAAGCTGATGTGTATTTTCAGTTTTAAGATAAGACCATCCTTTTGTTTTTCTTTTGCTTTTGTATTTAGTAAAGTAAGATATGAGTTGAGTTGAAAGTTCTATTAAGTGTAAAGTAAACGCATGCAATTCAAAAGTGAAGGTAATTTATCAAAAAAAAATCAAAAGTGAAGGTCATGAATGGGCATGGAAAGGGCCCGGCTATCTATCAATTATAGATTTTCCAGTTACTAATGTTTTTCCTTTGATCTAAGTGATTAGATGGCACAGTAATTGATATGTCATAAAGGAAAACTAAGAAGTTTCCTACCTTCTAATTCACTGTGCACAGTGAATAAAAAGAGGAGTGAGTCCAGAAGGAAAAAAAGAGGGGGGAAAAGTGGCAGGGCAGAGAAATGACGTTGCTTTAGGGATGACGTCATGAATGGAGGTTGCAACTTTTTTAGTATGATCCAAATGATTCATGACTATAGCATTATAAATGTTTGACATGTTCAGTGATCACAGGTGCTACTAGTTGTCTATGTAGTATATTCTTCTGAGTTGTAAGTTGTTGGGTTATTCGTTCATTGTGTTTTGATTTTCGTCATGCAGCATGGAGTATTGTATGCAAAAAACATACTACATGACTGCATCCCTGATTTCAAACAGCTGCAAGGCAATTGTACTTCTTGCTGGGCAAACTACAGAAGTTGCAATGCTGGCATTTGAGTATGGCAAGAATCTGGTTTGTAGATTTATATTTAGTGCTTCCTGTTGATTTTTTCTTATTATTCTTTTCACCAATTACTATAGACTTATTATCAGTGGTCTGTATGCATGCAAGTTAGAGGGTGTTTCTATTTGCTTTTGTATAGCCAAGGGATTTACGTTTATTATATGATTGATCATAATAACTGATTTGGAAATAGACTAATTTTACAGGGTATAGTAACAGCTCCAATATTATTTGCAATGGAGGCGTTTCCTCAGTTGCGTGCAATAGTTGACCAGGGATTTGATAAACCTGAAAATGTTGATATTGTAAGTTTACACTGAATTCAAAGGACGAGGGAGTCAGCTGCAAAGCATGCTGAACTTGCTGCACAGGCTATTGATTCTCTACCAGAAACCCATGATGATGAAGTAAAAAAGTCGAGGCGAGCATTGGTTGATCTCACTCAAAGAGTGATTACAAAGAAATAAATAGTAAACAAAGACTGACCATCGATTCTAAACAGTACTTTGTACCAGAATTTTGCTTAGGTCTTTTTCTCCATAATTGTTGTTCCTGCTGTTCTTAGGCCTAGTTCCTATCGTTCTTTCCCTTCTCATTACTATTTTTAAGACCAAATTTGTTTCAGGAATTTGTAAATCACGTTTCCTGTGGGCAAGAGTACACAATAATAGATGCAGGTTATGTTCAAATGACAGAAGTTGGATGTAATCTCCACTGTCCTAACTCATTTCCTTTCTGACAATGCTCATTTTCTTCAGCATTTTCTTCTTGTTTGATATGTATTTTCTGGAGTAATTGTTTCTCATTTTAACACTAGAAAGTGGAAAAACGTATATAGGATTAAAAAAATTGAAGAATTATTAAATAAATAAAATTTCTGAATAATATTGAATAATTATTTAACAAATAAGATTAACAAAATTGTATTTTAAAAAATAATTATTAAAATTAAAAATTATTAAATTAATATAATTTTTGAAAAATGGAAAAACTAATACAAATAATAAAAACGTCACGGAATGTCTTTCGTGACATTTCTAAACACGTCGCAGAAGACATTTCGTGACGTTTCTAACAATGTCTTCCGTGACGTTTTTTAAAAAACGTCGCAGATTGTTTCACATTTTGTGACGTTTTAAAAACGTCACAAAATGCTAGACAATCCGCGATGTTTTGTAAAAAACGTCGCAGATTATCCGAACTTTTAGTGACTTTTTTTTAACGTCGCGGAATGTCAGTATTTTCCTTGACGTTTTTTATAAAACGTCGCGGATACCTTTTACCTACACCACATTTCGCGACATTTTTTGTGACGTTTTATAAAACGTCGCAAATTTAGAACCTTTTGTGACGTTTTTAAAACGTCACAAAAAGGTTTGTTTTCTTGTAGTGCATGTGAAGTCCTGGTCTGGTCATCGCCGCAATTGATGCTAGTCGATCGGCACACTGGTTCCCTTCGCGATTCACGTGCTGGAGCTACTCCTCCCAGGCTCTGGTAAGAAGGCTGCGGGTACTTACCACCAACAAAGTATCATCAGATAAAACGACAGTGGAATGGGTAAGAATGTTTATAACCTCTAAAGAGTCCGCTTCAACAATCACGCGCCTGTACCTCAGTGTTCAAGCCAGAGTAAGGCCGGAGTGGACTCTCCATAATTCTGCCGTCACCGGAGAGCCCCTGCCAATGTGATATAGAATGAGATAAAAGATGATAGTTTTATATTACATCTCATTCCATCCTAAACAGTAAAAATAAAAAACATTTGTTTTAGAAGGTTTAGGATGGAATGTAAAATCATAAACAACTTTAGACTATATTATATTATAAACCTCTCGTTCAAACAACGTTTCACTACATTACATTATGAACTCTTCCATTTCTTCCAAATAATAATTTTATAATATTACATACATTTACATTTTATTTTATTATAAGCCATTCAATTTTATTATATTTCATTCCATTTTATTAAAAAGTTTACGTCCAACTAAACATAGCCTAAGAGTCTCTTCCACAAGGAGTGCGGTGAAAGGTGGATTCCATAGCCCGCTACAACATTATGGTGTGCATAAACGCATATTGCCACATTTAACTTCTTGCTTGTCTTCCCACGAGCCCTCTAGCTATGAAGGAGACCAGCTGAAAGCCTCTGCAAATATTTGTATTATTCCTCGATAGATTAAAGCCGCAGCATTTTTTGCCATGTAAATTCTTCATGGATGGTTGCTTCTCACTGTTTCAGCAAAGAATAGTGTCCAGGGGATTCCACTATCATTTTGGAGATATTTGCCTTGACCCCATTCACCAAACTCGCTGCGACAAAAGCCATATTTTAAACGGACAATATTAAACCAAATAGATCTGAACAAAATACAGTAAGGCAAGGCACGGGAGGAAGAGATAGGACTGGCCCAACGGTCATTTAACATCCTTTTTTTCATGTGAAAACTTTGTCGACAACCAAACATAATATCCCCATTGTTTGACGACAAAAAGTAATTCAATTACGCATCAAGTTGAAGGTAATAAAGGATTAAATCGAAGCAATTTTAGTGATTCAACTCGCTGAGAAGCTGGATCAGGCAAGAATTTAACTTCTTGATGCGATTTTTTTTGGGTCAAAACAGTAGTAGAGTAAGACCAAGGTAATAATCATGGGACAAGTGTACGATGCAAAGCTGCAAAGGGAGGTTTACTTAATTGTATTGGAGATGAAATTGAGTAAAGTTTTGGAGGTGAATGATTTATTTGCCCTTTATGGATATACAAAGTACAGGAAAGAGAAAGCATGTTCCAACCTATCATGAGACGACAGATTTCTATATATGTTTCGTTTGTTATGGTAATTTTTGAATCATTAACTATGTTTGCCCACCAACCTTGTGTTTTGCTGCCCAACGCTCACCGCGTCCATGTCCACAAATCCATTTTGGTGTTGTTTCTTACATTACATTTGATGATGAAGTGATTCCGTCTGGGAAGATATGTTTTCAAGTTTTAAAGATCAAAGTTAAGTTGCGTTTCTTCCTTGAGCTGCAATGTTCAGTTGTTTGATAGTTGGTAAATAAGTCTCTGAAGAGAATGATTACGGAGTGTTTACAAGTCCTAATATATGTGACAATCGTAATTGAACATAGCTTCAAATTGCATTCAAAAGAATTATTGCCACTCTTGTTTATAGTCGTACAGCTAGTGGAGAGAATAGGACTGGCTCACTTGCATACAAAAAGAAGAACCAAAAATGGAAGAAAAGATAATCCATCTTAGCCAAGTAAATGAGTAGAACTTGTGATGGAATGATTTGAAGATTCAGTTCTGAGGTAAGCTGTGTTACAGGGGATATCATCCAGGTCTTTCAAGGTAGGGAAAGTGCTACTCAGTTGCATTTCAGTTAGCATTTGACGTAATTCTGAGGCTTCCTCTTTGAGTTGAGCATTCTCTTGAACGGCCCGATCATGACACTCCGAGACATGATTAAGCTTATCCATGAGCTGGTGGTTTTCGTTTCTGAGCCACACAACCTGCGACCATAGCTCATCCAGGTGTTTCTGCTTGCGCATGCGCGATCGACGCGCAGATTCCCGATTGGATATCATCCTTCTCTGTTTCCTTTCATTGATGAGAGAAAGTTGTTGTTCATCTGCTTCATCCGAAGTAGAATTGTTGCTTAGGCATGGTTGTTGTAGGCTGAATTCTTGAAGTTGAGGGGGAATTTGGAAATTACGAAATGGATTATTGAATCTGTTGAATTGGAATGTTGGTAGATTATTCTCAGAATATAAGGACTGGTTTGAAGGAACCAGATAATGAATTCCTGAAACCTCAGTAGGCTGCATGGTTTGCAAGAGAAGGAAGATGTGGATTTACTATTATTTGGAGGGTGGATGCATCAGGAGTGGCCTTTTATAGAGTGGAAAGAAGTTGAGATGACCCCATTATTTGCAATTTGGAGTAAACAGTGAGAAAGCAGACCACTAGAAGAATATCATGCAGATCATGTTATTGTCGTTGATGATGTAGCAAATGTTATGCATGTATGCATATGAGTCATAATGAGTATTAGAGTGTTAAAGATTGTTCGTTAATTACTTGCATTGAAATGATCATGTGATGCTCATATAATGACGTGGTTCTATATATAGCTTCCGCCTGCAATCCTCTCCCGTCCGTGGCTGAAAAACAAAAGGAGACGAACAGGGATCAAGAAGTCAATCTTTAAAGTAGGGTGGAGTATTACTGCTATCCTGGTTTTCTTAAGATCATTTATACTCCAATTAAGTTACTCTTAATCCCATATATATATATATATATATCTAATTGTTTTGGTGACATTCTGGAAGTTTGATATAAATACGCATTTGAACCAAATTTAATGGGATGTCCAATGACTGACATGAAGGCATAATTCATTGTCTTCCAAAAGGATTAGACATGAAGACACCATATATACAAAAGGCTTGACAACTTTTAAGTGGTAGTTACCAATTGTCCAAGGTGCTCAATTTACCAATTAGAAGAAGCGAGTAGCTTTCGGTTTAGAAGAAGAAGCGGATAGCTTTCGATTGCCACAGAACCAATAACTATATAATCTAATCATGTATGGTACGGCTAATTAATGCTGACCTTGGCAAGCACATTTAATTAAATTAAGAGACTAAGAGTCCAGGCTTTAACAAAAGCATTATTATTGATAGAATTGAAAGGGAAATGGAATTTATTGTTTTAGTTGAAATCTTAATTTCTTTTATTATTATTATTATTATACAAATAGAAATGTTCCTTCTTCTTTCTCTATCTATAAATGAATAAGAAAAGATGTAACTTTCTTCAAAAAGTACAAGGCTGTGCCACCATGAGCATGACCAGGAACTATTAATCGGATCGGACTTATGTTAAGTGTAATCCCCACTCGACACCTGTAGAATATTAAAATCTCATTTCAAAAATCTGACGATAACCACATGGAGAAGATTAGATTTACTCATAGCCACACTCTTTCAACTAGTCTCCCTGAGTGGAATGATCTCATCACATCAGCAAGTGGCGGTGGGGATGGAAAGCAGGTTATATGTTTGTACTTTGGAACGCCAAACTCTCCCACTAGCTGAATAGGCTTTGCGAGACATTCAGAACCAAAATCTCTCTCCCCCTCACTTCTGGTTGAGTGGACTAAATAGTCAACAAAACCATTAGACAGATATGGACATATATTTCTTTTCTTTTTTGCCACAGTTTTTCTTTTATTATATATCAATTTCCAAGTAGATTGTCAATGGCAGACACACTTCGGGCTGTGAAGTTAGATGAGTTGTTGGAAACCTGCGTCAGTGTCTATTTTTCGTACTTGCAGACTTTACACTGTAAATATGTAGAGTCAATTTCACACCCTTCTGTTCTTTTAGGTGGTTGAATTAACGGAGTAAATTCACCTAAAACTATATTAATCTAAGAGGTTGTGATCTGTCACGCTTAGGACAAAAAATTAGACAATCCACAAGTAAGATTGAAATTTTTATAAGAAAAATTAGACCAGAATTTTGGAAAACTTAAAATTATATTTTTAATAAGTCCTAAGGTTTAATTAAAAAAAAAGAAATAAAAGACTTATATAACTAAAATATGTATTTTTTATTACTAAAATCTCCTTTATATAAGATGAACATAAAAAATAATACAAATATCTCAATTATAAGTGCAACAAGGATTTATAGTTACATTAAAACACTAACTATTAATACTATTTTTATTAATTATGACAATTTTATTTCGTTAGGAAATTATCGATCAATCCTAACTTAACTAAGAATTGAGGAATTCTATTTCAATCCAAAATTTTAATGTCGCAATGAAATTGCCACATTCAGGATTTTTCTTGATCATATTGGAATTTAACTCCACAATAACTCTTAATTCAAATAGGAAAACAAAAAATATCAAACATGTTTGGAACTTTATAAGTGTAAGTATAGTCTAATTACAATAAACTAAAGACTAGAATCGTTTTCTTGCAAGTTATTGCATGCGATGGATCTTTGGGCAAGGCCATGGCCGCCTTGCCTCCTTTGGTGATCCGACTCTTGCTCCACACGACAGCCGCTATCCTTGGCCTATCACAAGCTACGGATCATCAATAGGGCTCCG
>JAOQMR010000008.1:13459526-13480751 GCA_027563865.1 Erythroxylum pelleterianum | reverse complement strand
ACGAAAAAGATAACACAATTCAACCCCCCTTCTTGTGTATTGATTATCATATTACTAACGTGTGATTCAACTTCAATACTAACTAGACGTAAATGGAGGTATTATTATTCACGATACAGCACACCACGTAACTTGAAAGTATGAATGTCAATGGCTTGGGCTGCCTAACTTGACCCGGCTCACCCCACAAGTTGGGTGGCCCATAGCCTCACGTGCTCGGGCCAACTTTAATTCTTGGTTTGCTCGTGGCCCGACCAATTTAGGCTAAAATTGAACCGAATCAAAATTTACTTTTCTACATCAAAACTTTAATGGTAACATATATAATACAAAATATTGTCACATAAGCATCTCTCTCACCCACCCATCACCGTATCTAAAGTCCAAATATCTAAAACACTACAAATGAATTCCCTAAATAAATCTTAAAGATGAATCTCCAAAGACATCACGTTGAAACCCCTGAAACACTTTCTTCTTAAGATTGCAATGGAGAAATCTGGATATGGGCCTGATGCCATCTGGTATCTTTAAAATGAATGTGTTTAATTTTTATCTTTGCTCCTAATTCATATCAAGACTATTACGTTTTCGGGACATAACATATATTAGTGCAATGCAACAACCGAACACTCTAAATAGATTAAAGTGCAGTATTAGAATTAAGTCTAAAATAAGGTACCTTCATGTAGCTCAACACGAGGATAGGTCATTATATCTTCGATACTAACAAGAATTGAATTGATCACATTTAAAGCTTACCTACCGCTTACGTAGAAGCTGAATATATACTATGGCAGACGGTAAAAACAAGTTTATCTTTTGTTGACATGTAACCAGAAATTGCATTACAATTTCACTCGCCACTTGAATTTTTATTTATATATAAGAATACTAAATAATTATGATAAATGTAAATAAAATAATTATTACCACTTAGGAAGTAATGTAAGTGGCCTCTGAGTATTATAATTATCACTGTCTTCTAATTAGTTTAAACGTCAACCATTCATAAAGAATCTTACATAGTTTCTCCCTGTCTTTGTCAATTTTTAAGTGTTCAACATCGTACATGTCTAGATAGAGTCCAGATCTCCTGTCTAATATTATGGTGTCTTATTGTGTTCAATAAATCTCAATCATTTATTTATGTGAGGCCCGCATGGGACCCACGTAGGTCCCACAAAATAAATGGCTGAGATTCCATGAGACAGAATAAGACAGAGAAAAACTAGACAGAAGATCTGGTTTCGTCTAGATATGTCTGCCATGCCAATAAACGTCAAATTTTAGTACACGTCAAGCATATATACTGTACATAGGAATTGTATATTCCTATTCGTGTCCAATACTAGAAATTAATTAAGATGCATTAGATTGCAGTCATTACTCTTTTATGCTTTGAATTTATATTAAATACATTTTTAACATTTATTTACCCTGGCTTTTTGACACTATAGTGTGGGGTAACACAATAATTTATTAATCAATTGATATTTATCGAACAATTGATTCAATTGATATTATTGGTCTCAAACATCTAACTACCTTTAATCATGCCAAGGCTTAAGACTAAATTCTAAAAAATATATATTCAATTCAAAATACGACGAAATAAAAACATCACAAATAATTATAAGCGATAATTTTAAAATATTTAGCTATGTTTTTTTTTTACTCAGCCAATATTCTACTCAATTGTATTGACTCAAGGCTAGGAGTCAACTTCAACATTGTTTCTTGATACTACCTAGCTAGTTGTGATTTGTGCATAAAATTCCATCAATTATACCTTGAAATGCAAGGCTCCAGCTAAATGCCAATCTAACCATCTACAATATCCATGTTCTTAACTAGAATTTAGAGATTACCGCAAAGCGACATCAAGCACTATCATAACAAAATATTATTTCCTCAAAAAATTCCGACATCTAATTTTGGAAATTGTTCCACTGCAGTTGGAGTTTTATGTCTCTTCCTTTAGATTCTGCCTGCTCCAATTAGCCACCAGTCTTTTCTTTTTTTCTCATTAGGATATCTTCCTTTAGATCCTGCCTGCTCCAATTAATTAATAAGTGTAACAACACGTTCATCACCTAATTTTGAGAAGCTAGCCAAACTTGTTTCCATTACCTGGTAGTCCGGAGAAATCAAGATAGCACACCTCGTTTCAAACATTAGGTTTTGATAGACGTCAGATACAGATTGGAATTGTTGATAACCTTAATAGTTTGGTGGAATCAAAACCATTGGATTAAGTGTATAGATCATTATAAGCTACGTAGATTATGTCTATAGTCGTATTTCAATTCGTGACAAAATAATAGCAGTCGGCAGCAGGATCATATGACTATGATCTTAAGGAAACCAGCACTTGTCCTTACTTGTCATCATATCGTAATTAACGATGTCTTCCGTAAATGAGACATTAACAAAGTTCCATAAAATCAATCCTTATAAATGGGTTTTAATTGAGGTGAGGGAATAGCAGCTTTTCTTCTCCCGTTGATCGACTCCGACTTTATCTCCCGTTGTTGTCCAATTTATCTCCCACACACTCCAATATGACGAAGAAGGGGGTCAATTTCTTCCATTTTTCATTTCTTTCTGCTTTCATTTCTCGTAGCTACTTCTTCTTGCAATTGCATTCTCTACTCACCAACTTATACTTCATCAGTCCACTCACTTGTAAATGTACATTTTTCTCTTTCTTCTCATGTTCTTTTTTTTTTTTTTTTTTGCTTGATCATCAGTTTCTTTTCCTTTCATTGGCTAACTGCTAGCTAACTAGGTACTGATTTATATTACGTTTTTCAGAACAAATGTTATTGGCTTCAAAAGAATCAAGTCGATTTACAAGCAGCTATGTTTCGCCTAACCTCGTTGTATCTTTCTAATCAAATCCCTCTTTTAAGAAGTCGATTTGTTCCATATCCTCCTATTTGAAAATAGGCGCCGCTTCAACCCTTGATTGAATTTGATCATATGATTTAGCTACACTCATGCATTTGACTAGTATAACCCATGGCTCCAAGTGAAGGCTCAATCTTCCAGCTATTTTTGAATCCCAGTTACAAGTTATAGCAAGTATAGTACTGAATTCCTGAAGAACATGACTCACGTTTAATTAATAAGTGCAATATTTAAAGTTTTCTAGGAGCAAAGGTTATCTTTTGCTATATTTTGTGCTGTTGTTTTTTGCTGTTTGATTGCCAATTTATGCAACACAGGCTGAGGATCGTACTAATATTTTTCTCGAGGAGGGTAAACAAAGCCAGAAAGTTATTGCAAGCCAAGATGCAAATGAATCCGAGACGACAGTTTCTGCTACTGTGCATGAGGAGAAAAAGAACCTTATTAAAAATTGGACAGGAACGTTAGTGATGATTCCATTAACAATCATCATCAATGTTTTTGCTTCAAGTGGCAACTGCTACTTTGCACCAGGATCTTTCCCACACCGCAGTTTCTTTGTAGCAGTTGCGGTGAACTTTTACAGCTCTGTCGCCGGAGTCATCCTATGGACTACATTCAGGAGGGTTGCCACATGTTTTCTCCTGATGGCATTCCTATCCGCCATGATATCAGTTACAATTCTTTTAGGTGAAACACTTCAAGGAGAACTGAGTTGTGTTCCATGGATGCTGATGGTAATCCTCATTCTGATGGTCTTCTATGCTGGTATTTCATCAATTGTTCGAGCCCAAGAATGAGAAATTATAACTATCGAACAGTTACCATGGCTTATTAGATGTCAATAAGTAATAATAATAATAATCTTCAAAGCCATGTCTCTATGCACCAAGTTTCTGTTGAGTGTCTGATGAAAGTAGGGCTTTATTCAACAGGCAACTTGTATATGTCTTTGCTTTTCAATGTTGAGAAATAACAGGAAGTTCCGTTTTGGCTTCCATGTATTTAGTCTATATTCTTGGTTCTGTCTGCAGAAGAATCAAGGAGTTATGATATTGCAAGATTTTCGACTTGATTTTTTATTTTTTTATTTTTTTCAGTGGCGACACAACTTTTCGATTAGTTTTATGTTTCAATACGTGGAGCAAGAGTGCAACAGCACGCTTGGCACCAATCAGCATACTTGAACCTTTATATAATGAGGTTCTTTCTTCCACTTAGGATCACAAACACGATGTTTTTTGTTAATATATTCATTATTTTTTACTACAAGAGAGCTGCAATAATTTTAAAAGAAAATTAATAATTCTTTATTTTTTCAGAATTAAAATTGTATTAAGATATTAAGATAAGGCAAAAGCTTGGAGGGATACAAAGATATGTACAACTCTAAGAAATAAAGAAGCTGACCAAGTAAAATAAAGCTAAATCAAGTGATACAGTAACTAGTTTGGATAATTTGACATCTAGAACTGAAGATATTGACCACTATAAGAAGCAAGGATAACCCTCATAAGTACCATTTAGAGACTAGAGTAGGGAAGAAATATAGGCGACCACCTCTCACCAAAGCCATCTCGTAATTACAGTGAAATTCTTATGCTGCATTACCTTGATATCTTTATTAATGTTCTTGAGCACTCTTTAGTTCATCTCCGACCATCAGTTATGCATTGTACATCCAATAGCCATTTGAAGGAATTTCAAATCAACTTTGCATTTGATCTGAAGCTTTAAAATCCAATGAATGGTGTCTCTTCATTCATTGACTATACATTGAGTCCCGCATCTAGCTCAACTATCTTGTCTCCATCAAGAGTAGTAAGTCTCTCCTTTACTATTAGCCACAAATCAAAGGACACTTTAGGTGACAAGAGTTTGCTATAGACCAAATTAAACAAGGTAACTTTGGGAGCAGTTTGTCTGAGTAAGTCCATACGGGACTTAATATTGGTGAATAAGCATGATGGATGTCTCAACTAAATTGCTTTGTCATCTTTGTTGGGGTTAGGAAGGTAGGCAGGGAAGCAGCCTTACATAATGATATAAAATATGTTGGAACTATCTCAGTTTCCCCCTCAATTAAGGCATTCATTGTAGTATTAGTTGAGAAGAAAAGCCTTAAAGAAGTGAAATTTGGAAGTAGATAATGAGGACCAAGAGAGCTTTAATTGTCATTACAAAGTGAAGTGTTAAAACCATTACCAATCTTCACCTGAATAGAGTCGTTTAGCTTTAGAATTTGTTTCGTGATCTAAGAGGACTAGCTTCGTTTTGACTGCCCTGATGTTTTTGCCTCTCAAGAAGAAGACACGAACCTATTTTACCTACAAGAAGTCATTCTCACTTATAGTTATCCGTAGTCTCTTTTCCAAAAGTGCCTTATTCACTAGTTTTAAGGAAAAGACCCCTAAGCCCCCCTCATCTGTAGGTAAAAAAAATGTTATTCTACCGCACTTTAGTATAAGCTTTAGTGTCAATATCCCCGGACCATAGGAAGTTGCTCAAAAGTTTCTTTATGTCATTACAAAGCCTCTCTGGGAGCATGAAATGAGAGGACCAAAAATTGGAGAGCTTATTCAGCATGAAACAATTAGTTAAAACGGTAACTAATTGTCTCCCAATAAATGATAGGATTTTATTTGCCTAATCCCCACCCTTCTTCGAATTAGATCAAATAGTGGTTGGCAATCCTAACAGGCAATGTTTTAAAAACTGGATCGGATGTTAAACCGGAAAAAAAAGGTTTAATTGGTATTAGACTGTTATAAAACTAATTAAAGATTAAATAAAATTAATAATTTGATATATGTTTGAAAGATATTGTAAAGAATTTAAAGTTTAGTGAAAAAAAGATTGTTAAATTAAAATTTATAAGAATTTATATTAAATTAAAATTTATAAGAATTTATTAATTTACGAAAATTGATTGATTAATTAATAAATTAATCGATTTTTAAGAACAAGAGTAATTAAATATATCAAATCGACATGTTAGAAGGTTTAAGTCCAACATTTAATGAAAAAATATTGTATATAATACCATAATGTACTATTTTAAATAATTTAAATTAACAAAACATTTTTTCAAAAAGTTCAAGTCAAACCGCATGGTATCATGTAGAATTAATTGATAAATGATGTCCCTTTAAATTGGTAAGTTCAATTTACTTGGGTCTCTGACGCTCTCTCAGTGCTTGCCAACCTTACTCTCTATCTCTCTTTTGCTTCTTAATTTTTGTCTTTTTTAATGTTTCGCCCTTTTGCTTCATCTTTCTCTGTTGCAAACCACCACCCATTGTCCTCCTCCACAATCGTCATTCCCAACTTTTTGCTGGAGCAAACTACAAGGCAAGAGGCTTCTTCTACGACATGATTCCCGACCTTCTCATTGTCGACCTTCTCACCATTTCTTGCTCTTTCTCTATCCTTCCCTTCATAACCGTCATTCAAATTTGAAAATTTCTGATATTTGTTAGGAAAAAAAAAGAGATACGATTGATAGGCTAGATTAGCAAGATGGTTCACAGTTCAAAGAAAGCCAACCGGCTTATTATTTAACCAATAGATTTTTATTAATAAAGGTTAAAAGTAAAAACTGAACCGAAAACGAGTCCAGTTTGCTCTTAATCCGATCGAACCAATCGATCTAGTCCGGTTTTTACACCATTGCTAATAGGAGATTCTTTTGGAAGAAATAGAGACTCCTAGGTATTTGAATGTTAGGGATTTAGAAGCTAGTATTTGAGAGTAGATTATGCATAATTCATAGATACTATTAAAAACTCTTCTCTTTGTTAATACATAAGCCTAAAAGCTAATTGAATTCCTTTAATGATCTTATTATACAAGAGATTAAAGAGTTATTAGCCCCATAGAATGAAAAGAGATCATCTACAAAAGCTAAATGAGTTATCTATTGCAGATTATATTTCTGCTAGAATCTAAAGCCCTATCATCAAAGGAGACAAGTTTGCATAACATTCACTTTGGATGCTAGAGATCAGTTTTGGGATAAAATCATTGATAATTAATAAGGAGAGAACATAAGCCTTTAAAGTTCTCATCTATTTTTCAAGGTATACCTTAGTATGATTCAAAAGCTTTTTCTCACATGTAAGTACCATACCCTGATCATTTAGCAAATAAGGAGTTTTATTCCTCCAAAGCTTTCATATCTTTCATATAATCATATAACGCTAATTTTTCCATCTGCCTTTTTGTATCTCCTGAATGATCATACAATTCTCTTTGTCTATTTAGGAAAGTCTCCCTGGCTTTGTCAATAGATTCTTTAGATTTGTTAGAAAAAAAACTAGATTAAGCCTCTTTAATTTAATTTTAATGGCCTCAAGTTCTTATTAAATTGATAAGAAGCATGACCCTGAATACTCATTCCTAGGCCTTAGACAGTACATAATAGAAGATATGCAAGTAAACTTAAAACTTAAACCTTTTGTTGACTAATATTCAAGAAAATTTTATGATACTTAACCTATATTGAGAATAATTTTTGATTCACTTCTTCAAGTTTAATACCTAGTTTTCATATTTGTAGAAAGTTTGGATGGCAATTATAATGAAAAGTTCTACTTCAATCACCTCTTAAATTTTGTCCTTGTTGGAGATTTAAAATATAAAAAAAAACTAATCTTCATTAAGCATAACATCTAGAGGGCCTTTAGCTTTCTACTACTTTAATTCCCAAAGCCTAATGACGGGAAAGGTTATCCTCTTACCTGAGAAGAACCCTACTATAATCAAATACAATGAGTTTTTTCACTTTCCTTAAGAATGTCCACTAGAGGGGAGACGAAAGTAGAACTTAGGACTTAGGAAATAAGAACAAAAAGTAGAAGAAAGTAAGATGGAGACACTAGGAAAAATCATGGTAAAGAGAAGAAAGAACTTCAAACAATAGCCATAAACCCTAGTGATAGGATTTTTCTTATAATGCTTTTCTTTAAAAAAATAATTCTTAATTTAACAAAAAAATGAAAAAACAAAAGATTTTTATTCTGCTTTTGATTTTGGATACCAAAAATGTATGTTTTTATCTTATGAAGTTATATTATGTCAATTTTATATTCTCTTATCTTAACTTAGCAACCACAAGTTGAAGACATTAACATTTGAAATACACTTGAAGAGTAAAATTACTTACCTTAATTTCTTAAACTCAATATGAACTTATGTTGTTTCATGTATAGATAAAAACCAATATTTTCTTTTCCCATCACAAAGTCTAAATATGTAAAACCTTTAATCTAAATTGTTTTAATAAGATAACTAGCAACTGGTATGTTTTTCTTTTGCACTAAATGATTAATAATTGGTAGTTATGATGTGCATAAAAAAATCATATATGTAATATAGATATATATATATATATATATATATATCATAGGTCATAAAAGTTCCTTTCGATTCTAACGTTTCACTCTAACATTCTAACTTGAAATTGACCCCCCTTTTGTCTCATCCATCAGGATAATGTCGTTAGCAAATAACATACACCAAGGCACCTCTCCTTAAATATGTTTAGTAAGTTCATCTAATACTAATGTGAACAGAAAAGAGCTTAAGGCAGAGCCTTGGCGTAGTCCAACACTAATAGAAAACGCTTCCATGTCACCTCCTATCGTCCTTATGCTAGTCAATGCTCCTTTCATACATATCCTTAATTACGCTGATATAAGTCATAGGAATGCCCTTTGTCTCCAAATACCTCCATAAGAGTTCTCTAGGAACCCTGTCATACACCTTCTCTAAATCAATAAAAACTATATGCAAATCTTGTTTTCGTTCCCTGTAGCATTCCATTAGTCTACGAAGTAGATGTATTGCTTCTGTCGTGGACCTACCATGCATAAATCCAAATTGGTTGGCCGATATGGAAGCAGCTCTTCGGATTTTCTTTTCAATTACCTTCTCCCACAACTTCTTGGTGTGACTTAGTAATTTGATGCCTTTATAATTGTGACATTGTTGGATGTCTCCTTTGGCCTTGTATAAGGGGATCAACCTATTCAATCTCCATTCATCCGGCATTTTTGGCTGACTCGAGGATCACATTAAAAAGCTGAACTAGCCACTCAATACCGACAACTCCTATTCCCTTCCACACCTCTATAGGGATCTCATCCGGCCCTACGGCTCTTTTGCTCCTCATCCCCCTCAAAACCTTTATAATTTGTCTCCTTGTGACCCTTTCCCATGAGTACCTGTTAAGAAAATGCCCTGACACGGAGGGTTCACCTAACATTATGTTGACCAATATGTCTTCGTTATATAGGTCATAAAAGTAACTCTGCCATCTCCTCTTGATGGCTTGGGCCTCCGTGAGTAGCTGTCCTACTTCATCACGTATACAACAGACTTGGTTGAAATCCTTCGTCTCACGTGCCCTATCTCGTGCTAGTTTGAAAATTTTTTATACTCCCTTGAATGTATCCAAATCCCTGTACATAGTCTCGTGTGCTTCTCCTTTAGCCATTAACATTGTCTTCTTTGCCTTTTGTTTCGCCAATCTATACCTTACTCTATTAGTTTCCTGTTCCGTCTCTATTGTACTTACTAAAAGATCTTTAAAAGCTCTCTTTTTCTCCTTTACTTTCTCCTGAACCTAGTCCGACCACCACCAAGATTCCATCTGCTCATCCCTACCTTTTGGATAACGCTAGGAGTTTTGTGGAAATTTCTCTCACTACGGGGGCTACTCCCTCCCACATCCGATTAGCATCCCCACTCATAGACCATGTTGTATTATACCGAACTTGAGTCCTAAATTGTTCCACCATGTCCCCTTTTAGCCTTCACCATCTAATTTTACGACATTGCTTGGCAAATTGCTGTAACCTCCATCCCTTAATTCCTAGATCCAAAACTAAAAATTTTTGTTGAGTTGATAGGCATGCAGCCAAAAGCACTTTACAATCTTTGCACCATGATCTGGCTCTTTTCTTGACAAGGAAATAATCAATTTGCGTCTTTGTTGTGCTACTATGAAACGTCACCAAGTGCGCATCCCCACTATCATTTCTATTGTCCTAACTGAAGCCCCCATATGTCCCTGTATATCCATCTGAACACAGCCCCTATATGCCCATTAAAATCACCTCCTAGGATGATCTGCTTTGTATTAGAGATTTGTAGAAGCACCTCTTCCAGGGCCTGCCAGAACAGACTTTTTTGTTGTACGTCTAAACCAGCTCGAGGTTCATAAGCACATACTACATTGCTAAAAGCAATTTTTGCCACCACAATCCTATCATTGACCCTTGTGATCCCCACCACTCGGTTTATAAGTTCCCTAACCACTAAGATGCCTACCCTATTATACTTCTGTATACTTTTCGAGTACCATAGTTTGAAACCCCCTATCTCCTTTGCTTTAGCTCCAGACCACTTAGTCTCCTGAATGCAGACTATTTGTATCATATACTTGTCTAAAATCTCTACTAATTCTAAGGACTTTCCCGTGAAGGTCCCAATATTCTAAGAGTCTATTCTTATAAAGTCATCTCCTTTTTTATTCCTGCATGTTGCACGCACCGAATTGCTTACACTGATTCCATCTGTTTGATTTAAAGGCATCCCTCCTACCTTGTGTCTTTCACGCTTCCCGTAGGTACTATCCTAAACAGTCCTTTAAAAGCTGATAATAACAACAATAACAACAACAACAACAATAATAATAATAATAATAATAATAATAATAATAATAATAATAATAATAAACTAATAAGAATACGAAAAATCAATAAATAATTAAATAGTAATAAAATAAAACTAAGATAAATAATAAATAATTTGCCAACCGAAGTGAGCCTCAATAATGCACAAAGAATACCAGTATGAAGACAAAAGGCATGACTAATTAGAGCACGAAAATCTGTTGAAACTCGCAAAATACAATACGTGGTCCAAGTAGAAACACATAGCGTTCTCGTCAAAGTTGAAGAGCTCATTGAGAGATTTCTGAAATGCCAGGAGAAATGGTCTTTGTGCCCGATAAGGAGAGGGTCTATAGAGAGAAAAATTTCTAGAGGGTGTTGATTAAAACACGTTATAACCAAAAAATAAAAGCCTTATCTTATAAAGGAAGTCGCGTAAGACAAAAGGAGCGGGATAGTAATGGCAAGCAATAGGAAAGGACTGATGGGGGAGGATTAGAATGTACCAACGGGCTCCCACCCTTCTTATACATGTAGGTAAAAGGACTGCCTTAAGAGCTACAACGCAGTGTTGGTGATATTCCCAATTAAGGGAAATCATAGATTTAATAAGTTTCCAATGTAAGAAAAACTTTTTCTGCAAAGGGTTATTAAATGCTTTGATAACAAAATAAGTATTTTCAATACAAACATGATCTCTCTCTCTCTCTCACTCTCCCCCCTCTCTCCATTTACATCTACATCTACATCCTTATGTTTTCTACGGAAATAACTCAAAACCAAACTTAGATTACGTACTAAGCAATTATAGCATTCAAAATGTAATAATTCTTATATTGCTAACCGTCTAACTGCAACTAACAACTTCCATCTAATGAATACATCTAAAATACAAATAGATATGAAACTATGTTAGAAATGGGGATCTTTTATTTAACAAAGGCAATGCATATAAGAAAGAAGAAGCAAAACCTCATAACCTCATTTTGCATATAAATAATTAGACAAGCACAACAGAAGCCAATGGTGGAAGAACATGGATGCAGAGAAAAAAGTGACACCTTATTACAAGAAACCATCATTTCTCATAAAACCAAAGAAATTAGTGAGCTTTAGTCAGTAACTCAAAAAGATAGAGACTAGTTGTAAAGAATGTTGTTGTTTGAATACCAAAAATTAGAAGAAAAAAAAAGGCAAACCTAATAGAAACAAACTCCAAACCTCCAACAGTAATTAATATATAATAGAAAGAAACTTACTATGATCAGCATAAACAATGAATACTGCTAACAACAAAAATAAGTGCATCATATCTAATGAATCTTGACCTGCCTAATCTTCCAAAAACACAAAACCTATATATGAAAATCTCAAGACTAACCCCAAAAGCACAAAAGGGATACAAAGAGAAAACAAAAGATGTAATGGGGAATTTGGAGAGAGTAAGTGGAGAGAGAAAAGGAAGCTTACTTACTCTATGAACAAAGAAAATGCTTATTTGATAACATACCTCTGATTGTTCAAGACAAAAAAAACTGGTAAATCCAGAAGGGTTACTGTTATCTGAACCCATTTTTAGACATACAGTGGTTAACTGAACACAATAGTAAGAGCACAATACCTGAGCTGAAAGCTCTTTAGATGCGAATTTTTACACCGGCTACACCTGATCAAAGGGAAACATCACCAAGGTATGTGACATTGTTAGACCATATAAATTGATAACTCCTAGGCTTGTGAAATATCTCACTGATAAGCATTAACAGAGCTGCATCATGGGCTTTCGACTTATATACCATTTAAGTGGTTTATAAAACATATCATCCTTAAGAGATCAAAGATTAACTATAGTGTAGATTTCAAGTATGTTAGCTGAGAAATAAGCCCTTCTTCTCACGAGCATCAACTCTCAAGGCTTGCTTTTTAAAAATCTAAATTGTTCAATCTTTCCCCATTTAACAAAGACCTCAAATAGGATCCATAATCTAAGACTTTATGATATACAAGTTCCTCATAAAGAGGCAAGTGTAGAGCATACTTATCTTTTTGTATAACTGTGGTTATATTATTCAAGAATCAAGCTTTCAAAAAGAGAAAACTTAGAAAGAAGTCATAGAAAATAAAACTCACAATATTTTTATTGATTTTCTTCTTCTGATTACAATGAAGGAGAAGCATTGCTTTTATAAACTAAACAAGGAGGATAAAGACAAACAACTTTAGGGAGAATATTCCCATACTACAATAATGCACACAATAATACAAATGCAAAAGTAAACAAAAGAATTATTGGGAGACACTAGGTCCCAATAATATTCCTAAAGGATACTAAAAAGATAAAAAGGAATCAAATCAATAAGGTCATGCAGAGATAGAGTGTGGGCCACCACTGTCATCATCTGAGTTTGACATCTCCTTATCCATTTTGTCCATGGCTCAGATAAAACAGTCAATTTCTGTATCAGTTCAAACAGGATGCCATGCATCCTAAGCATCTTGGAAATAATTGGGAAGATTGGGCCCAATACTAGTGTTGGGCTTTGGATTTATAGAACTTTCTCCCAATTCAAACATTCTTATGGAATCAAAACTAGGAGGCCTTCTGGGTTCAAAGCTAGGAGGACATGGTATTTCACCAACCATAATGTTAAAACCCATAGTGGCAAACTGGTCCATAGAGGTCCAATATCAATTAGAAGGAGAAATGGGTTCTAGTATAGCAAAAACACTTGGGTGTGGTCCTAAGGAGGTATATGTTGCAGGCTTAATGGCCTTTGAGTAATGGTTTAAATGGTCTAGAAAAAAGGAAAGATCTTTCGATAGATCTTTATATTGCTTGGGTCAATCTGTGATGGTGTGCCAATTTTGGAAATGGTTGATAGTGCAGATATAATCATGACTAGTGGGACTATATAGACAGTGAATGATGAAAATAAAATGGGCCTTTTGTTTAGAGAGAGAAATAGCCCATAATTCATGTTTGTTCAAAATATGTCCAAGTTAGAGGTGCCATTTTTGTGAAGGTTGGAACCATTCTAAAAATGTCCACAAAAGTGAGTCGGTATTGGTTGGGTTTAAAAGGTGCTAATAAACATGCAATGGCAAAGGACAATTTGAGTAAGCATAGAGGCAGATAAAACCCAGAGATACCACATGCTTGATTCAGAAAGAGAATCGTAGAGGTAGTAGATAATTCGATGGGGAGTTTTTGTATCAAAATAATATGGATGTGAAGGGACACGAAATCTTGAAACTTAAGCGAGGAGGAAAAACTTGGACACTAGAAAATTTATAAGAAGACTCGTTCGGAAGCAAAAGTGAGCGATATACAGACCTGAGCTCATATCCTTTAATTTCGCAACTCAAACCTTTACATGCAACTGTTAACAATTTGAAATCCAAAACACAAAGAAACTTGTACAACTCAAGCAATTTCCCAAAATTTCTCATGCAAATTTCATTAATAATAAAATAAGAGTTTTACAAAGCTTTAATGGCATTTCAAGCCATAGTACATCAGTTAAGTTCAAGATCCCAAAAATACAAAATGTACTTGAAATGCGGCTAAAGCCTCGAATTCCCAAAAATCTAACCACAAATACAAAAATATTTCAATTCGGAGTGATGCCGAACTCTTGACCTACTCGAACTCTTGTTCATCACCTGTATGGGGGAGGAGAATGAGGGGGGTGAGCTATAAAGCTCGTGGGTAGCAATTTTATAACCAGCAATACGCAAAACCAATGAAATATTTATTTCCATATTAACAAAAATTCACATAGTACATCACCAAGCATGTGTTCTTTCATCAAAGATTTTCGTGATGCAAAACATATATGCATAAACCTTGTCAGTGTATCATGATCACATATGCACATCAAAATGGCCAGGATGGTCCATAAACAGAACGAGCTATCACACTTCCCGAAAGGGTCCTGTGAAGTCATGAACAGAACGAACTAACACAAGTCTTGTGTAGTCATAAACATGAGGGAGTCCTTGAAGGAACATCCCTTGCCACTAGCGGGCAAGCGGGAGAAGCCTTAAGTCAAAGTGCACTTGACAACATGATGGACCAAAACAGACCCACATAACATGTATTGCATATTCTTGTAAACTTGTTGCCCAAAATGGCAAATTTTGAAACTTGATTCCTTTCATAATTCATTTCCATGATTCATCAATATAATAAACTCATGTAAGCATATAACACTCTCTCAATGCATTCAAGAGTTATAAAAGCATGTTCATGAAGTAGTCGAAAATCGTTTATTTCCAAATCATTTGTAAGAAAACATTAGTGGCCTATTACTTAGCCATAAAATTGTAACCCACCTGAAAATCCTTGCTTGTTACTTGCTCAATTGTGTTCTTCTTCTTGCTCCTCTTGCCTCACTTGATTTCCTTCAACAACAACCAAAATTCCATTCAATTTTGGTGTAGAAATCGGAAAGTTAAACTTTGACAACTTGAACTAAACTTAAGCTGAAGCAAAGATTCTATGCTCAACATCCAACCACAATTGGAGATCCTTAGGGACTGAATTACAATTCTAATACTTCATTCAACTTGTAGTCCTATGTCCCTGGTTCACAACGAATAAAAATAGCTTCATTTGGACATCTACAACCAAAGTTATGCCCAAAATACTAAACAACGTCTGCACTGGAAACTGAAGCTCGTCGCGACGAGGAACCTGGGGGTACGTCGCGATGTTGGCGTACGTCGCGACGTGCAAACGAAAGCTCGTCGCGACGTACAAGCCGACACACGTTGTGACGTCTGCAACTGCAGGTCGCGACGTGCAGCTCCAGAATCCCCGAAAATCTGATATTCAACATTTCTTTCTATACTCTCCCCATCTTTCCAAACAACACATCTAACCTCTCTAACATCATTCTTAAGTCATTTCTAACCTCATTCCAACACCCAAACACAAGCAAAACATCAAAATCTAACTTAAATCAAAAACCCTAAATCACAACATTTTCTTTCTTCAAACAACCACAACATCACACATCAAACAAGCTATATCTGAGTAGATCTAGTCAAAACAAGAAGAAAACAACTCAAACTTACCTGCTTTAGCTTCAGATTTGTCAAAACTTCAAGCTTTTACAAAACCTACTCTTCCTCTCTTCTTCCCTCTCACGCACGACTCTCCCTCTTCTTCTTCTTCTTCTTTTTATTTCTTTTCTTCTATTTTCTATTCTTATCTATTTACACAAAGTCTAAAATGCCCCTTACTATAAGCCTTTAACCTCTTAACCTTATATGAACTTCCTATAATACCCTCAACCATATTTACTTCTTCAATTTCTACCTACACCACACTATACTCTAACTTAAACTAAATTTCTCAAATTAATACATCTTATTCCATTCATTTAGACAATAATCCTCCTACAAACCACAATTCAATCTAAACCTCAAAATAAGATTTGAAACTCATGCTTATTCAATAAGAAATGAATTCGGGGGCCAACATTTCTCCCCCTCTTAAAAGAATTTCTTCCTCGAAATTCATACCTGGGTCATCGAAGAGATGCGGATACTTCTCTTTCATGGCTTCCAATGGCTCCCAAGTGGCTTCCTCCATCGAATGATTCCGCCACAGGACTTTGACTAACTGAACCGTCTTGTTTCTGAGGACCTTATCCTTGGTGTCCAAAATCTCCACTGGAATCTCTTCATAACTCAAATCATCTCTCAACTGAACTTCAGAGGCCTGAATAATATGAGAAGGATCTGACCTATACCTCCTCAGCATGGAGACATGGAAAACATCGTGTATCTGAGACAATTCCGGAGGCAAAGCCAACCTGTAAGCTAGTGGTCCAATCCTCTCAAGAATTTCATAAGGACCCACATACCGCGAACTCAACTTGCCCTTCTTGCCAAATCTCAATACCCCTTTCCAAGGAGACGTCTTAAGGAACACTTTCTCACCAACTTCATACTCCATCTCCTTCCGGCGTGCATCAGTGTAACTCTTCATTCTATCCGGAGCTGCCTTAAGCCGTTGCTTAACCAATTGACCTTATCAACCGTCATCTGAATCAAATCTGGCCCTACTAGTTTCCTTTCTCCTTCCTCATCCTAGCATATCGGAGTTCTATACTTCCTTCCATACAATGCCTCATAAGGAGCCATCTGAATGCTCGAATGGTACGAATTATTGTAAGCAAATTCGACCAACGGCAAATGCTCATCCCAATCTCCCCTGAAATCCATTGCACATGCCCTGAGCATTCCCTCAAGTGTCAGAATGGTCCTCTCAGATTGACCATCCATCTGAGGATGAAAAGCTGTACTAAAATTCAGCTTAGTCCCTAAAACTTCCTGCAAGCTTTCCCAGAATCTCGAAGTAAATCGAGGGTCTCTATCGGAGACTATGGAATCTGAAATCCCATGCAATCTCACAATCTCATCAATGTATTTCTTTGCTAATACCTGCAAGGAATCAGTCTATGTAATTGCCAGAAAATGAGCTAACTTCGTCAACCGATCCACAATCACCCAAATGGCATCATGCTTCCTACTAGTCTTGGGCAAACCCATCAGAAAATCCATGGTCACTCTTTGCCACTTCCACTCAGGAATGGACAATGGCCTTAACTTGCCTGAAGGTGCCTGGTGTTCAGCTTTGACTTGCTGAAACACTAGACACTTACTTGCATACTCTGCTACATCCCTCTTCATGCCTTTCCACCAGAAATGTTCTCTCAAATCCTTGTACATCCTGGTGCTACCTGGGTGCATGGCATAAGGCGCATTGTGTGCCTCATCCAAAATCTCATCCTTCACCTCTTTGACATTCGGAATACAAAGTTTATTTTTGACTGTCACGAGTCCATCATCCCTCACTATGACTTCGGACTTCTTGCCATTTTGAACTTCCTCTCGAAGCTTACTCAATTCTGCATCTTGAACCTGTAACTCCCTAACCTTCTCTCGAAGTATTGGCCTCAATCTGAAGTTAGCAAGAATGTAATCTGACTCATCCTGCTTCAAACTTATCTTAAGCTTGGCCATCTGTTCCAACAAAGGCAAATAAACTGTCTGAACATGGGCTATTGAGGACTTTCGACTTAAAGCATCTGCCACTATGTTTGCCTTCCCTGGATGGTACTCAATCAGGAAATCATAATCCTTGAGTAACTCAATCCACCTTCTCTGTCTCAAATTCAGTTCCTTCTGGCTCAGTAAGTACTTGAGACTCTTATGATCAGTAAAGATCCTCGTCTGAACCCTATAAAGATAATGCCTCCAAATCTTCAAGGCAAAAATCACGGTTGCTAACTCTAAATCATGAGTCGGATAATTCAACTCATATGGCTTCAACTGTCGTGAAGCATAAGCTATTACCCTATCTTCCTGCATCAACACACAACCCAGACCCTTCCTCGAAGCATCACTATACACTGTATATCCCTCATCTCCAGTAGGCAAAATTAAAACCAGAGCACTTGTTAACCGGTGCTTGAGCTTCTCAAAGCTCTTCTGGCAATCCTCACTCCAAACAAATTTCTGATTTTTCCTTAGTAACTTAGTCATCGGAGTAGCTATCATGGAGAATCCTTCCATAAACCTTCTGTAATAGCCTGATAAACCCAGAAAACTCCTCACTTCTGTTACTGTCGTCAGGGCACGCCAATTCACTACTGCCTCAATCTTCCTCGGATCAATATGCACACCATCTTTTGAAATCACATGCCTAAGGAATGTCACCTCATGTAGCCAAAACTCACACTTGCTGAACTTAGCATAAAGCTCTCTCTCTCTCAGTGTCTGCAACACAATTATGAGATGCTCCTCATGATCTCCTTCACTTTTGGAATATACCAGAATGTCATCTATGAACACTATGACAAACTGATCCAGAAACTCCTTGAAGACCCTATTCATGAGGTCCATAAAAGCAGCTGGAGCATTGGTCAAACCAAAAGGCATGACCAAAAACTCATAATGTCCATACCAAGTCCTGAAAGCTGTCTTGCTTACATCAGACTCCTTAATTCTGAGTTGATGATAGCCTGACCTGAGATCAATCTTAGAGAAGACCCTTGCTCCCTGCAACTGGTCAAACAAGTAATCTATCCGAGGCAGAGGATACTTTTTCTTAATTGTCACTTTGTTGAGTCTCCGGTAGTCAATACACATCCGCCATGTACCATCCTTTTTCTTGACAAACAGAACCGGTGCTCCCCAAGGTGACGAACTTGGTCTTATGAACTCCTTCTCTAACAGTTCCTCCAATTGTTCCTTAAGCTCCTTTAATTCAGCTGGAGCCATCCTATAGGGTGGTATCGAAATAGGTGCAATCTCGGGAATCAAGTCGATAGTAAACTCGATTTCCCTTACCGGTGGCAAACCAGGTAAGTCCTCCGGGAACACATCTGGAAACTCCCTCACAATTGGGAAATCCTCCAACCTTCCCACATTTACATCAGCATCCACCACATGCACCAAGAAGGCTTCACACCCCTGGCCCATCATTTTGTCAGCTATCAAGGCCGAAATAATTCTCGGTGCTGGTGTTTTCCTGTCTCCCCTAAAAATCACCTTCTCTCCATTGCCTAGGTCAAACTCTACCTCCCGAAGGCCACAATCCAACTTCGCTTGGTACTTCTCCATGGCATCCATTCCCATAATGACATCTAACCCCTTTAGGTCTAGAGGTAGTAAGTCCACTACCAGTCTAGCACCATCGATGAAGAGTTCACAACCCTTATACACGAAACTGATCACCACTTTCCCCCTAGAGGTGTACTAACAATCAAAAAGTTATCCAAAGGCTCGAAATCCACACCATGCAAAATCATGCTAGAAAAAACAAAGGAATGCGTGGAACCAGAATCAATTAAAACATACACTGCTGAATCAAATAACTGAGCCATACCCGTGACAACCTCAGGTGCGGCTGCAGCTTCCTCTCTGGTCATAGCAAACACCCTAGCCTGTGCCTGACCTCTTGGTCTACCTGGAGGATTAGGCTTCCTTGTTGTTCCTGAGCTGCCTACCTCAGTGACTGGCCTGGTTCCCACTGTTTCTGTTCGCCTCTGTGCTTGAAACTGTGACCCTTCCTGTCTCGGTTCCTGTGGACAATCCCTGATCATATGTGCCTTCTCCCCACACCGAAAACAGGCTCTAAGTACCCTGAAGCACTCCCCTTTATGGAAGTTCCCACAATGCTCACATTGGGGGTTGGTGAACCAGCTCTTCCTCTCACTTCTATTGCCTCCCGCTGTAGAGGCTTGCACTGACACTGCCTTAACTTGCTTGTTCCTGACAAAGTCACTGCTTCCCACTTCAGTCTGTGTGTGAGAACTCTTTGCACTTCCCTCAGGCATCGGAGCACTCATCCCCTTATTGGAAATCTGCTCCCGGTTCTTTCTCTTCTTATTAGCTTCATACCTTATGTTCTCCAGCTTCTCAGCCTGGAGTGCAACGTCTACTAACTATTGATAGTCATAGAAGTTGTGGATCAAGACTTTCTCCTTGATCCCCAAGTGAAGACCTCCCTCAAACTTGCGACATTTATCATCTTCATTTGCCACAATGTTAGCTGCATAACGGGAAAGCTGAGTGAACTTAAGCTCATATTCACTCACACTCATGTCCCTCTGTGTGAGGTTCAGAAACTCCCTAGCCTTCTCTTGCATATAGACCCTGGAGAGATACTTCTTCCTGAATACCTCTACAAAATCTCTCCATGTCAGTACCGGTGGCAAGACCTGACTGTGAGGCACATATTCCCACCAGTGCAGTGCATCCCCCTGTAGCAAACTCACTGCATAGTCTAGCTTTTCCTCATCAAAACACTTCATTTGAATTAGGATTCTTTCAGTCCTCTTCAACCATGCTTCAGCCTCTTCCAGATTGGTCGTACCACTGAAATCTACAGTCCCAAACTTACGGAGCTTATCATACTGTCCACTCCTGTCTACTGGAGCTCGCATTGGAACCTGAGACCGTTGCTCCATAGCATAAGAGAAAGCCTGAGCAAAGGCTTGAAAGAAACTCGGATCCATGGGATTTCCCTGGGGCATAGGAGGAGGCGATGGAGGCACTTCCTGTTGCATACTAGGTGCCTCAGAGCTCGGAGCAGAATATGTCCCCGCATCTTGTGGAACGTGAGATTCATCCGTGCTGCCCTGGTGAGAACGAGATCGAGTTCTAGCTCCTCGAGTTATCCTTCGAGGCGGCATTTTCACTCCTTCAATATAAAACCATTAAGAACCCTTAGTTTATGCAAACCAATGTTCAAAGTGTGTAAAACAATGCAATTTATAGAAAACAGTTCAAATCGTTCAAAACAATGTAAGTTGTTCATCCCAAAACAATGCAATGCAAACCTAGACCTAAACCTAGTCCGACACCTGAACCAAAACCTAGTCGCTCTGATACCATAACATGTTGGACCCCGTTATCGGAGCCCAACATTGGACATGGTAACTTGAAACTTAAGCGAGGAAGAAAAATTTGGATAATAGAAAATTTATAAGAAGACTCGTTTGGAAGTAAAAGTGAGCAATATACAGACCTAAGCTCATATTCTTTAATTTCGCAACTCAAACCTCTACATGCAACTGTTAACAATTTGAAATCCAAAACACAAAGAAACTTGTACAAC
>JAOQMR010000008.1:13428353-13459426 GCA_027563865.1 Erythroxylum pelleterianum | reverse complement strand
ATAGATTTGTGATATAGGGAACTAGGTAAATTCGGTATACGTATCCACGACACAATGGTGGTCGGAAAGGGGTTAGAAGAATCGAAGGTAAGGGACCACGGCTGGACGGTGAGGTTGTGTCCAAAAACAATCCACGGTCCTTCCGTTAAAACACGAGAGAAATCGGTCGGGTTCTCAAAACTCACTTCGAAATATTCGTTTGCAATGTCAACACATTTCATCGGACCTTTGGTTTCCACAAAGCAAACAACCGATTTTGCAACGCGATCACATTGACGCGCCGCCCTAAAAGCTTAATGACAACAGTCAATCCCTTAGCCTTATTCGCAGATAAGAGAAGCCAATCAGAGAAATTGATTGATGGAATTCCATCCTTCAACTCACGGTTGATGTCACCGTCTTCGATACAAAAGGATTTTTCAAACAAGGAAGATCTCGAGTCCCCTGTATTTCCCATAACCGCATCTTTAAACGATATCTTGGATTTGGACGGATTTGGGGTAGGGGATCCACCACCGTCCGGTGGATCATCCTCCCTTAGCCGGGACTTTTTTGCTATTCGGGCCTCCTGCGATTGGGAACTCAGAGCACCAAACATTTCTTATAATTTAAAACTTCATTGATATTAAAATAATACAAAGTACTCTTATTTTCTGTCCAATATTATTGTGTCTTATTTTGTCTTATAAATTTTAGCTATTTATTTATGCGAGACTCACGCAAGATCCACATAAATAAATGGTTGAGATTTATAGAATATAATAAAATGCTATAATATTAGACAAAAAAAATCCAAATTCTTCTTAATGTGGTAATTACTAATTAGTACAACTAGCATACTGGAACAACATTCGTGATCGAACGTTTGCGGGACTAAGTTGAAGGAATTGGAGAAGACAAAAGGGCTTATAATTCGATTTGATTCGTGACAGGAAAGGTCCCTACTCCATTATTGATACAACATTAGGCTTGCAAATAGGAGGCAGAGCACAGGAATTTTCCTACCCGTCAACATGTACCAAGAGTCTAGTACCACATTGTACTTTTCCACTACTGGGATGAGAGTATACCTACTAACACGCAACTTTCTTAGGGCATTTGGAATATTACTTTTCGATGGCTAAGTATGTTAGTAAGTACATTGGCTGAGTGTAATCTACGTTGGATGCATGAAGTTAGGGCTTGTCTTGTCCTCTCTCAAAAGTAAGCTAATGGACCTTTCTCACGAGAATTGTTTTTGATAATGGTTATGTTGTTGTGTGACACAGGCTGAGTTGAGTTGCCTTGGGCTAGTTGAGTCTAGGCCTAAGCTAAATGCTGTCTCAGGCCTGAATTCAGCTCAACCCATTGTAATCAGTGATCTGAATACCGTTCCGTACCAATACCGGAACGTTGGCAATGGTACCGGTAAAAAAATCCGGCCGTTATCGGCCGTTTTCGGTCGGTACCGGCCGGAACCGAATATACCGGAAAAATCTGCACAGTTCTGCAAAAATTAAGAAAATCTAGGGACTAAAATGCAAATAACAAAAAAACCCTAAAAAACTACCCCCGACTTTCGGTCGCCCACTCTCTTCTCTCTTCTCTGTAGCCCGTCGCTTGCCTCCGTCTGCCGCCTACCTCCGTGCGTCTGCCGCCTGCCTCCCTCCGTCTGTCGCCCTTCGCCGCCCCTCCCTGGTCTGGATCTGGACTCCGGTGGCCTCCTCTCATCTTCTTCTTCTCCTCCGTGCGTCTGCCGCCTACCTGCCTCCGTCTGTCGCCCTTCGCCTCCTTCGCACCGTCCACGCCGCCTAGACACACTGCCTCCTCCGTCCTCCCTCTGTCGCAACCAACACCGCCGGCCACCGACCCAAGTGAAGACCCAGTGAGGCAGTGACCCAGTGATGGTTACATAAGAGTGAGAAAATGTCGAGAGTGAAGGGGATGTGGTTTTAGTTGGATGAGGATAGGAAGATCTAGAAAATATCGAAACTAGGACGGGTGTGAACTGTGAAGTACCAGATCTGCAGCAGAAAGTTTGGTGTTTGTTTGTTGATATTTTTGAGGCTGTAATGAGTAAGAAAACGAAGTTTGGTAAGGGGAGGTGTTGAAGGGACTGATGTTGGAAAATATTCACATCGGTAGTGATGTGTGGGTAGTTTGCATAGCTAAATTAATTCAAAGAGTTAAGAAGTCAAAATCTTACCAACTGTACATACACTTGACCTACGAGTAAGTGGAGCTTGATGATTTGTTTCCCTTTTTGTTAGGTTTATAATTTTTCACAAAACAGACTTCTAGCCTTTTCCTCTATTTATGTTTAGGTTAGGGCTCAAATACAGTAAACTAATAAAGTATACAGTATAATTGTATAATATATAAATATGGACTATTTTGTAATTTTTAAAAAATTTAGGGACTATTTTATAAATTTAAAAAATATCCCGAAACGGTACCCGGTACCGAGTCCGGTACGGTATTCGTAACATTGGTAATTAGTCCAAAAATTTAAGCCGTTGGAAATCATGAACTTTTGACATCTTTGAACCGCTGGCCGAAGTACCCAGCCCACAAAAGGATGAGTGCTAATGTTGATGGCTCATGGCACATCATCAGAACTCACGCTTATGCTTAATAACGAAAGTCTTGACTTACCCGCCAAAACGTCTCCGCGGACAACTATTACACGTTATCACTTTCTCCGCAATCTCTACCCTCCCACCAAGCCTAGAAGAACTACCCACCAAGATCCTGTCTTTTGCTCATCTTTTCCAGGAATGTTCCAAACTGAACTCTCTGAAACTGGGCAAGCAAGCCCATGCTTGCATGATCGTTTCTGGGGTTTCCCCTATGAAATTCACCTCAAATTGTTTGATTCAATTTTATATAAAAACTTCGCATTTGGGTGATGCCAGAAACGTGTTCGATAAAATGATTCTTAGGGACGTTGTTTCTTATAACTCGATGATAGCTGGGTATGCGAGCCACGGCAAGATGGGGATGGCAAGAACATATTTTGATTTGATGCCTGAAAGAGATGTCGTGTCGTGGAATTCCATGATTTCAGGATTTTTGCGAAATGATGAGTGTGGAAAAGCACTTAGTGTTTTCTTGGAGATGGGAAGATCAGGTGTGAAGTTTGATCGAACGACTTTTGCTGTTGTATTGAAGTCGTGTGCAGTTTTGGGTATGTGTGATACTGGGGTTCAAATTCATGGTCTTGTAATCCGCATGGGATATGATAATGACGTGTTTGCAACGAGTGCTTTGGTGGATATGTATGCAAAATGTAAGGAATTATACGGTTCGCTTTGTGTTTTCAGTGAAATGTCCGAGAAGAATTGGGTTTCTTGGAGCGCCTTGATTGCTGGTTGTGTTCACAATAATCAACACATTGAGGGTTTAGAGTTGTTTAAGGAGATGCAAACTGAAAGAGTCGGAGTCAGTCAATCTGTCTATGCTAGTGTTCTCAGGTCTTGTGCAGGGTTGTCTTACATTAGACTGGGTTCTCAGTTGCATGCCCATGCTCTAAAGAGTGACTTTGGATCAGACATCATAGTTGGAACTGCAACATTAGATATGTATGCAAAATGTGGCAGTATGCTTGATGCCCAAAAACTGTTCAACTTGTTGCCAAATCATAGTTTGCAATCTTATAATGCTATCATTACCGGGTTTGCTAGAAGTGACAAAAGTTTAGAAGCTTTACAAGTATTTCACCTTTTAATGATGTCTGGCCTTGGTTTTGATGAAATAAGTCTATCTGGGGCGTTTAGTGCTTGTGCATCAATTAAAGGGAGCATAGAGGGCCAACAAGTTCATGGTTTAGCACTTAAGACTACTTTTAGGTCAAATGTCTGTGTGGCAAATGCCCTGCTTGATATGTACGGTAAATGTGGAGCTCTACATGAAGCGTTTTGTGTGTTTGATGAGATGGAAACAAGAGATGCTGTCTCTTGGAATGCAATTATTTCCGCTCATGAGCAAAATGGAAGTGAAGAGCAAACACTATCCCTTTTTGCATCAATGCTTCGCTCAAGGATGGAGCCGGATGAATACACTTACGGTAGTGTATTGAAGGCTTGTGCAGCTCAGCAGGCCTTGAACACTGGTATGGAGATCCATGACAGAATCATCAAATCTGGTATGGGTTTGGAGTCTTTTGTAGGAGGTGCTCTTGTTGATATGTACTGCAAGTGTGGGATGATTCAAGAGGCAATAAAAATTCACCACAGAACTCGAGAAAAAACAATGGTTTCCTGGAATGCGATAATTTCTGGATTCTCATTGTTAAAACAAAGTGAGGATGCACAAAAATTTTACTCTCTCATGTTGGAAACGGGTGTGGAACCAGACAACTTCACTTATGCAGCAGTTCTCGATACTTGTGCAAATTTGGCAACTATCGGCCTTGGGAAGCAAATTCATGCTCACATCATCAAGCTGGATTTGCAATCCGATGTCTATATCTCGAGCACGCTTGTAGATATGTATTCTAAGTGTGGAAGCATGGAAAATTGCAGGCTAGTGTTTGAGAAAGCACCTAGAAGAGACTTTGTTACATGGAATGCCATGATTTGTGGCTATGCTAACCATGGACTTGGGGAAGAAGCCTTAAAAACATTCGAGAGGATGAAACCTGCAAAAGTAAATCCCAACCATGCAACTTTTCTTTCAGTGCTTAGGGCTTGTGTGCACATGGGGCTTCTTGACAAAGGTTTGTATTACTTCGATTCCATGCTAAGTGAGCATGGTTTAAAACCTCAAGCAGAGCACTATGCCTGCATGGTTGATATATTAGGTAGAGCAGGTCGAGTTGGACAGGCCCTAAAGCTAATTGAAGAGATGCCTTTTGAAGCTGATGCTGTTATCTGGAAAACTTTGCTTGGCGTTTGCAAGATCCAGGGGAATGTAGAGATTGCAGAAAAGGCACTGGCTATGCTTTTGCACCTAGATCCACAAGATTCTTCCGCTTATATTCTTCTATCAAACATTTATGCTGATTCTGGGATGTGGGATAGGGTTGCTGAGCTGAGAAAGATAATGAAGTATAACAACCTAAGGAAGGAGCCAGGTTGCAGCTGGATTGAGGTTAAAGATGAGTTACACACATTTCTGGTTGCAGACAAGTCTCATCCAAGATGTGAACAGATATATGAAAAGCTTGATGTGCTAATTGGTGAGATTAAATGGGCTGGATATTTACCACATATAGATCTCATAGTTCCTGATGAGGAAGCAGGAGAATATGATAACCTTGAAGAGCAAGAAACATGCATCTACAACCACAGTTCTAGCTGCTAACATGGCTGACCAGAGATTTGAGAAGTTAATTTTCAAAAGTTCTTTGTTGATAAAGAATAACTGACAATTTAACAACCAGATACTGAGCAGATTTGGCACGTTTGTTGGAAGCTGAATTCTAGACTGAGTTGGTGTTTTATCAGCAAGAAAGCCTGAAAAGTAAAGGACATTCTAGACGAAGGGCCCTGTTGAAAATTAACGACTTCGTCATTGTTAATACCAAATCAATCAGTCTATAACAGAAGGAAGAGAGAGAGAGAGAGGGGTTCTTCGGGGGAGAAACTTGCTCTGTCTAATCCAATAAAGCGAAGGCGGCAGTCATGTAGTGGGGGCAACTGCAATGCTTTTCGCCAATTTCCACAGGTTCCTTCTCGGGCTTCATTTATCTTCCAAAACCCCTAATTCTTTGCATCCCGTTCTGTTTTTATTTGCTTGTTTCTGAAATTGACTGATCAGGAAAGAGTTCTTTTCTATTTAGTAGATCTTCGATTGTATTAATTGATTGTTCGTTGACATAATCTTTGCTGAGGAGAAGACCAATAGTATTCTTTTGAATTTTACTATTTGGGTTAAAAGATGAGCAAAAATATGATGAGACAACATTGATTCTAGATGATAGGTCACCAATGCACAAGTTTCTAACCCTCAGAAGCTTAGGAAGGCTGGACACAGTCGGTGGTGTAATGGGAGTCTGGTTATAAGACTGTCCACTCAGGCAAACACGTGGGGAAAGCCAAGCAAAGTCTGGTGTTATAAGACTGTCCACACGCCAGGCACATGAAGCAGCCGCCAGATATTTTAATTGGTCAAAAAATATCTGACATTTGATTTTGTTACTTTTTATCAGCCTTAATGAGTTGTTTGAGGATCCATTTTGAGGCAACATTGACCTGTACCTCCTGGAGCATCTATCTCATACAAGCTGTAGCTTAGATCAGTAGCGAACCTACAGTGTGTGGAGGGTGGGCAATTTTTTTTTTTAATTTGATAAGTAATAAGCGACCTTTTCCACTGGGTAATCAACTGCAAGGATAGAGAGTATAGTGTGTGCAAATGCCCCCCTGAAAAAATTTTGCCCGCCCTGAAACAAATTCCTGGCTTCGCCGCTGGCTTAGATCATATGGAATATGAGTAGTGGGGAAAGATGGACAGCACACGTATGATTTTGTTGTTTCTGAAGATCCATATCAAATGTTATGTTATCAGTATTGGATAAAAATTGGAAGCTTAGGCCACTCATCTTTCTTCAGTTCACCACTAGGACGCACTATCCAATGAAAAATAAAAACTGAGGTGGAGATTCACCTTACCCAGGAGGAATCATGATTCTTGAGTTCCTTTTCTATTTCCTTTTTAATGCCTGCTTCTGCTATGTTTGATTTTGATTTCTGCCTAACTGTGGACAAAGAAAATACATCATTATCATTGATTGCGCAATTTGGATGGGGATGCCTTAAGAAGGGTATTTTTGATCTTCATTTCTCTACTTAGCTGCCGCAAAAACTTGTTTTGCTGTAATAGTAGGTTAGATTAGATATGTAGTATCGATTTATACCTGTTTGCTCTCTCTCACTCCCTCTCTCTTTTCTTTTTTTGTTTGTTTAGGGAATTTAAGTACTTCCATTAAAATGAATTTAGATCATGATAATAGTAATACCCTGGAGAACACGTCATCCATGTGTTCTTCAGAATTCAAAACTCATAATGTATAATACTCTCATGTTATTGGAAAGACGTCAAATCCTACATATTATGTGTACGATTTGGAATTTAGGTAATGTTATAGTATGGTATCCAATAAGAAATGGTGTGCGATCGTGACTTAACTAATAATGATAATAAATAGACAAAACCAAGGGACCCATTGCTTAACGTGACATATGATTTTTTTTTTTGGAATTTTAAGATATTATAAATTACCAAAGTAACATCGAGAACAGTGTACAAAGAATAGCAAATTTAGAAAGACAAAAGGGCCTTTCGGGTCACATTTACAAATGCGCTAGCAAGACAGGCAAGAGGGAAAAAACAGAGCACATAATACAGCCTCAAACTACAGTTAAATACACCAACGCTTTCTCATTGCCAAACAGAGTTGTTCTTGCTTCCCATAACCTATTATGACCTCCCGAATCAAGTTAATAATGCAGTCTGTTAACTGATATTTATGTTGTTCTATTTGCTTATAAATACGCCTGTTTTTCTCCCGCCAGATGTTATATAGAACCATCTGAAAAGAGATTCTAAGCATAACACAGTTGTGCCTCCTGTCTGCATGAATAACCTCCTCTAGAGCCTCAATTCAGTCATAGGTGAAGTTTAGGAAACCTATCATAGATAAGATTCGATTCCACACTGCTTTGATATATACATATTCAAAAAACAGGTGGTTTTTACTTTTATTGACTAACTTGCACAACACACAAATGAGGTTATAGGCAGGGCTGGTCCTATACTTTTATGGGCCCTGGGTAAAATTAAATTTTTTTTAAAATGGGCCCCGTCTCATAAAAAAAAATTTTAGCCAAGAAATTTTAGTTTAAAGAGGGGGCTTGGGGCTCCCTCTCATAGAGGGCCCTGGGCAAAATTAATTTTTTTTAAAAAAATGGGCCCCTTCTTATAAAAAAAAATTTTGGGCCAAAGAGAATTTTTTTAGCCAAGAAATTTTAGTTTAGAGAGGAGGCTTGGGGCCCCCTCTCATTGAGGGCCCTGGGCGGGCGCCCTGCTCGCCCTTACCCAGGGCCGGCCCTGGTTATAAGTTTCGAACCACCTGTCCTTTATACGCAATCGGTTTTTAATTATGAGCCACAAGAAAAAAAAAAAGCTACTTTGAATTATAATGCCTGTTTCCAAACCTTTGTACCTTGGGGCGTAACGTGACATGTTGCTAAAGAAAACCTTCAGTGGCAGGTTCTGTTTTCTTTTGTTTTTTTCAAAGCAAGTTGGTTCATTCGTAAAGAAAAAGAAAATCATAAATTCAGAATTCACAACCAAATCTATTATGACGAAGTAAAGGTAGAGTGTGACATATTATTTGAGATAATTCAGAAGTTTTCTTATTTTTGCATTTGACAAAATCGACAATGGCTTCAAAATTTGCATAAAATATCAAATTAAAAGCGGAGAAAATAGTCACTTTTCATAATATTTATTAGGATCAATAGTTATTTTTAGGCATTGACCATATTTGAGATAAGATAACAGGAAAAGTCTTCTAAGTGATTTGGATTTCTCACTTTAAAAATAGGATATTGCTATTTCCTATTTATGTTCTATTTGTTTCAAAAAGACAAGTACTTCCTATTAATAATCAGAATATGGAAGCGCAAGCGAAATAGGAAATAATTGTAGATCTAACAAGAAAGTAGATATTTGTACAAGGTTAGCAGGCATCCTAGACTCTAATTGGACATCGCAAGACAGACAGACAGACAAAGGACAGTCCACGCCTATTATTAATAATTAATATTATACAAAAACGTGTTGCCTTGCTTTCTCTAATTTGGCCTCTTATCAATCAAAGCTAAGCTCATCACACGCATAACCAGCATTAGTCTACAGGCTCTATATTGTCTTCCAAGTTGCGGCCTTTCTTTCATTTTCCAACTTTCTGTTCATTATTGTCAATTGGGTTCCCGTCAAATTTTCATTTTACCAAACTCGGCTTTGATTCCGTGTTCCGGGTCATCCTTTCTCGCTGTGAATTCTTATATTCGATTTTATGTTGCAGATAGAGGGTATCTGGGTTTGATTTCCTTATTTGATGTAGCCTTAAAGATTCTAGCTTTTAATTCTGAATACCTGTCGTCAAATTTGAAGCTTTAATCGTTATTCAGGCTGAATTTAGAGCTTTCATATTGTTCTGGTATATTGGTTCGTTCGCAATCGTTCTGGTACCATTTTCGAGGTATTAATCCTTTTAAATTAACCATCAAGAACCGGGCTGTTCAATTCTGACAGGTTAGTGCTTTTTTCGTTTATGAATTATTTGTTGCATCTTTGAACTGGATTGCTACTTGATTTGAAGATAATCCTAGTATATGTATCTCAGGTTTTATCTTATAGAAGGCGTGGTATCAATCACTCGTTGTTTTAAAGCTCTAAATCCGAGTTTTCACAAATTAAGCGGGGCTTTAAAAGGATGACAATTGAAAATGTTGCACCAACTAAGGAGAGAAAAGCAAGGAAGGACAAGCAAGTTAATGAGAAGTCTCCTTTGTTGCCCAGTAGGCATGAGGATGCTGGTGTTGATGAGTTTAACGGAGCTTCCTTTACGGGGGCGGTCTTTAATTTGTCCACTACAATAGTTGGTGCGGGGATTATGGCGTTGCCTGCCACTATGAAGGTTTTAGGCCTCATTCTTGGAGTTGCTTTGATCATCTGCATGGCCTTCTTGACTGAGGCCTCAATTGAGCTATTGCTTAGGTTTAGCAGGGTAGGGAAGTCTGCTTCCTATGGAGGACTCATGGGAGATGCTTTTGGAAAATATGGCAGGATTTTGCTGCAGGTTGCGGTTTTGGTCAATAACATTGGTGTACTTATTGTGTACATGATCATTATTGGTATGTCATCTTAAATTTCTTGTTTTTTGATGATTACATAATCTGACTCTGTCTTCTTGTGAAGCTACATTTAGTTTATTCATGTTTCTAATGTCTACTCCAGTTAAAAGTTCTACTAGTTGTTAATGAAAGGACTCAAAATCTGTTTTTTGCTCTCTTGCTTGCTTATTGAAGGTGATGTGTTGTCTGGAACATCTTCAAGTGGAGTTCACCATGCCGGGGTGCTTGAAGGGTGGTTTGGAGAATATTGGTGGAATGGACGGTTCTTTGTTCTTCTTGTAACAACACTTGCTATTTTTTCTCCACTGGCTTGCTTTAAGCGAATTGGTTAGTGCTATATCTCAATTGTTAACAGTCAAGCTATTTGCTCCAAGTTTTTAATGTTTCCAAACTACAATTTATCGTCCAATTACTTTTATACTTTTGCTGCTTCTGATGGTACACAGCCACAGCACTTGACCTCCTTTATTTGCAACTTTGAATTTTTATCTCCTTCAGGGGCGGTATAAATTGTCAAAGCATATCTCTTTCTCTTCATGAGTTCATCCATCTTATAAGGTTTGGTATATAGTATTTCCTTGTTGATTTTTATATGTACCTTCTTCCACATGAAGGTGGATGCTTGTCACATACAGCAACATTTAACATGGATAGTAGTACTTCTGCTGCATATACAGTTTAATGCCTTATGTTGTTGATTCTCTTGTGCATCTTTTGTTGTTTGGTTCTCTAATACTGAGATTGGCTTTCCCGACTTTTATTTTCAGATTCTTTAAGACACACATCTGCCTTATCAGTTGCTCTGGCAGTTGTATTTCTTGTTATCACAGTGGGAATCACATTCGTCAAGTTGATAAATGGAAGTATACCAATGCCCAGATTACTACCTAATGTTACAGATTTGACGTCATTCATGAATCTCTTCACTACAGTTCCAGTTCTTGTCACTGCATACATCTGCCACTACAATGGTATGCAATTGTGATCATTTGTTTATATTGGATGTACTAAGTGCATGCATGTTTAACCCGCTCAATTGGTGGTTGATAAAAGTGAGATGTCTGTTTGATCAACATCCAGTTAATGCTGCTAGTTTAATGACATCTTGCAACACCTCCCATCAACATTGAAACAAGAAGCCAACAAAAGCAACCAACATACCTGATTGTTAATCATGAATATGACAAGATTCTACTAAGGTGCTCTTTTTGGTTTTGCAGCTAGTTCTGTGGAGAACTTTTGAATGCCTCACTCTGTGTCTGAACACTTGAATCTTTAAGGATCATTTTATCTTTATTTCTTAATTGCTACAGGCATATTTTGATATTAGAATTTGTATTTCAAAACATTTCTGGTTTATAAAGGTTTTCATAATTCAAATTAGCTTTTGGTTGGCTTAAAATTGTAAATTAGCCAGTGCTTATTGTGCAAGTTGCTGATCTTTTGAGCATTTCATGTACAGTTCACAGCATTGACAATGAACTAGATGATTCCACTCAAATAAAACCTGTGGTACGAACAGCACTTGCTTTATGCTCAACTGTCTATATAATGACAAGCATCTTTGGATTCCTTCTTTTTGGTGATGCAACCCTAGATGATGTGCTTGCAAACTTCGATACCAACCTTGGGATTCCTTATAGTTCTCTGCTTAATGATGCTGTTCGTGTTAGTTATGCGGCTCATCTCATGCTAGTATTTCCAATTGTCTTTTACCCATTGCGACTCAACTTGGATGGTCTCCTATTTCCCTCAGCCCGACCTCTGTATCAGGAAAATCTTAGGTTTGCTTTGATCACAGTTGGGCTTATCACTCTGATATTTTTGGGTGCAAACTTTATTCCGAGCATCTGGGATGCTTTTCAATTCACAGGAGCGACAGCAGCAGTTTGTCTTGGATTCATCTTTCCTGCTTCCATTACTCTGAGGTGCTCATACGTTTTGAATTAGAAAATGACATTTCTGGTCTAGTTCAATTTATTTGTGTGCTTTAATATTTTCGTGTTGAACCTTGCACCGAATCACTTTGGGTTTGACTTGCAAAGTTTATGATGTCATAAATGTGAAAGTAGGACTACTTTTTCACTCACACTAAGTTGTCAAAAAGAGGGGGGAAAAAACAGTTTGAGACGGTTGGTAATTATTTCCTGCTTGGGCATCATCTTGCGATATATGTTGTTAATTTTTCTGTTCGCTTCGCTAATCTGAAGTGCTCGATTCAGCGGACTCTTTCTGATTATAGTTTCTGGTAGAGTTTGCTGATCTAGTTGGACAGACATTTATTGTAGTAACAAGTACAAAATGTCATTTTCATTTGTATTTGTTCCTATTTATATTTTTCCTCGACCATAACGGTTTTGATGACTTCCTATCTAAAATGTGCTCCATTTCTCTTTGATGCTTCAGGGATCGTCACAATATAGCAACAAAGAAGGACAAAGTTTTGTGCATATTCATGATTGTCCTTGCTGTATTCTCAAACCTGGTGGCCGTCTACAGTGATGCCTATGCACTGTTCAAAAAGAATTCCTCTCCTCGTGAATGATCTGTTGTATTACTTCAAGAAAAATGAACAAAAGGTATGGCCATCTTTAATGATGGGACCTGACTAAGTTTAGTCTGACCAGAGGATCCAAGTCCTCTGGGAAGGTGTGGCTGGTTGAATAATATGAAAACTTGGACCAGATGATCAATGTATATAGTTCGTTTGCTACAGGAAAGTGGAGGCTTCAGTATCTGAAGGACCTCTTGTTATGTGCATTATGGTACTGTTTTGTAATCAGAATTTTGAGTTTGTTGTGTGGATCAGAATGAAATTACAGAAACAAAGGTGAAGCATTGTTGTTTGTGAATCTTCAAAATAACTTCTGTTTTCTTAGAGTAATCAATTGTTGGTATATCTAGATGATATCCAATTTGTTTATGAAGCTCCAAAGATATGATTTTATATGGATACGGTGAGTTTTGTGACTGGCTAATGGCATGTGAGTGATGTGAACAAGAAAAACATTGAACAAGTTTTAGCCTTGGAATTTTGTCGTCAAAGTGTTTTGCAAAATCATTGAAGAGAGAAATTTCTTGGAACTTAAGCTACATTTCACTTTAAATCTGAGCACTCCAAGTTGAATAATCATATAATACCTGTCTGATTTTTTTTCCCCTTTAGATCTGCCTATAAACCTCCAAAAGGGATTTTCATCAATCGACCAATTTTTGTAAGTACTGATTTTTTTCCAATGATTCTGTTCATTAGTAACTATTAATCATATATATTTTGATGTCTTTTATTAGTGGACAAATCATTTTTATTCTTTTCTTTTTTTCTCAGAATAAAAATGCTAGTGGATTCTTTTTTAGGCAAAATTTAATGCCTTCTGTGCACTAACAAAAAGCTCCAAAACATGATAGCAGAGGTCTCGCTTGTTTTCTTGTCTACTCTCTAGCATTCATTTCAGCTCAGCCTCAACTAATTGATTAACATAACATAGCAATAATACAGAAAGCAAGCATAAGAGATGTTAAAGAATAAATTTAATGATGCCTATGTACAGGAAACATTCCTTAATCCTTCTTCAGGGTTTCAATTAGTATGTACATGTTTAATAAGCTGGTTGTGTGTGTAGGTTTCCTATACTGTACTGGTCACAAATGGCACCAGTCTTCTATAATCCCTTCTCCTTCCTAATGCACAGTTGTCTAAAACTCTGCTAAGGATCAGGCGTGTGTTCTGCAAAGCCACCTCTTTAGTTGGAATCCCCGAGTCTTGTGCAGTTAACAATGAGCCTGCTCCCATAACAAATTGCGGTAGTGAGGATCCGTTTCGAGCCTTGAAAGAGGGGTGCGGAGCAAGCATCTTGTTGTCTGCTCCAGCTCCATCATCATATGCCCCTGGCTCGTGCTGGAGGCAACCAGGTACCGAGCTGCAGCTATGCAAAAGTGCTTCCAATACACCAAGAGCCTCCCAACACAAAGTACTCTCTACCAGCTGCGACACAATTGCATACATATGTGGACTCTGGGAGGCATCCATGGGAGTGTGCTGTAGTAGTGCCTTGAGCATGAGCAGTATCACGCGTTGGTATTCTACTGGCCCCTTCTCAAGTAGTTGTAGCAAATGCCCAAAAGCTAAAGCTGAGTGCTTTGGGAACCATTCATTGTGTAACAGCGGCGATACACAACCAAGGAGGTTTTCAATGCTTCTGATCTCCCCTTGGGCATAAGCCACAAAAACAGTGCTCAACTCATCCAGTGATTTCGATCGACACCATATTGCTATGTTTTTCGCAACAAAGCAAGCCTTTTGCCACTGGTGTTGGAGTTGTGAGGTATGTACCATGTCCATGCTGAGTTGCAAGCAAAGCCATGGAAGTAAACCTATAATGTGCATCAGGAGCCTTGTCTCCGCATCCCCAAATATGGAGTCACACGAGTGTATTGTAATGTGGGAAAGCACCTCAATAGAGATGTCATGGCTAACAGTTGATAGGAGCCCTTTAAGCACAAGAGGCTGCACACCTTTAAAGACCGGTAATTTTCCACTACAAGTTGCAGCCAACGATTCAGTCCTTCGAAAATCTCCAATGTCTGCACTGGTGTGGAGCTTATCACGAGGCATGCTTGAAAGAAGTACATTTTCAGTTGTTCTGTCCCAGAATGATAAACAGTCAATCACACGCAAGAATAGCTCAAGCACCTGGCAGTAGATATGAACAAAATCTGTGTGCATCATTGCTATGCAGCCCCAAAATAGTTGAGGATAAAGAATCACTTTTTCTGGCTCCATATTATCCGCCATTACTTGCAATGTCAACAAAATTTCCATGATGAATCCCAAAACTGGAGGAACTGGGTTTCCCAGGCATCGGTGAAGGCATCTGAGGAGTGAAACACAAGTATCAGCTGAGACACTAGGTCGTAGTGCACGGTAAATCTGATGTGAGCGGCATGCAAGGTGTCTTGATGTGCACTCCATAGCCCATTTTAGAGCCACACCACCCCAAGTCTCGCGAAGATCTCCTTGGAAGAAGATAGCATCAACCATGCTCTGGACAAGGGCAGAAAGAAGAGCTGCACTTGGTAGCTCAGTTCTAACAACTGTGGGGTCCTCATTCTCCCACATCATGCTCCCTCGTTTTGACTGGACATACTTGATCAGACTAACAACCTGTTGCTTATTTTCTCCATCACTGTTTTCTACACCATAGAGTTCCAAGTGCCGGCCTGCCAGTGAATACAATAGATTAACCAGCAAATGTTGGCAGTGCTCCAGCACAATATCTTCCGAACTATCCATTGAAACAAATGTGACATGAAAAAGAAGAGGCAAATGCTCCCGAAAATCCTCATCATTTTCATATGCAATTTCTGCCAGTAGAATCAATGCAATATCGGCATGTGTGAGAGAATGTTGTTGATGCCCCTGCAAGGCTGACTGAAGTTCTTTGGCATTAACACCATGTGCACCAACACCAGGATGCACCCCATCATCACCACAGTTTGGTGTGTCAATAAGGTAGTCTACACTGTCCCGAGAAACATGGCGGCTGCGCAAACTTCCTGTTGAACTTCTAACACCCATTAATGGACCTGGCATGTTCACTAATGCTGGAAGGAGCTGACCAATTAACTCTGAAGGCATCGGGTTTAGTGGGCCTGAGACACTTCTCCCTGCCACGCCAGCTGTTCGCCAGCTTAGACTTCCACTTACATTTCTGAGGGAACCCTCAAGAGAACCCCGGACAAGCAATGGTGACATTTGTGGCTGGGTATCCACAACAGAAGCAATATGGGGAACTGCAGGCCCCTGGGAGAATTCCAGAATAAAATTGGCGTTCGGATCACCCTTGCTTGCAGTTGGCCCAACGGGTTCAATGCTATCTTCTAACATCCGTTGAGCCAACTGGTAGACTAAGTGATCGATTGTACGTTGTGGACAAATTCGTGCTAAATATAAGCTTACCCGCTTTGCAACTGAGAAATACGTGGCAAATGCCCCGCTTATTTCAGCAGATGCATTGGAATCACAATCTTCAATCCCTTTCATTATCAAGAAATCCAAAACTGGACTAATGTTCCTGGACTTGCTAGCAATAGTGCTCCATAGCTTTTCAATTTCATCAGGGAATTGATCCCCATGTCGCCATGTCACATAGTAGAGGCTCTTTAATAATCTTTCACTCCATCCTGAATCCTCCAGTTTCCAGAGATTTAGGTTTTCAATCCAAGGAGCCATGCATGTTAAAACCTGATGCTGAGCAATTATATCCACAGCATCAAGTTGCCGCTGCATGATCTCCTCGCAGAGAAGTTGGCTTAGTTCAGGATGATCTCTAGCTAGTTTGCAAGAGAGTTTGTACTGGAATTGTTGATAAGAATCAGGGAGATTACCAACAACAGAAGCTCGATAACCTTCAGGGCCATCATCGGCCCACTCACGAACAGAAAGTGTTTCCAGCATCTGAAGGGCATCATCACGGATTTGCCGATTTGGGTCCACAACTTTGTAGAGGATCAGGCTGAGCAGCCTCTGTATTTCGCATTCTGGTATTTCTTGCCGCATGTAGACCTCCGCCAGCACACTGAAGTAACCATCAGCTATAGCCGGATCAGAGTAGTAGCACTGCAAAAACTCTCAAGTCAAAACCCCCATGTACATAGAACATGTTAGGAATAAAAAGCAAATGAAAGATAATAAATAATTCCGTTATAAATGCAATGACCACAAGACAGAAACAATAACTAGAGTTTATAAGATCAACTTCATTAGTTAAAGTAACGAAAGACTGAAAAAAAGAAAAAAACCAAGTTAGGAAAGTAGTGATTAGAGATAGATTGTATCATTCCATAAAGTACAATGAACTCAAACCAAAGGAAACAACATCCTTTGTAATCGAGCAACCTTATTAATACCCTGATTGAAAACTCCCATTTATCTTCATGTTTTCTTCCAAAACGATGGCAAGTTTGATAGTCATGTATTTAACTTTTCAAGCATTCCTTTTCCAGATATTTTAGGGAAAAGAAAAAAGAAAAGAAAAGAAAATTACCTGATCAATACAAGCTGGGAAAAGGTCTAAATTGGTAAGAAGAAGGTTCTTCAAAGCCAATTTTGCGAGGGAAATGCGATGATGAACAGCCCTTTGTCTATCACGGCCAGCAGTTCCTCGGCCTCCTTCTCCCGTGTACTTACAATAAGATTGAGTCGACAAAGAGTAACCAAATGGAGCTCTGGGAGCAGGGTCATAAAATAAACTATTGATCCAAGATATTGCTCTCCCACTCATCTTTCTTGCATTGTCATCAAAGCAAGGTCCATACAAAACAGAAGCCATAGCATTCATAGATGCCCACTGAATTGCCTCAATTTGTTCATTGAGTTCTTTATCAAAAGAAATCTTGTCTATAGAATCTTTTGATCGATTGTGCTGAGAAGCCTTGTAACGCTCAACCTCACGCCGGTAGTCACTGACACCATCCAGCCCCCATGTACCACCAGCATCATCACTCCAGGAGAGTAGAAGATCAAACAGTCGCTTTCTAGTTCTGACGTCAAATTTCTCAGATTTGGAGTCCACAAATTCTGGTGCTAGAGACCTTAAAACTGAAGCAAGCGCATAGCGGAGCGGCAGCATTTCTTGAAAGTTTTCGGGTGGCGCTGAATACATGTGTTTGATTGTTTCATCAATGAATCTGAGATAATGGAGCCTGAACACTGGTTTGCGGCAAAGCATGCCAGGCCAGATATTTTCAGCAACTGTCCGATATATATTTGCAACGTGGACACGCAGCTCTTCGCGGCGTGACTTTTGACTCTGCAAGATATTGCTAGGCCATTTATTTTAGGAATTCAAATTTCACAGCAGAAGCCACATTGTTACTTCTTCATACTGCATTTGGATATTGCTAAAAATCATGAGTCGGAGTGAAAACTGGTTTTAGATCAAGTCCTATGGGGACAACGCGGGTTCTTGACTAGCTAGATTCAGTCTTCAGAAAGTAAAACATATGTTACGTCGTGATACTCAAACCATTGCCAAATTGAAAATCTATAATTGTCAAGAAATCATTCAACCTGAACCATTCAATCCGAAAAACTTAAGCTGATGAGTAAAGCCTAGAAATGGATCATATATTCTTCTAACAATGCTAACTTGTTCGCCAACTTACGTATTCATCCAAAATTGGAACAAAACACTGAACACTAGGATTAGCAATTTCAATGTATATTTTAACAGAGTGCAGCCCTCATGTGTCAAGGAGTCAGTCAAAGGGAAAACACTGTACTGTAGAAAAATCTAACCTATTTCCACAGAGGAGACTCTACTGGTGCATTTGACAATTGATCTTGACGTACTGTCAAATTAAATTTCAAACATTGGTGGTTAATGCTACACTATATCTTGTCAGATGCTTCTGTAAGAGCAACCAATATTTGATAATGTCATTGTTCTATCTACCCATGCAAATTTTATGAAGATGTCAAGTGGACATCATGCAATGATTTCCGTACTCTCTATTATGTGGACCAGAAAACACTGTCGAACATTATCAAAAGTGTTTTTCATTGCAAGAACGATTGTTTTCTAGCTAAGCCTGTTTTATTGTATTAACTTGACCTACAAATTGTTGGAGATCACTACACTCACTCCGAAATCGTATTGGGATTTGTAATCACAAACTGGTGAATTGCCTCGACATAAATGCAGCAATGAGAAGATATTGGAAATTAGGAAAACAACTCAGTAATTAATGACAGATTCACACCTTCCACTTGGGCTTTCCCTCAGTTTCAAAAGAAACCTCATCCACAAAAGAAGAAAGCTCGCTGAACATGATTTCACATGCTTCCAGATGTGAGTGACCAAGAGCCATGGTGGCAGCATGCTGCATCATAAATCACAAATCAGGTTAAGCAATCGCTATAACAGTAAAAACCAACGAGTATCAGCATATTAGTAATAACATTTCCTCGTTTCCCTAATTGATTTGTCACTTTGAGGTGTTAGTTAGCCAAATAATAAAAAACAAAAGTAGACTTTGGCTAAATGTTTGTGTTTTCCAAAGTAAACTTACTATGTTTGCCTCAGTTCCAGATTTTAGTGAGGGGAAAATAAGATGGTAAAGCTCTTTAGCAGCTGCTAAGCCACCTGATTCTCTACTATCTGGTGGACAGGAACAAGCAAACATTGCATACATGAGCCACTGGTCCACCTTGTTTTCTGCATCTTGTGATTGATGAGCCTTCCCACCTAACTCCACTGGAGTGATATGAGTCAGACGTTGCACAACCTCCACCCTGCCAATGAACACAGACTCAAATTGAAGTTCATAAATTCTCTTTTATTGCAGAAGTTATTTTAAAAAAATGGCTAGATGTCGTGAAGGATTCAACAAGCGGTGATAGAACTAACGACAATATAATCAGAACATAATTCACATTTTCAACTCCAATTTCTTGTTGTTTACACAATATAAATTGGAACTAAACCTTATGTACTAAAAGCTGTCTATGTACTAGAATTGAAATGAGGAGCTAACTTTTTACAGCACCATGCGAGTCCAGGGCATTTTAATTGCAAACTGCACATGGTTTTTGGGTTTACCAATTCATGAGGACGCGGCATATAGTTAGTTAGTCATCAGAGGTAATACTTGCCACGAGGGAAGCCACCATTTACATTCAACATGGCAGTTAAAAAGACAACGTAAAACCAGGAAATACCAAATATAACATGAATATAACAGGGGAGATCTACTTACTTTGCTTCCTGAACAGAGCTTGGGCAAAGCTCAGCAGCATGTTTGACTAGTTCACTAAGACACCTAGCCCATCTGTTCTTATCAGGACTCTCAAATACTATGGACTGAAGAGTTACATCAGGAAGAATTGCATCAGATTCTCGTCTCAAATCAAAGGGACGGCCGGAATCCAAATAGCACCTCTGAACAATATCATCCTGGGATACACTCTAAATTTCAGTGTGCTACACAATGTAAGATCTATTCACACATTCACAACATTGAAGGTCTTATTGAAGTAAAAACAGAAAATATAGTGTTGAAGAGTTTATCTCACCCCGTGTTCTTCTAGGACATCAATTACAAATATCGGTTCTGCTTCAATCCTCAAATTACAGTAGCGTTGCTTATGTAATGTGAGATCTCGTATATCATTCCTTAATGCGCGAACACAGCGCAACAACTCCAATGCTGTGTGCCTAATCTGACTATCCACAGAGCTAAGGAAGATGAGACCGACTGCATCAATCTCCGATGCACGAAACTCAATAACTTCTGAATGGGGGAAAGAAGACTTCCTAAATCCTTCACTCTGTTGTGTCTCATCCTTTGCCTCAACATTTGATTCTAGCCTATCATCAATCAAACAAGCTCTCCAAAATCGCATGAGTTCCAACAAGCGAACCAATGACGTTTGGATGAGAAGAGGGAACTCGTCAGGAAGCCTAAGAATAAAGTTTGCCATCCCCCTTATAGCTGCAAATCGGCGGTGAGGAAGATACCTAACTATTCGGTTCAAAACCTGCACCGCTTCCTCACGGACGCCTGGGTCAATACTTATGCCATGTTGAGGAATAATTTCAGTAATCTTATCACTTCGACCAACTTCTTCTATCAGGTATGGTATACACTTCAGCACTGATCGAAACAGATAACCTTGAGACTTTTCCTTGGTTACAGAATCTAAGCAGCACAAAATTTGCCTTTTAAAGATCAATACATCACAAACCAAAGACTAACAACAGGGCAACATGAACATAGAAAATAAGCAAAAGCTAATTGATGTAGGGCAAATAGCCATATTCTGGCAAGTTGATAAGAGATAAAAAGGAGTGAAAAGTCCTGCAACAATATTACTCTCATTCCACCACCACCAACCTACTCCTACTAGGAACAAAGTGCACAATCATAGAATTGCTAAAGTCTCTCCCTGCTTGTTCAAAAGGAAAAATTGGCGTTTCTTTATCTTTAAAATGCTAAATGAATAACCTGATTATATTCAGGTACAGATCAATGCAACCCAGTTGTGATTCATGATAAGTAGCTTGAATGAATTGAACAACCACATCTACAGATCAATGCAACCCAGTTGTGATTCATGATAAGTAGCTTGAATGAATTGAACAACCACATCTAGGTTGTGATCAAGTTTTCAGGTGTTGTATGCAATTTAGAGATAAGCTTGTTTTTATATAAACCAAGTAATTTTGCCAATATCTGATGTCATAAGAACACAATAAAACTAAATCCAAAAGAGGTTGAACTATGTTAAACAAGTAAAGCAACTTCATCATATTCATGCAGGAGTCCAAATCCGAATACAAATAAAGAACACTAAACTGAAAAATCACTTAAATTTCAAAGTACATGTACCCACTAGATGAAAAGTAACAAGGTCAAAGTTAAAATGAAATACATGTTTCATTTCAGTATGCTTCTTGGTTTTATTGATTCTACAAAGATTTTACCTATCGTTGTCTTTGAAGAAGTCAAAAGAGCTTGATAATAAGTCCTATGGCAAGACCTCAAAATCGACTCAATTGCAGCCTTTACTTTGGGTACATAGTGGCCAATTTCATGCCCTGATACGGAAAAAAGCAAACCAATTTCAATGGTTTAGATATCAAAATGGAGGCATGAACCAATCTCAGAATAAATGACCATGAATTCATTACATTTGACTATTTCCAAGCCGACATGCTCGCTTGAAGGTGACATAACAATGGCAAGTAAACCACGGAGACCAATAACCTTAGCATCACTTGGACTATCTTGCTTCAGCAATTCTAATATCATATGGTTCATGGCAAAATCAAGGTTATGCTCAGCAATTGTCACACAAAACTCGACAAGTTTATCATGTTGGGCATCTTGTGTAATCATTCCTTTCCTCAGTACCGTTAACAGTTGAGAAGTTACACTGTCTAAATAGTCCCATATACGGTTTTGGGGCTGGCTAGCTGCATGAACACTCAAGTAAAACCTTAAAACTCGATGAAGACAGTCCAATGCCATGAAACGATGAGTTTTTTCCTATACATACAAAGCAAATGAAATTGCATAATAGTTCGAATGAAATCCCATATCTGGTTTCGAGCCCTCACTAGTACAATATCACTAAGTCAGTCCAAAAAAGAATAGACTTCTCTCCTTTGCATTCGACCTCAATGTGAATCATAAATAACTTGAACTTACTCTTAAAAGCTTGTAGAGTTGCTCCATGTGAGGGCTTAAGTTGCTGTGGAATACCAGAGGATCACCAAGACAAAGAAGAAGAGTGACCAGAGGGTATCCGACCTATCAAATTCATTCATGTGATTGAAGATTACAGGAAAATTAAAAATGCAAAACCTCTTTGTCCGTGGAGATGAGATAGGATGCTACGTAAGTTATTATAGCAGAAAGTCATTGAAAATCAAATATAAACACCTAAGCAAAAAAAGATATGGACAGGACATGAAAGCAAAGCTGTCAAATATCAACACCCGAAGTAGTAAAAAGTAGACAGATTGTAGAGAAAAAAGAGGTATCCAAACAGGCTACAAAAAGTAGACAACACTAATATATAGAAAATACAAGATCTGTCAGAGCATTTGACATTTAAGAAATTTTAGGAGCAGAGAGTCTAGCCAATAATCTGATGAAAAACTTTATCTAATTTGATGTTAAGTCTTTGAGTAAACTACTGTGTGCACAGGCATGTAAATATGCATAGATTGGAATAAAAGACAGAACCTAGAGTTCAGTATCTTGCACATAGTTCATCTTGCTACATATCATAGAGAAGAAGATACCGAAAAGTTAACAATCCATGGCCAAGAAGGCTGATGCAAACAATTTTGAGTTGATTGTGTAATCCATATTCAAATTTCTGCATAACATGAGATAAAAAAATACACTTGAAAGCACAGACAAAGGAATAGAAGACACTGGATCCACTTACAGCTATATGCTTGCTTTGTTTGTCCATCCAATACATTAGTTGCCCTCTTATTCGCCCTACAGCTTCGTACCAAAGAAAAAGTGCATTGTCTACACCTGAAGGAGGCCACTGGCTTTTTCCACCATCTGCAAGTGGCGCTAGGATGTTGGAAAGCATGTTACAAAGTGCATGGTGAAGCTCACTTTTGCGTTTGTGTGGAGAACGGTTAAGAGGGTTAGCTTTTGCCATGAAGGAAGCTGATGCATTCAGTCCCCCCTTGGTCTTAACCTGTATCAAATTGAAGCTTAGCTCATTTTTCAATGCATTTATCCAGAGAGAAAATTGTAATACACATACCCCGAGCTTCAAGTAACGCATCCCATTAATGATATTCAGTGTTTCACTACGAGCAATGCTAGTGTCAATCCGACGACTGTTTAACTCCATGAAGAATCGCTCAGTTACAGAGCTAAATCTGTGAAATGCAAACGTGCACCGTACAAATTGGTTAAGGTTTCAGTCATATGGCGGCAGCAAGGTTAAATGTGTGCTTCAAACATCAAAAGCTATTAGAAAGATTCAAGTATGGATGAGGAAAAGCAAAGAATGCAAGTGGATGTCTGGTTTTGTATTAAAATAATACCATAGTCAATAATAAAAAATCTGTCGAATTGGTTACCTGATACAGGATAAGGCACCTAAGAGCTGAGCAACTAGGTCCAAAAGCAAACCACGCAGATCAATCAATGAGGGATAATCCACCTGGCTTACCATCCTGAAATGACAACGTATCCAAAAGACGCCAATGAAAAGAAGGGAATGAACATAACTTATCAACACAACTAATAGAAAAACTAAAATCACTTAAGTTTTGCTATTCAACGCCTGCAATATGTATGTACAGGAGAAGAAGATAAGTAGTCAGCAACATCATTAAACTTCCTCAGCCATCTATTGCATGATTACCTGTCAGCATTAATTAGCCAGTCAAAAACAAAATTTTCAAGCCCAGACCATAGCTTCTCTGCACGGAAACAACCATCTTACGAGTATATCCATGTTTTGCTTATCATCTTACTGATATATAAGAGTATCAATTCAGACAGAAAAGCTATTTCACAAATTTATAAACAAACCAGTGAGCCCCTCCTGTGGACAGCACTCCACAAAACGAATGCATGCTGAACAAAAAATACACTCCACTGCCAGCTGATTCCACGCACAAGTTTGTGAAAAATCTGAATCAAACAAACCATGTTTTTCTTGCACAAAAAGAGGTATGCATATTACATGTTTCATGGGAATGAGATATTTCGTGTCTTAGCAGTATAGTCATCCAATAACAAAACTAAGCACAGAATTCTGCATGGCAAAGTAATGATTCCTTAATCTTCTTTCTCAACATGCAAATTTGTATTGATCTGCTGAAATATTTTTCTTAAAGTTGGTCCATTTTTAACTGTGGTGAAGCAGTTTAAGTGAACTTTTTGACTCAAGCAGTTAGTCTTGAACGCGGTGGGTAATTTGTGCAAAATTGTTGTTGTGTAGGAATCTTCTGAATAAAGACTTTGCTAAGTAGCACTGTTACTACCCTACTTAATAAGTTGTCTCACATCCACACACCAGCAGATGGCCTATGTAATCTGATCTAACTGATTACTATACGTGGTGCAACTGTTTGAAAATAAAGAATATTTCCATTTAATGGCCGAACAAGATAATTTTCTTCAGAATTTTCATTATTCAGTACTTGGAAAACTTGAGACTTGTATGGTTCTTTAGACAATCTAGAATTTGATTGACTAGAACTGCTAAGTGTTAATAGCCCCAAAAAGGAACAAATGGCTGACAAATATTCAAAATAACCAAGTCTTGTGGATGTCTGATACATCCAAATAGAGTATTCATGATCTATTAGTTACCTTTCTTTGGAACGTAGATGCATCATTCACACCCTTTGGAGATTCACTGCAATAAATATTCAGTGGAGGGAGATGAAAAAGATGTCAGAGTACAACCAAACTATCAAAAGGCTGCTACTTCATGACATCATAGACATAGTCGTGGCATGGATATGCTGTTGCAAATTGCCAAATTCTAACTTTCTCTTCCAAAAAGTGCAAGGGGAATAGAAAAGTAGTGCTATTTTTTATGCAGTGCAACCAATTAGGCATGAAACTGCTAAAGTTCAAGTATATAAAGATGGACCACGTTGCACCCAAGGTGCCAACTACGCACAAATCTTGGAAGAAACAACCGCATTAGTTTAACCACTATAATTAAATAATCATGTTTCTGAGAAAAATGCTCTTCAATAACCTTGCGCCGATACATTCAGGAAAGAGGTTTACGATATCATATAACTTCTGAAAAAATATGCAGCTGCTGAAATACCTTTCCCTCCATTTTAGAAGGGCTTCTAATAGAGGGCCTGGGGTATGTCGGGCAACCATAGCTAAGGAATCCAGCACCTGCTCATACGCTGGGTCCGATGGTCTAAGGTATTGTCCATCCTGAAAGTTCCCTCGTAACAGCGACAACAATTTTGGAACAAAGTAAAAAAGTCAGCCTTGTTGGAAACACCAACTTGAATGGTAAACCGAAGCCTGCTAAAACTCGTAAAATTTTAAGAAAAATGGTTTAACTTCCATAGGAAGAGAAAGAAAAGAAGGACCTGAGCTTGAGCAGTTTCTATTCTCCGCCGAGCAAGCGGGAGAAACCGTTGGAGAAGCGCATCAACGATCAGCTTAGCAGCGCTTCCTGTCTTCATCTTCCTAACAAACCACAAGAAGATTCAGAATTTGGAAAAACACACTTCCATGAAACAGTAACAAACGCATACAAGTACATTGATCTATTAGAAAATGAGAAATGGCAACATTGTGAATCAGAGTAGGAGGAAAGAAAGAAAGTTGATCGAGCAACAAAACACCAAAAAGAACTCAAAAAGTAAACATAAAAAACCTGGAAAAAAGGGGAATTAATGGTTTGAAAAATGAAAGCTTGAGCTTGGAGCCATGGTGATGGGTTTTGGCTTGTGTGTGTGTGTGACGTAACAGAGAGTGAAAATGTAAGCAGTGAAGACGCCGCTGGTTCGGTTCTGTTGGTGAATAGAGAACCGTTCTTCTTCTGTTACAGGATCAAATAAAAAAGAAAAAGACCTGACAATTGGCTTAGGATCCAACATTGTCTGTTTCCAACTTCCTGTTTGAGTTTTTAGTGAAATAAAATAAGGTTTCTCCATGATCTTTGGAGAGATTAATGTTGTCGGCTGTTGACCAGAACTTACAGAAGCCCACTGGTTAAAGGTGGAAAGGTTCAACTGTCATTTAAGATCAAAACTATATATGAATTATGCATTCAACAGTAACACATATTAAAATTAAAATTAAAAGATGCTTAGAGAGATAACACTCATTCAAAAGGTGATTTATCTTGAATAAACATGCAATTAATTTCTAACTTTTACGATTCTTTTTATTGCCTCATGTTCATAATTTTTCGACATTCTTTCATTCCAACGCTACAATTCAATCGAAGTAGTGGTATCACATTTTGTTATTTCCTCCTCTATACCAAATTCTTTGATGATACATCGGTAGAATAATTAGTCTAATCCAACCACTTTTTTTAAGAAATAGTAAAGCTTTTAAGAAAAGGAAAATTAAGAAATTTTAATTTGAAGATTATAAAAACTTGTCTTTTTTTTGTTTCAAGTTAAGACTTTCCGTGCTTTTATTAGAGAATAAATTAGGAGAACAAAATTATATAAACAAAGAAAAATATAACGACTAAAATTGTGATGGTAAATATCGATGATCAAGAGTTCTCATAAAAAAACATATATATATATCAAATAGGTTTTGAACAAGAAATTCAAAAAAAAAATCTTCACAATTAGGAATATATGACTTCACAATTAATGAATTGCTCTTTGAGTAGATTTTGTATATTATATCTGAAGTCATATCTTGCATTTCAATCTCTTTTGATCTTATTAAATTCATCGTGTCACAATATAATCAATTCTCTTATTAAGAGTTGGTAGCCACCTTTGAATACATAATTTTTCTTATGCGCATTACTAATCAAAATGACTTTCCTTTGCTCTAATTTCTCTTGAATTGAATTTAATTTGCTTTCTCATAATTGTCTCATAAAATCGTATGAAACATAATCTTCGAATAACATTCTAAAGTAGCAAAGCTTAAACTTAATTCTTAAGAATTAGACAAAAGTCATAAGAATATATTATGAGGTTCACTTAACCTGTAGGGTCTCACACAATCTAAGTTAACATCTTATGACTTACATTAATCCCTTTTGTGATCATTTTTGCATACATGATAAGAGTCATGTGTTACGGTATTAACTCTTATAAATTTGGAGTGTATGTCTACCGTACAAATGTTGGTTCAAACATAATTAATGTTTAATTTGAATTCACTTATCTTCTCTTAAATTCAGCTTTCTAATCTGTCATCTCAAAACTTAAGAAAGATATAGTGATTCACTCCAAACTAATTCCTTTTAAATTATTATCTAAGTTGACATTCGCAGTTTAAGTTCCTTACTTTAGTTTAATTATCACCTTGATAATAAACTTAAAAGTTATCTCATCTCTAGTTATAAAAAAATACTAGAGTTGATTGCCTACGTGAGAATATCAATCTTTTATTTATTTGACATACTTTTTGATTCATATGAAAAAATATGTCATACAACATAAACATATTTTAAAATCAAGACTATGCAATGTTTATTACTTAATAAACAATGTCAACTCATATTTGTACTTAAACATGAAAATACATTGATTGAACATACATAGAGAAATGTTAATGACTTACATTTTAATATTAAATAATCCTGGTAACTTCACATGCCCATTATATGCATCTTGAGAATGGTTTTGTCATTGGGTCTGCTATCATATCTCATGTAGATATATACTTCATTTTCACTTCTCTTTGTGCAACTATATCTTTCACATAATTGCAATTGGTATCTATATGTTTGGTATTATAATGAAATTTATGGTCTTTTGTGTAAGCGATTGTTGTTTGACTATTGTTATGCCCAAAAAGTTCTAAAAAGACCTAGGCTATTCTACTCGTAAGTAGACGAGATAGTTGCAGCTGATAACTTAGAGTCGTCTCTTGCAGAGGAGAAATTGGTCAACTTAAATTAAGTTTGAATTAAAAAATAAAAATAAAAACAATGCATTCCTAAACATTCTATCCCGATTGTTAAGTGAAAGCTTTTAGGGAAAATTATGAAATTAAATTGAAAAATATACGAAATCAATGGGGAGCAAAGACAATTAGATTAATCGAAGTAGAAAAACTCTCGAGAATTAATTTTACTAATTTAATCTCCTATGTATGATTAAGGGAAAATGATTGGATAGTTGTCTTAATAAAATTAACAGTTAGGTTCTAAATCGATTCGAATAGTGAACTAGTCTAACTTTCGTATTCAACAAGTTATTATCCAAATTAATAATGAAAACCCGACTACTAATTATTATTTAAGTTAATATATTTCTAGTTCTTAACCTAAGTGTCCATGGTTTCTCGATTTGTATTAAACTTTATCTCTTGAATCTTCATTTAACACTAAAATGATACAAAGTTTGGACATTCTATTACATCCATTTATTTCAGAAATCACAACAATAAATAAGACAACATATCCATAACCCAATCATGCATATTCAACTTACTAGCTATATTAATTCTCAAGAAAAAGAGATCAGTCTATCACGGATATCACCATATTCATCATCATTAAACACTTTAATTGCATGTCACTGTTGTAAGGTTCTAATCATGCATCTCATACATAATATATATCAAATATACGTAGCCGAAAATAAAACAGAACCTTAAAAACTAGATTTACTCATGGATATAGATATAAAAAACAAAAACATGAAATGCAAGATGTTTACCTACTTTTCCAACGATCTCCTTCGTTCTTTAATCTTCAATGCGTTGGTTATCATAAACCACAACGATCAATATAGACCGTCTCTAATGAAAGTCATAGAAGGATGAAACCTTACTAGGAGATGACTAGAATTCTTTCTTTGTACTAGCAAAGACAAGAACTCTTGTGATAGTTAGAGAGAAAAGTGTGTGTGTGAGAGAGAGAGAGAGAGAGAAAGAACCTTTCTTTCACTTGCGTCTTACACAAGATGCATGAAAATGATGATTATTTTCTACCCTCTTTGGCCTCCCATAACCCTATCACTAATAGAGAGTTATGGGAAGTTAATGGTCATGAATAACATGTATTAATGGAAGTTATGAAAAATTAATGACCATAAATAGCATGCATTAATGAAAGTTTTGGAAATCAATGACCAAATTGGCAGCCAACAACACTTATTTTTAATCCATTCCTTGCAACATTTTCTACCACTATCACATCGCGATACAATCTCGAAGCACTCTCTCATATCTTAAATCACCATTCAAGAACATTTTACTCATCCTTCAGATCTCCTATGTGTGTGACCCATAAGGTTCCTGATTATGTTGACCACTTGAATTAACACTTAATTCAAGTAACTCAATAGCAGTATCTAGCAACACGTCATGAATCCCAATTGACTGAAAAGTTGGTGGTTTGACTACGAACCCTTCTATACGCAATGTTGCCATGCAATTTGTCCTTTCACCATCTATACCCCACTTAGTTCAGAGTATGGTCAATGTTGGCACCCGTTACCGAATATCCAACCTCTTACGAAAACCAACTAAACCAGAGCATTTCCACTCTTGCTCTGATACCATAACTGTTGGATCTCGTTTCCGGATTCAGGAACCCAACTACTTAATCCGAAACCCTCATACTTATATATGATTATAAACGCAATTAAAGTCCTCCGAATAAATCTTGAAAGATTCATCTTAATTTCCGTCAATAAAATTGATTTACTTAGGGCCCAAAATAGAATCCAATTCCTAAGCTAATAAGGAAATTCATGCCGCTCTAGAATCAGCAATGAAAAACACTTCAATCGGGGCTTCTTAGATTACGCTAGAATTTACCGAAAAACGGACTTATGTTCTAAAATTTTGAACCAATTGCTTCACTTTGATTGAATCCATAATTTCGATTTAATTCCTAAAACTCTCAAATTTGCATAAAAAGGGCAACAATGCTTTTAGAAAACTAATGCTTCGAAAATCAAGAGAAACGGAAGTCAATTGCAAAAGTTATAAGAGGAAAATCGGAAATGACCAAATGAATAGTAAATGACCAAATGAATAGTAATCGGCCAACTTCCGACCCTCATAACTTTTTACTCCTAACTCCGATCAGGACATATCATACCTCCATGGAAAGATGAAAAGACCCTCTACATCTTTCATGAAGGATGGAAAAACCGATTACGGCTCTAAAGGGGCAAAAAATCCTTCCGAAGGTTCAGCAAAAAATGCCACATGAATAGTAATTCGAGAAACAAATGAAAAGTGGGCAGCAAACTTCAAACGTTCATAACTTTTTCATCTTAATTCGAAAGCTAACCCATTTTATACCATTTTAAAGAACTTAACATATTGTACAAACTTCCAGAAGACCTCTTAATCCAAATCAACCGTTTAGGAGGTCTAAAACCTAAGCAAAGTTGCTGCCCAAATTTAGAAAAATTTGGACAGCACCTCCCCTAAAAGTGCATCTAACCAAAATTTTCACTTTAATCATCCAAACTACAAACCTGCATAAAACCACTTCAATCTTCCTTATTCAATCATCCAACTACCAAAAATCCCAATCACCAAGCAATCCATATCACACTCTTAGGATTCTAATTGTTTTCAAAACATAAAGCAATGTCACTTACTCTTTCCTTTTTATCATTCTCAGGCTTACATCAATACATTTTTTGGAATACATAAACAAGATACATTTCAAATTTAAAACTCTTACTTTTACCTAGAAACAAGCTAATACAATGCTTAGAGGCATTTAGGCCAAATACATAAAGTCTCAAAATACATATACATCATTAGTTTCCAAATGCTACCTTAAACCTTGTTTTCTAACATATGACTCTAAATCAACAAAATGCATCGGCGTTGCCTTAAACCAGATGCGGAGACTTGGATTCTTGCTCAAAACCTGAGGAGGGGAAATGGGGGGTGAGCTCGACGGCTCCGTGGGTAATAACTTAATAAAAGAGAAATAAGCAAAAACCATTTTTCATTTATTCATTTATTTCATACAATGTCATATTAATAAAAACATTTTCAAGTTTCAAACTCTTCACAGAATAT
>JAOQMR010000008.1:13347580-13357992 GCA_027563865.1 Erythroxylum pelleterianum | reverse complement strand
TTTAAACTCACTAATTTAGGCCAAAGTCAAATTATTATATCAAAGGTTTGACTTTTCATACCTTTGATACCAAAATTAAAAGAATAGCTTATATTGTTTAATTTGAAAGATTTAAAGTTAGTTACACCCTTCATGAAAGGAATAAAGTCATAAAAATCCTTAAAGTAGAAAATTATAGTTCAATTTGAGTTATAATCAATGGTGAGGAACCACTCCCTCGTGACGCACGAGTCCAGATGTCACGTAGGACGTCGGGCCGTGTTGTACCAGGGAAGGGTTCCAACAATATATGTTCTCTGACATTATTCTAGGGAAAACCTAAAGTGGTTTGCCAATGAAGTGCTTACAAATTTAGCCTTACTTATTTTAAATATACCCAATACCTTCTTATTATAGTTGGATTAAGATAGCCACATTTTTTTAGCTTCTATTCCACTACATTTCCATTCCTAATAATTTTTTAGCGGCACTCAAATTTTACATCTTAAATCCCTTTTCTAATAAGATCTTTAGTTCATTCATATTATGCATACTCCTTACAACAATTAGCATATCATCCACTTATAGTAGCAAAATAATAAATGATCCATGATCAAGATGCTTAAATAATCATACTCATATCTTTTGTAACTAATTTGAATCATATAAGAGTCAAACCTTTTATACAATTGTCCTGAAGAATTCTTTAATACATAAAATGACTCCTTCAATTTACACACTAGATACTCCTTTCTACAGGTTAACTAAACCTCTCGGGCTACTATATGTAAATTTGCTCCTCCAAATCACCATAAGAAAGTTATATTCACATTTATCTGCTTCAAATGTATATGTGAATTTCTTGTTAATTCCTTCAAATTATGATGAAAGTATGACGTAATATCGAGAAAAATATCTCATCATAATTAAGTCAATTTTTATATGTAACCTTTAGCTAATAATCAAGCCTTAAGCTTTTCATTTTCTTTTTTTATTAAGCTTCCTTTTGTATACCCACTTACATTTATAGGCTCTTCCATTTAGGAAGTTGCATTAGCTCTCATTTCTTGTTTAAAGACTCCACCTCCTCCATTACCGCTCTCATAATATTTATTATCCTCCTTTTTATTGTTTATAACGTCTTCAAAGTTAGTTGGTTCCTTATTGACTATGATAAGTTCTAATGATATCAAATCTTCACAATTATATTCATTCGGTATCATAATAATGCATTTTGATCTAACTATTATTATATTGTGTTAATGTTCTACTTCTAAAATTAATCTATCTTTTGAATCAAAGTTAACAACGTCTTTTAAATTTGCTCGAAGTATCTTAGTTCTATTTATACCTCTTTCATACTTCCCTCTATTGATCCTATCACATCCTCTCCATATATTTGCTTCAATGCATGTTACTCCTCAAGCATTGTAGTCATATTAATCACTATCTTATTTGATGTTAGATCCCAAAACTTGTATTCTTTCATATCTTTTGAGGTAGCCAATAGACTTTGGATCAAGTTTAGACCTCTTATCACTAGAAATATACATAAAAATGAAAAAGGAAAGGATTTTATTCTAAACAAATTTACGTTATTTGCTATCCATACTTATACTGGAACTCTCATATCCAATGATGCCTGTAGTGTTCTATTGATGAGGTAATAAGCTATATTAATAACTTTCACTTGAAAATTTAGGGAGCTCCACATTTAACTCAAACACTTGGTCCTTTTACTTATATATTTATTTATCTTCTCTAAAATATTGTTCTACTATGGTGTTTTCTAAATTGAGTTTCTTTAAATCCCTTACTCTTTAAAAATTTTTAGAATTATGTCACCATTGCCTGATCTTAAGTACATTCATCAGTGAATGTCACAAAGTATAGAGATCGCTCTAATTAAAACTCTCTAGTAGGATCTTATAAATCAGTATACATATGGTCTAAAATTTCTTTTATTTTATGTTGTTTTATCTTGAATTTTACCTTAAATTGTGCATCAAACACAAAAAACTTGCAAAAATCTAATTTACAATGTTTAACACCCTTCAATAGGCCACCCTTATAAAGTTTTGTCATTCCTTGCTCACTAAGATTACCCAACCACATGTGTTATAATGTAGTATTATCATCTTATAACTATACTGTAGCAATCTGTCTACCTACAAATGTGCTCCCCATCAGTTTAGATATGTTTCTAACCAATCTTACGCCTTTCATAATAATCAATACACCCTTTACTACTTTAATATTATCTTCCCCACTTTCATAGTCAAAATTATTCATATGTAAGGTACCCAAAGAAATTAAATTCTTCCTTAAATTTGGTATGAATTAAACTTTATGCAATATCTTAATAACACTATTAAACATCTTCATCCTAGCATGTCGTTATTTTGATGATCTTTTTAAGATTTATCATATCCCAACTAGACAATACCAAAGTTGCCTTATATGTATGGCTATAATCCTTATTTAGTATCATGTGATGTGAGTATCTCATATTTAGTATCCATTAGTGTTGAAGTTCATTGGTTACAATATAAAGAATATCTCCTTCACTATAAAATATAAAGAATATCTCCTTCACTATAATTTGAGTCCGTGCTTTGTACTATATTATCAAATCTTGACAAATCATCAAACTTCCTTTTATTATCCGGCCACGTCTTTTTTAAATAATCCCTCTTGATATGTTATATTTAGTCACACTTATGGCACCGTATTATCTTTCTACCCTTAGATTTCAATCTATAAATCCTTTTAGATGACTCATTCTTATTTTTTTTCCTTTCATGATCTTGTTTTCCCTTCATAAGAAGTCATTCACCTTGATAGTTTTTATTATTATTGAGTCTTTGTTAGTTATAAGATAATAACACAACAGTGATGTCCTCCAAATCAATTGTTTCATTACCCAATATGAGCATGGTCACCAAATATTTATAAGAAAGAGGTAAAGGACAAAGTAAAATCATTGCTTTGTCATTGTCTTTAATAGTCACCTTGAGCCTTACTAGCTAGGTTATTGAGTATTTGGTTAAATGTATTGATATGCTATTCCAGATTTGTTCCTTTATGCATCTTCAATCTGCATAGTTTCTACTTCACATACAACTTGTTTCTAAAGACTTTGACATATACTAACTCTCCAATTTCTTTCATATCTCCATAACGGATGTCATCTTTAGGATGTGGCACATAACCTCATCTACTAGATAAAGACGATTGGTTTCAACTGCTTGCATCTATAACTCTTCCTAATCGGGCTCCATATTTTAGCATATTCTTTGCAACCCCTTCAACATGTTTATTGCTTCAATAAATCCTTTTTTCTCTATTGCCACAGTCTAAAAATTCCCATTCCATTGAACTTTCTCGCTTCAAATCTTACAACCAAAGTTATTGTTACCTTACTTATGCTCTAATTCCACTTGTTGAAGAAATAGATAGTAGGAATAAAGAATAATAGTGAAAGATAGAAATAAGAACATATAAAGATTTTCAAAGAGGTTCGAACAATTGGTATGCTTACATCCTCGATAGATAAAGGCAAGTGATTCACTATTAAATAATATGATAATAATTACAACATAAATTAATTTTACTATAATTCTAGTAGGTCCTAAAATCTTTTTAAAATTCATAGCATGTTTCTAGATGAGGCTAACTACGGTGGGGGGACATGATTGTCCTAACTATAGATCTCACTATCCAATTTCAGAATATTACACAGGATCTAGCATGCCTATGTCTTCAGACTATGGATTCTCCTAATTTTTTACATACTAATACACAGTTTGAGAAATGATAATGTCTCTAACATATGGATTTTATCATCTTTTTTATGCATAAGACACAATTTGTGACATAATCGTGTCTCATTTCTTGTCTTCCTTTGAAAACATCTCCACTACCCGAATGCATCTTTGTCTTCAATCCATGTCCTCACTTTTGATTTCTAAACAGAAATGCCTTGAAACACACTTATATCTTAAGCCAATCCACCCAAAAGCTTCTAAGAAATATTGGTTTTTTTTTCCTTAAAAACTTTAAAATTACATATCTATGTATATGAGTCCTACATAATGAGTACTTAAGCATCTACTCCAACCCCCAATTTTTAAAATGTTAAGACAAAACTTCACACCATGTTGAATCCTATGCATTTGAAAGCATCCTATCCTTAAACTAAGTAATTTTTGGTATTTAACATAGTATATTACCCCAAAAAAAAGATTAAAAGGAACACTATTCTTTCTTCTTTGACGGTATAGTTGTTATAACTCATCCTCAAATTAGGTATAAGTGATAACAGTATTCATTCAATTTTCTTAAAAAAATTTAATTACAATTAAATACATCGTATCCTTTAATTAATAAAAGCATCTAATGAGTAGATTAACGACTTTCATATTTATAGTCATTTCGCCTAACCTTTGCCTTTGGCCTACTTTCAATATACGGACACATGGAAGTAAAAATCAAGTATTTCCTATGTAGTATGAATTATTCATCTAACCTCATTTTTAATGTGTGAAAAAAAGGCCGTGTGAACAAGTTACCCCTTGCTTGGAAAGCGAGATCTTTTGTGCTATTTCTCTAGTTTTTATCCTGTCTCAAAGAATCTCATCGTCTAATTTATAAAAGAGAGAGAGAAATATATGGGTAAGGTCTCCTAACACAGAGTAGAAATTGGAGAAATGAGACAGAAGATCTCATTTCTTTGGTTAGATGACTTGGTCACATGACCCTATGTCAGGGACAACGTGACCAAACGGGCAGAGAATAAAATCTGGCGCTACCTGATAAAGACGGTCACTTTTGCTTCGACCAACTTGCTAGATCTTTGCAATAAGATCTGTTACCAAAAATCCTTTGCAATAATACGTTAAAAAGACCGTAGCTAGAAAGCGAACAGTCCTTTCAGGCTTACAGTAGTACTCACGCCTGGCCCACCAATGGAACAATGGAACATTCCGTGTAGTTGCAAAATGTTTAGATCCTTCCAAAACTACAGCGGAGCCGGAGAGGGTCCAACCTTCCAATTGCTTGTGGGATTTTTGAAGTTGTACCGGCTAAAGATCGTATCTTTGTGCATTTTTTAATTGTTATAATCTCATAAACCTAACCCCACATTCCTTTACCCGACCCATGATTATGTTGTACTGGTCACCGTCAAGGCTTCAACATTATAGCCCCTCTTGAAAGGGCTTGCTTTGATGCTTTTCTTTTTCATTTCTCTTCAGCCTCTTACAGCACCTTCAACTTCAACTGGGCCATCGTTGTCTTATCTTGACTCTTTAACGTTGAATAAGTCACAACAGGAGAAGGGTTATGATTTAACATGCTCGGTTTGTGTTGGTGTTGATCGCTGATTCTTGAGGTCGGTTTCCTGGGTTGTATACGTATCTTCAATATTCTTCTCTTTTCTTTTCTTAATTTTCCGGTCAACTTTTGGTGGTTCCAACTTTCTTATTTGTGTTCCCGTGGAGGTTTGAATTTACTACTTATACTTTTCTAATGTTTCATTTTGGAAGATTTGATGATCGGATACAACTTGGGTTTTCTGGGGGTGATGTTTTTGGTGAATACACCTGTTAGGTGATCATTGCGAGATGTGTTAAAAGGATCCGTGCTATCTAGCGCGCATGTGAGAACAGAAAACTTTTGCTAGCCTATAGTAGATCAGCAGATTTTACGTTCATAAGCCTTTGCGCTGAAAAGGAATTAATTTTGAATTCTTTCTCAATGTAAGAATTTGGATATGTGATCATTAAGTGTTTATTATTGTCTCTGGCTGTTGCTGATCAATGAACTCAGGCATCCATTCTGCTACAAGCCCTTGTGGCAAGGAAATCTGAGCAAATTAGAAAAGTAGTAGGAAAAGGAATACCTATGTTCTTTTGCTTAAGTTTGGCTGCTACTTAATATATGAAACCCCTCTTCAATGTTTGTTTAACATAATCTGTCCAGTCAAATTTTTTATATTTCCGTTTTTTTACTCAGTAATCTCTGAGTAATCAACTAAAATCACTGGAGCTGCATATATTAAGATGTAAAGTTGCTTGTTCAGCCTGTTACTCTCCTGGTTCGTTGGTTACATGCCCAAAATTTACTAGTATCTTGCATTGTTAGTTATGTTAGTTTTCCTTGATTAGTTCTAGTTAACCATTCGAATAAGTGAAGTAGAGATAAATTTGTTTTATGATGGACAATTCCATTTCTTCTTGCACATGTTTTTCTCCTAATGTTTAACAATACAGTGAAGTGGAGATAAAGCTGTTTTATGATGGACAATTCCATTTCTTCTTGCACATGTTTTTCTCCTAATGTCAACTAAATTATGTTATGTCAATGCCTAATGCCCAAAATTTGACTTCTATTTAAGATGGCTGTGATCATTCATACCTCACATGTTGGTGTTAATATACATTGCCATAAATGTTTTCAGGAAATAATTTATCTCGAAATGATGTTCTATCTCTTGTTTGTAACAGTGATCCTGCAACAATTTTGATCTGTAAAATGTTTGCAACACACAAGTTGCAAAAGGGACAAAACAATGACACAAAAACTTGATTTGATTGTTCTTGGAGTATCTGTTGGTTTGGCCCTTGGTATCTTGATTGCTACACTAGTATTTCTTGGTCTAAGGTGGTACAAGAAGCATGCTCGTCTCAGACGATGTGCAAATGAGCGTAGTTTTGGATCACTTCCCATACGCATGAATGGCATCGATGCAAACACTGATCTTAGTGCAGCTATTGGAAGTCCCGTGACACACAAACCAGACCATACTCAGAGAAGCGCTCAACCTTCTCGTTGGAGTTATCAAAGTAAAGATCGACCTGCTTCCTTTTCTGGCGTCATTAGATATTCTTACAAGTATGTACTCCTCTAAATTGCAACAGATTTTTTTTTCTCAAACATGTCAAAATATTTGATGTTACCATGAATGTGGAATTTTGGGGATACTACTGGCATTACACAAGTCCAATTGCAAGTAAATATGCTAGAAATCTGTTTTTATCTTAGCATTAGTTAGACGTGAATATGGAAAGTGGAGAAAAGAAGCAAAAGTAGTCTTAGATGGATTCAGGTGGATTATAACTTTCTTGTGAATTCAGTTTGCATTATTTAGTTCTGTTCAATAGGTCGAATTTCCTCAAAATGTAGCAATGAAATAGTTGGCATTTTTGAAAAGGTATTTGCCTTTGATTTTGCAGAGAATTAGACAGCTCTCTCAAGTTTCTTAAAGGAAGTTAAATTGATAAATCTTGTATATTCGCGAAACTGTTGCTTGGATTACAAATCTGATATTCTGACTTGTCTGTCTGCTACAAATTTTCTAATGAATGTAAATGAACGTATTAAGAAGCTCGTGAATGAATTTGTCAAGCAATTCATCCTGTGACTTATACTTGTTGCTTTATCAGGGATATTCAGAAGGCTACACAAAATTTTACAACCACTTTGGGAGAAGGTTCTTTTGGGCCTGTGTATAAAGCCGTGGTGCCTACAGGAGAAATAGTAGCTGTAAAGGTGCTTGCTTCCAATTCAAGACAAGGGGAGAAAGAGTTCCAGACAGAGGTAATGGCTCCATCACTACTACTGATACTGTGAGAGGGAACTTAATCCTCACAGGATGAAGTGTAAGTGAGAAAGATGCATGCGGCTAGAGCTATCCACGCTGGCTTGCCAATTCTTTCTGAAAAATTAGAAAGGCCACCAAGTCTCTTTATTCAAAAGATTCAAGAGTGTGAATTGAATACAAATTTTTGTCCGTGCACGATCTTTTGTATTGTGACTGCTCTGAAGATCACCTCTATTTTCTGCGGGAAACATATATAAATTTTTCTTAAAATCCTATAAATGTTATGATGTTTAAAAATTAATGGAATAAATGTACGAAAAAGCTCTACCTTAAAACACTTCACATTTAGAAACATATAACACAATAACTTAAAATTTGTTGAATGATATAACAAATGTTGTGTCTTTGAACACTGTCAAATTCCATCATTTGTTTTATAAATGCTATTTTTAAACCCAGTTTGCTACTTATCCATATCACAAATGTCTTCCCTTTGCCTGTGTTTTTTCAGGTATCTCTTCTGGGGAGGCTGCATCACAGGAATCTAGTTAATTTGGTAGGATATTCTGTAGATAAGGGACAACATATGTTGATATATGAGTTCATGTGTAATGGAAGTCTGGCAAACCTTCTTTATAGTAAGTTAAGAAGCTCACTTTTGGATTATTATTCATGGTGAGAGTTTATATGCATAAGGGTGCACATTTTTCTTTAAAGGAACATTATTTACTAAATGCTGCCATTATATTTCACAATCCACTTCTTGACTTTTTGAATTGAACTTACATCTCATGTAGCTGTAAACTTTTTAGCAAAGAGCATAATATCTTTTGACCAATGTGGTTATCACCCTTCATGCAGAATTCATTCCTTAAAAAATCATTCCTTCTCAAAAAATCATTCCTTCTCTTTGTTGACATCACTAATCAATTGGTTACAATTTCTTTTCCTAAATATATTAGATTGGTATTAAAGAAGCAATGTTGATGATTATGAGGTTACCTTTTGCATCACATTCGCCAGTTACAATCCAGCATCAAACTTCTGCATGTAAAACTGTAATCAAGAGAAAACCTTCAGTCAAACATAGATGGATTTTTTTGCCAGAACTGGCTGTCAGCTGAACAGTATGAATGTTGAATTTAGATATATATCTCTATTTAGGTGATCATGGTATTGTTCCAATATATTATGTTACAGTTTCATGAAAATCCATGTAAAGGGGAAGTTAGTTCGTCCGTATGAACTTTTTGGATGATTAACCTTTGTTCAGAAACTACTTATTATTTTGTTTCTTCTAGAGGTGATGCATTTATTTACGATTCCTTCATAATGAACACCATAGTGTACATTCACCAGATCAAAAGGAACAAAGCTTAAGTTGGGAAGAAAGGCTCCAAATTGCCCTGGACATTGCACATGGGATTGAATACCTTCACGAAGGAGTAAGTTAATTGCATATACATTTGTTTTCCCTTTGTCAATCGTGTTGTATGCATTGATCTTTCTCTGGTAGAATTCTTTTTTTGTTGATTCCATTGAAATTCTATTTTTTCTTACTGATGCAGGCAGTTCCATCGGTCATCCATCGAGATTTAAAGTCTGCTAATATATTGTTGGACCAGTCAATGAGGGCTAAGGTAAACTTGGGATGTTAAATATGAAATATAGTTCCTCAAGACAGATGAGTAATGAACGTTCACTGCTCTTTAAGGGGGTAGCTTTTCTTCAACATTAAAAATATAAAAAAAAGGAAAGCTTTTTAATGTTTTTAAGTCTTCAACTGTCCTTCTCTGTAATCATGACATTAGGTTGCCGACTTTGGACTTTCAAAGGAAGAGGTCTTCGATGACCAGAATTCTAGCCTGAAAGGTACTTACGGCTACATAGACCCAGTGTACATATCCACAAACCAGTTCACCAAAAAGAGTGACATCTATAGTCTTGGTGTTATCATCTTTGAACTCATTACAGCGATCCACCCACAGCAAAACCTAATAGAATATGTTAATCTCGTAAGTCTTGTACCTTTCCTGATAACTTTGTTCTTCCATTACTCTGTTTCTTTGATCTAAAACCTCCTCTTTTCTTGGATGAACAGGCTGCCATGAGTTCAGATGGTATTGATGAAATACTAGACAAAGAACTACTTGGACAATGCAACATTGAGGAAGTGAGGGAGCTGGCTAGAATTGGTCATAAATGCTTGCATAAATTCCAAAGGAAGCGACCTTCAATTGGAGAAGTTTCACAGGCTATGGTGAAGATGAAACACCGGCAACTTGCCAGAAATAACACCATGTCTTTTGCAAGTCAAGACATGTCACAAGTTGTAAGCAAAATAGAGGACCAGCAGGTAGAGTTGAGTGAACTGACAAGCAGAGAGTTTAAATGATCAAAAGACTTTACGTTTTGTGTTTCTTCTTATAGATTGCCAGCTAATACCGATGATACAAGAGTACAGGAAAATTAAAGCAGTAGCCCCTTCCTTGTGAAATCAACAATACAGTAGCGTAGGATCACAAATTAATTCTGTTTTAGCATTTCTGAAGTTTTGAAATGGGAAAAGTTGATTCTTGTTGTCAATGAAATCAAGATCTTTTCTTCTGAACAATCACTTCAGGTGTTTTATTAGGTAGTTCCAGGAATGAACATCATCAACTAAGAAGCAAGCAAAAACAATGTTAGAGCTAAAGACATTTGCTTGAGGGCTGATCCTGGTTTTGGTTTAACCATGAGGTTGATGGATAGAATGTGAACAGCATTTACAAGGAAACATTTTTTTTTTGAAAATAAGAAATGAAATTAATGAAAGAAGAGTTATACACAA
>JAOQMR010000008.1:13324075-13343232 GCA_027563865.1 Erythroxylum pelleterianum | reverse complement strand
AAAGATGCGAATATCAAAATATACTAAATTATATGGTTCATTTAGACACAAATTTTCTATTAATTAACGATAAAATTGAGTACTATTGAATCTTTCCCTATATTTCGGCTGAATTTTTATTTGATGGTGTTGTACAAATATATAAAAATTGATTTCGAGGTAACAGATTTTGATGTTATTACGGATAATATACAACCTCCCAAATATCCAATCATTAAATTTTCTCTAAATAGCAAATTGGACATTGAAATTAGAGACATGTTGAATATTGGAAGACGCTTTAGGTAATGCGGTCACATGGTATATGGTGTCGGGGGACTACTCATGTTGTACTGTTGTTTCTTTTTCACAGAAATTGGGTATTTTTTGATTAGCTCCCATGCTTCCATCCCCATGTGACTTTGCCATTCTTTAATCAAATATGCATCAAATAAATCATAAAATGTGTGTTTCCTTCGTTTGGTCGTTTGGTCTTAGATGAGGTATCCACCAACAGATCTAGTATTTCACAGGATTTCCATATACTGTGTTTAAGGTTATAATGCGATGTTTTAGCAGGAGGGAGACATAGAATGAGTCTTGATTAGATAAGGTAAAGCGACTGCGGTGGCTCAAAGCCGCTGCTGTCCAAGTTGTTTTGACTAGAGCCATTACTGGTCCCTTTCTCATCCTCATCAACTTATAATGATCTTCAGAGAACACTACCACCTATCTAAATCCTTCCGCTTTCAGTTTCAATTCCATCTATGCCCACAGGACCATCTTACCATTAACATACCAATAACATTGTTTTCATAAAAAAATAAAATGAATTCGTTCCCAATCATGTGAAGAGGACATCAGAACAGCCAGCCAGCCACTGCCTCAGCCTCGTGTCATGTCACTTAATTGTTCATAAATCTAATGCCAAACATGGGAATCTAATCTTTTGCTTCAACTCGATACCAACGTGACTGTGCTTCTCACGCGCCGAAACTGGGAGTGGTCGGGTTAGACAACATCGCATAGAAGTATAGAACATAACATGCCAGATTTCTCCGACTCCAAACACTCTCTGTAGCTTACAGACATTACTTCACACGCGTCACACCTTACCTCTGACGCTTGACTTTCATTCGCATACCCCACTTCTCAGTCATCTCTTCTTCTTCAAAGCTTCTTTGAAGAGGGGGAAAAAAAAAAAAAAAACCTGGGAGAAACGAGGAGAGGGACTGGCGAGAGAGGCTGAGGTGCAGTGCTGAAGTTTTGGTGGTGTGGTTTAATGAAAGGAGAAGGAAAGATGGTGATGAAGTCTAAAATGAAATGGATTGGCTTAGTGGGCCTGGTTTTGTCTGTCTTCTCCCTCTCTGTACATTTCTTGCTTGCTAGATTCACAGATGGAGGTGTTTATGACTACCAGTCTTCAATCACACTCTTTTCTTGGAGACCCGTCTTCGAAAATCCTGACTTTGCCAAAAATGTATCTTCTATGATTCTTTTTCTTTTAAAGTTCCAGTCTTTCTTGTCACTTCTTTGATGGGTTTGGATTGTTATTGCTTGCTTGCTCTTCAGCAATGTCTTTCTATCGGTGTTCTGTGAATGGAGCAGTTAGTTTTGTTCTGGGAAAATACTATTTGATTTTACGTTGATTTGGTTAATTTGCAGGGATCTGAAGATCCCTCAGGACAAAAACCCCTGTTAAATCAACGTGTTTGTTCTTTGAAATTTGCAAGTCTCATAGTCTATGACGTTTTCTTCCCTTATGTTAGATCTGTCTCTTTAGAAATGACTTTGATCAGTAACCATCAAATTCGCATTTTCACCTTTTATTGGCGAAAGCACGTTTTTGTCTTCGCTGTTGGTGCTGGTGTTATCTGCTTATTGATTCTCAGGATTATGCTCTTTATCTGTGGTGCAGAGTCCACTCTATAGACGACTTTGGGGTCCAGTAAGAAGTCTTGAATCTTTGCTTCCAGATGCAAATCCCAGAGGATATTATGCTGGTTAGTTCTGGTCTGATTGTTGTTGTTAGCGACGAGCAATTTTATCCATTATACTCAAGAAATACGGTGGTTTTTCTTTGTCATTTCATGTCCATAGGACCTTATATTACTAATTTTGTTACCACGCAACTGGATTGAAGTCCTTGGTGTGTTTCATCTGTGATTTTGTTAAATTCCTTAAAGATTTTAAGTCAGAACTTTTATATGATGTCAAAGCATATCATCCATAGGTTTTTCGATGTACAACATATGCCAACACTCTTTAGAAAGAAAAGAATTTTTTTTTTCTGTGGTAGTTTCTTTCACCGGTAAAATTGGTTTATTACGTATTTATATTGCTCCACAAAGCTCTTTCATCACTATTATTATTCTAGTTATTTCATTGAATTTTTCAACTCCTGCAGTATTTTTGTTGTCAGTGTTTCTATATGTGACAAGCTTATATTGCAATGTATTTAGAGTTAAACCATGTGGTTCTTGAGTTCTTCTTATCAAGCTGTTTAGGACAGTTTGGTGTGATAAGAAAATAGAATAGTTCTTCTCAAACTCTGCATGCCTATATTAATATGCTCTCTCTCACAGCTCTTAAAATTATGATTGATGACTTGATGTAAATTTGAGCATTCTGCCTTAATATGCATGTAATAGAGCCCGTTGCACCATCAAATGGGTATGTCTTTGTCAGGATACGAGGTGGTTTCCATGAAATCAGGAATTCGGTGAGGATGACTGACTTATGTAGTATACCTATCGTTCTTTAGTTTATTAAGGTTAGCCTATTTAAGTTTTAATGCCATCTTTTCACATTTCAGATATGTGATGTAGTTGTGGTTACTCGATTTCTTAATGCCACTTTAGTTATTCCTGAGATACAATCAACAACAAGCAGCAAAGGCATCAGGTGCTTAAGAACTGTTTTGTTATAGTTTCAATCAGCATAGTAGTTTGATCAGTTACAGGGTAACATAAGGATAGCCTTTCATTTCAATAACTAGTTGTATATGTTTGTTGCAGCTCTCAGTTCAAGAGCTTTGCATACCTCTACAATGAGGATCAATTTATGGCAGCTTTAACAAAAGATGTTAACATTGTGAAGACTCTTCCGAAAAATCTTAAAGGTGCTAGGAGAAAAAAGGAGATTCCTTCATACAGAGTGCCTCGTTCGGCTTCACTGTACTTTTATTTGCATAATGTCCTTCCAGTACTCAGTAAACATTCAGTGGTTGAGCTTGTCATTTCTGATGGCGGATGTTTGCAGGTCATGAAAGCATGATGCTTAAAGTTTGAAATTTTTTCATTTAGTGCTGAAGTTTACATTTACATTTAATTTCTGACGGATCTTTTGATCAGTAGTTTTCCCTTACTAGATGGTTTTATGATTCAACTCACATAAGCTGAAGGTTTTTATATTTTTAAAGGGAGACATAGTCCTTATAGGGCATCATGTTTCTGTCTTTTTAAACATAGGCTTTAATTTTAGATTTTCAGAAATGTATGTTACCATTCCTTTACTGGTATCTTACTTATTTCTAGATTTCCATTTATCTTGGGATACCTGAGGCATGCCACAGTGTGACCACTAGTTAGACAGGGTATTAGTTATAGATGATGTGTTACTACAAGCAACTCAGTCCTTTCTTACTTTCTTTCAATAGCATATTTTGGTGTGGATTTTCCCTATTGTGCTTGAATGAAGTTTGGCTAGTCATCCTATAGAAAGGGTGCTTACTTTTCTCGTGTTCCAAATATGTGAATATTATTTGCTTCATGTGCCATATTGAGTTTCACAAGCGCCAATTCCTTAATATTTCCAAGTAAGAAACAGTGCAATTATTCTGGGCTGAGAGCGATGTTTCTGCAATTTAAGTTTCTAACTTGTATCAATAACTTGGTTCAAAACTCTGATGCAGGCAACACTTCCACCTGATTTTGAAGAATATCAAAGGCTGAGGTGCAGAGTGGCTTTTCATGCTTTACGGTTTCGACAGGAGGTCCAGGAACTTGCAACGAGAGTCTTACAAAGGTCAACAACTGGCTATCAGTGAATAGTGCTAAATAGTGTTTTTGCATTTTCTGTCTTATAGCTGGGTTCTCATATTACTTTAGATTACGGGCTCCTGGTCGACCGTTTATAGCATTTGATCCTGGGATGTCGAGAGATGCTTTGGCATTTTATGGTTGTGCTGAACTCTTCCAGGTATCTTCCCAAACCCAGAAGTCATGATTGTTGATTTGATTTGCAAACTTTAATAGAAGAGAAAAGGGATAAGAAACACTTACCTAGGCATTGATTTTGGACGCATCTTGGAGCTCTTTATAAGGATGTGCATGCGGAACTCATTCAACACAAGCGAGCGTGGATGATAAAACGTGGGATTGTCAAGGGAAAGCTCTTGACTAATTCAATGAAGCAACGGCTAAATGGTCGGTGTCCGTTAATGCCAGAAGAGGTAAGATGATGTGAATGCCAAGACTTTGTTGGCACGATGCTGTCGTAGTTAAGGATAAGTTTTTCAATTTGGCAATGGGCTCAATGATAGAACTGTAACTTTTGAGTTCTATGCTTCTAAGAACGAGCTATTCCATGATTTTAGTAAAACTCTATGCTGAAAATAGTAGTGTGGACATTCTATTTGATTTAATTGAGGTTGTTGTTTGCTTGTTGGATGGATTTGCTGGATGATCCCAATGCGTCAAAAAGTTTGATCAATTATTCCATGTAACAGTTAGATGTATGATAGAAAAATGTGGTGCACCATTGAGCTAACTAAACTGTTTTTTGTCTACAGATCGGTATTCTTCTTTGTGCATATGGATACTCATGGGACACTATTATATATGTTTCCGGGGGAGAAGTTTTTGGTGGCCAAAGGACATTAATCCCTCTTCATGCAATGTTTGAGAACGTCATTGATAGGACTTCCTTGAGTGAGGGATGGGAGCTCAGTCAAATTTATGGTCGAGAGGTTAACCTTGTCAACAACTATCCAAGGGCACCACCTTCCACCGGACAGGAGAAGAAGCTTGTAGCATGGAAGGATGCAGGCCCCCGGCCACGTCCACTTCCACCTCCTCCACCTAGGCCCAAATATCCATACAATATTGAAGGCTGGTGGGGTTGGGTGGCTGAGAGTGATAATGAACCTGAGAGTACAGTTATGGAGTTGAGAACTAATGCACATAAGTTACTATGGGAAGCGATTGACTACATAGTATGTATTCAAGCTGATGTTTTCATTCCGGGGTTTGATCGTGATGGAACAGGAAATCCCAATTTTGCCAGCTTGGTGATGGGCCACAGGCTGTATCAGTCAGCTGCATTGAAAACTTTTTTACCTGATAGGTAATTCTAAGCATCTGCATAATTGTGCATGCAAGTTCACAAATAACCATGATGCTGCTGGAGCTTCATTTTCATTAGCCTTTCTCTAGTACAAATTATTGCTTAATTAACATGATAAAATGATTGCTGCTGCATAAACAGTAACTGATCCCGTGACACGTAAAATATAGCTTCCTAGTGCTATGTTGCAGAATATTAGTCTTTTTCTATTGACCTTTTATTTAAACTTATTCTGCTTGAAAATTTTACATCCTTCTTTCTTCTTATCTAAAGGAAGGAAGTTGTCAAGTTTTTAGAAGAAAACCGTGAGCACCTATACCAGGCAAACCGTACCTGGTTGACATCCATACGTAGGCATATGACAAGAAGTTTACTTGATGGAATAAAAAAAGCATCTGCAAAATCTAAGTCATTGTCTTTTCTCTCACATCCAATCCCAGAGTGTTCATGCTTGAGACATGACTTTGCCAAAACATCAGTGAATGCCTCAAGCTCTTCGACTCAGGCACAGGTTGAAGCTGTTCTTGGAGTTTCGCACCGTTGTCCTGCATGGATGGACAGTGAAATAACCTCAAGATCAAAGGACAAGGAAGTTGAAGAGGATCTTGATGAAGATCTCTCCTCATCTTCCGGCTTGTTCTTCAGAAATAGGATTGAAAACCATGAAGCTGTTGGTATGGAAACAAACAAGGAAGAAGCTAATATGGAGGAGCAAGAAGAACTTGAGGGTGGAGAAAAATAATAACATGATATTACAAACCAGTACCGGATTTTCATAATGTTCATGACCCTCGAATACATGGAAGAAGAAAAGTTGTATCAGCACTGACAAAGAATGCATCAGATTCTGGACTTGCCAGTCTACGAGGGTAGGAAATTGGGATTAGTGGTAGAAGAGCCAAATGGTTAAGCTCTAACGTTAGCCATCAATAATTCTGATCCACAGGATCTGTTATGAAGCCTAACCAACCAATTTTTGTGTAGAACAGAACTGCCAGTGGATAGCTCATATTCTAATGTTTCCTTAGTAGCATACCCTTGTTTTCGTAGGCATATATTTGTGATTGTTTGTACTTGATGTAATATAAAACATAGTCACATTTTAACCCATGGTTGGATATATTGATTCCTTTTTGGTCTTGTGTATCTATTCTCACAAAATATACTCTTATGGGTGAATCTACGGCTTCCTACTCTTGTTGTTCTGAATCTGTTATTGGTAAGTCTTTGTTCTTGTAATAAACATTATCCAGCGAAAAGCATTTCAAATTAAAGGTCTTTGATTCCTTGTACCCATTTAGATATGGATAAAGATGGGTCTTTGAGACCCTTTGTTTCGGGGTTTTGGGATTTATAGACCAGAAGAAATGGCAAATTTTGTTCTACGAGTTCTTCTCAAGCGTTTGCAGCAAGCTGCTGTGGCTTCACCGTTGCAGGTCGTAGTAGATTCATCGCGTGCCAATTATGTTGTCTTTGATTGATGGAAAGGCCAAGACTGATATGCAGATAAGAAATCCTCGTCTCTGAGTAGCTCAACATCTTAATCGTCTAAACCTGCGCTGCTTCTGGATAACAAGAGGGACTCTTTCGCAAAATTGAAGATATCTAGTTCAAGATCAATTCCTTCTTCCCCATCGAGTTGTTATTCATTACCCACCTTCCTTCCTCTCGAAAATTAGCAATTGTAGTTCATATTCTTCCCTTGCAGAAATCCACCGACCGCACCATTACTTGACGAGTACGCACGTAAAGAGAACCTGTTGGAAATTTTTGTCATTTCTCATAAAGTATCACAACATTTAATTGTAATTTTGGTTTTTCAATAACTTATTGGTTAAGTTACGTAACATAATCTAGATAAAGATAATAAAATTGCTCAATAAATGATCTAAGTCAATAATCGAAGTCTAGGAGAAAAATAGATCTCGATCAAAATGAACCAGACCCATATCAGGCTAATAATAGGGAAGTTTGCTATAGATGATATATAAAAAGTTTAAGTTCTCCTGCAATTGCTCACGACATTTATGAACGTAAAATTACTCTAACCCATTCAGAAGTTCAAGTTTTGAGAAAACTGTAGAAAAACTTTAACACGTCCTGGTGAGTAGTTCTTATGAAAGCGGCGGTTGATTTGCGCTCGTTTCAACTTTGGAAATCTCATTTGAAGTTATGGAACCGAAATTAGGTATTTTTTGCATTTATTCATTTATTTCTCTTTCTTGTTCGATTCGGGATACGTAACTAAGGTCTCGTTATGTATTACACGTGGTATCGGAGCCGTGACGTGATCAAGTGGTTAAAAATGAAAAATTTTCAATTTTTTTTCACAAGGTTTTCAGAGAGTTAGCTTTCGTTTTTCGGTTTTTTCTTACTTTTTGATACATGAAAGTAGTATACATGTGTTTAACCTTAAAAAATAGAGTGAAAAATAACCTGGGAACTCAAAAAACTGGCCCAAAACTCTATGAAAATCGTCCCAAACATAGGCAACTGACAGAGACAATCGAGCGCGTGTAGAGCGTGGACAGTGGACGCAGACGGTAGAATCGACGACGCTTGTGGAGCATGCAACACACGCGCCACACACCCACAATAACTGCCGAGGGGCAGTTTGTCTGGCACGTCAGCAATTGACACGCGTGCGGACGAGGGCAAGCGTGCCAATTGATAAGCCCACGTGGTCGCGCGTCTAACACGTGCATACAGGTCGGATGGCGCGTCACCATTGCACGCGTCTCTCGTTCCACACACATGCTGATGTCAACACTACAGTAAACTAAAAAAAGCAACAACAAAAATCAGATTTCCCATATGGGTGCCTTGGGGTATTTTTGGTCAGTTTTCAGGTCTGGAAAATTCATAAAGTGGAATTTTCTATTTTCTAGATTAATTACATTGGTAATTTCACTCAAAAAAAGGAATTAAGACATTCTAAAGCCGTTTTTTAAGTGAATTTTCGTGCAATGAACTTGCCATAAGAGAGATACATGAGGTTTTCATATCTCGGGTGATCATGTTCAGTGTTCAGTGACACATGATAGTCGCTCTAATGAGATTTTTCGTTACGAAAGTCTCAAATAAAGTCTTCAGCATGAGTATATGAAGATGAGACTGTGCATTTAGGTTTTGCATTTATTGATGTTACATTTTCACGTACGATATGCCTATAAAGAATGTGAGGATAATATAAAGATGTATCCCTTATGTTTGTGAACTTTTTGGGTACTAATGAGGATGTAGTCATCAAAGTGACCTTTTAAGTTAATATTTTGAAATGTTCTGCTTGCATTTTGGGAGATGTCTCTGGTTTTATGTTTGGTTATTATGTCCAAAGGTGGTTGTGTCATGAGAGTTGATGGTTTGCACTCTGATCACTTTTATATGGAGTTCTAATTGCGTATATTATGTATTTAACCCAAAGATGTTTCATAAGATGTGTGATCAGATTCTCGGTACAGATACTATTTAATGGCTTTGAATATCGTTGTTATCCTGCATTTGTGTTGATCTTTGCATTATTATTTTGCAATCACCTTCGGTCAACAATATCAATGTCACTATTGAAACCTTAATGGTTTTCAATTCGAAGAAGTGGATAGAGGATGTATTGAATGCTATAGAGATTAATGAAATTGATATGACCATAGGTACGAATAGGCCATCTCCACCTAGATTCAGGAGCTCGAAAGTAGCTTATGTAACCTGGGATTCGTCTAACAAATTATGTTTGATAAATATTGAGAGATCCATACCTGACAATCTGCTAAGTGGAATTTCGGACACAAACATAGCGAAAGAATTTCTTAATAATGTCTCCTAGAGGTGTACGGTCTCACCTAATGATGAGACAAGTGTCTTGATGAAAGAATTGTTTCTATATGAGGTATACTAGAGAAAGGGGAGTGATGGAGTATATATTAAGAATGATTCATCTCCACAGTAGAATGAAGATGTTAAAAATTCCTCTTTCTAATGTCTTCATAGTTCACCAGGCTCTGAGTACACTCCCTCAAAAGTGGTGATGACATATTACTTGCTGGATGAGGAATGAGACTGCAATGCTTTAATTGTCCATTGTGTTGCTGAGGAGGAGAAACTTAAAACTGTTGCTCCTACAACCCTCGAACTAACTAAAGGAAAGGCAAAGGTAAAGTTGGCTAAGTTCAAAGGTAAAAAGTCTAAATCTTCTCCATATGCTGATGTTGGTCAATCCAGTGCTGGTTAAGGTCCTGCGGACATAAAGAAGCCAGTATTATAAGGCCTGGAAGGAAAGACAAAAATCATTAGGTAACTCCTTGGCTTATCAATTCATGAATCCAATTATGTTATAGCCACATCCAACTTTTGATGGTTAGATGGTGGAGCATCTAATTAAGTTGCCTCCACAATGCAAGGATTCATATATAGGAGAAAGCCAACTAAAGAAGACAAGAGACTAATGGTTATCAATAGTGAGAAGCAGATGTAATATCTATAAGGAATGTATGTTCTGAACCTTTATACAAGGTTCATTTTGGTTGTACGCGACACATTTTATATTTGATCTTTGTATCAATTTTAGACAAAGAAAGTGATAGTTTTGTATTCAATTCTTCTGTTGTACAGTTGTCGTTTAATACAAAACATATTGGTACAACTTTCTTATCATATGGCTTATATATAAAATGTGTCTTACCCTGAATTAGATATGATTATTCGTATCTTGCCAAACAAGTTATAAAGGAGAGCCTTGATAAAGAATAAGTCATATATGTTATGGCATAAAGATTAAGCCACATTTTCAGAGCTAGGGTTGAGAGATTGATTAAGGAAAACTTTCTCACAACTCTGGATTTTCATGATGTGGAAATATGTACTGACTGTTGCAAAGGTAAGTTGATTCAAATAAGGAAAAAGGGTTCAACTCATATTTTTGGCTTGTTGGGCTGATACATACAGATATTAGAAGACCTTATATAGTTGCATTGTGCAATTCTAGATGTGACATTTTTTATGATTATTCTCATTACAGTTTATGTGTTCTTGCTTAAAGACTGAAGGTTAAGAATCAATCGGGAAAATTCATCAAGATAGTCAGGTCTAACAATGAAGGAGAGTATCAAGGCAAACATGGTATTTTCCAACGTGAAAAGCTCCGTTTGCCAGATATATGAAATCGGTTGAAAGAGTGACTCAGTTCACTATGTCGAGTAGTCCTGAGCAAAATGGTGTGTTACTAAAAGGCATAACTACACCCTAAAGGACATATAGAAGTCAATGCAAAACAGGACTAATATACCTGATTATCTAGAAGGGTGAAAACCAGCCTTGAACACATTTGTGTATGGGGTTTCCCTGCTGAGGTTGTATAATCCTTATAAAGACAAATTGTATACTCGTTGCACTCATTGCTATTTAGTTAGATACCTCGACCACTCAAAAAAAGCTATAGATTTTGCTGTAATGAAGGAATGATCAAACTATTGGAATAAAAAACAACCAAGTTTCTAGAATACAATATCTATGATGATGGTGGGCCCTTTGACCCTTCGGTTAATAGTAGGTCGAATACTACAGTTATTAAGTATCTACCACTCATATAGCCAAATTCAGTGGATCTAGGTCCAAGTACCGTGCCTGTATACAACAAGAACTCATATCTGTACACATAGAGGTTTTTGGGGGCACAAGATCTAATGCAGTTGCGTAGATCCACTAGAATGAGACGACCTTTTATCTCATCTGATTACATAGTCTATTTGGTGAATAGGAATATGTTTTAGAAATGTGCGGATCTAGTTACTTTTACAAAAGCTATATTTAGACCCAGTGCAGATTTGTGGTGGGATGCAATGAATGATGATATACAAGCCATGAAGCATAGTAAGCTTTGAGATCTAGTTGATTTGTAGTAGAATTGTAAACTTGTCAGTTGTAAATGAATTTGAAAGACCAAAAGGACTTAGGATAAAGTGTAACGATTTAGGGCTAGCTCAGTTACTAGAGGTTTCACTCAGAGAGAAAGGTTTGGTTTTAAGTTAACTTCTCTCCTGTATCTTTGAAGGATACATTTTGAGTGATTATGACAATTGTAGCTTATGATGAGATAAAGTTACATCAGATGGCTGTTAAAACTGTTTTCTTGAATAAAGACCTTTATGAAGAGATTTATATGAAATAACTTGAAGTTTTTCAGGATCAAGATGGAACTGACCTAATTTATACATTAAGTAGATCAATATATGGTTTACATAAAACTTCCCAAAAGTGATACCTTATAATTAATGAGGTGGGACCTCTTTCAGTTTCAAGGAAAATAAAATTGACTGATGCTTGTACTACAAGGTCAAGGGTAACAAAGTTATCTTCCTATTATTGTATGTGAATAATATATTGCTCACATTAAATTACTTGACCATGCTGCATAAGGTCGAGCAACTTTTGGCCAGGCATTTCAGTATGAAGGACCTTAGTGATACATCTTTTGTCCTAGGTATGCAGAATTACCAGGACATATCTCAACACTCTTTAAGTCTTTTATAAAGTGCATACATTAAGCGAGTGCTACAAAGCTTTAATATGACAAAATTTAAACCTGTTGTAGCACCAATCTCTTATAGTGAGACATTATCTTTGACATAGTATCTAAAGAATAAAGTAAAGAGAGAGGCTATAAGGAATGTTCCACGTTCTAGTGCAATTGGTAGCCTGATGTATGCTCAGATGTGCTCTAGGCTTGACATTACATTTACTGTTAGATTGTTGGGTTGCTATCCAGCTAACTCAGGAATAGATCATTGGAATGTAGTTAAACGAGTACTGAGATACTTAAAGAGAACTAAGGATTATATGTTGACATATAGAAAAGTCTACAGTCTAAACCTCGTAGGGAATCCAAATTCAAATTTAAGATATGTGCCCAGAAAATAGCAAGTCCATATCAGAATAAGGTTTTAAAGTTTGCAAATGGTACAATGTCGTGGAAGACTGTCAAGTATACATGTGTGACTTCCTCGACTATGCATGCAGAGTGCATGCTATGGGGCTACTACATAAACGGTTAAGCTCAGAAACTTGATTTCTGGGTTGTTTGTGGTTGATTCAATGGCTAGACCCATTCAGTTGTATTGTGATAATTTTGCTGCTGTGTTGCTTAAGAACAACAAAAGGAATATCACAAGGTCTTAGCATTTGGAGATCCAATATTTGACCATAAAGGAGTTAATACGAAAATATGACATTAAGGTTTGGAGCATTTAAGAACTGAGGAGATGTTAGCTGATCTTTTAACTAATGGACTTCGCCCACATGTATACAGTATAGGTGCTTTGAAGTCCTTTGACACTATTAGTTAAGGATCGTTATGTTTGCTTCATGTATATTTATACATTTATACATTTTGTTGTATTATGATAGTATGGTGGTTCATTAATAAAGATGATCATTGTTTATCCTTAGTAATACGTGTTATTGTACATTGTCATAATACGTATGAAAGCATTAAGATCTGTGTCAATCTTAAGCATTTTAAAGGTCATTAGGCATATATACATATTTAGCCTTAAGGTTATGTCATTTAGACACATACAGTTTAGTATGAATATTCATGAATTTTGATATGACATAAGGAGATATAAGTTTTAACATGTATTACTAAACAAGTTTTTTCTAATGGTGTTTACCAAACAAGTTTTTTCTAATGGTGTTTTGCATTCGGTGAGAAAAAAACATGATTTCTCTAATTCAGTTTAGCATATGCAGTATAGCATAAGGTTTAGAGAAATCGAGACCTACAAACGAAGATTATATAATTTAGATCATACAGGTATCATCTTAGTTTGCTACATTTCATTTTCTTATTCATATTAGTGAAGTATTAGATATGCGTGATTGTATTAGATCTGTGTCACATATGACACATGCATTTGATACTTTTCGGCATTGAAATCCTTCCGAGACGAAATGATGGACTTTCGTTATCTTTGGATCAACTGTTTTATTTTAAATCTAGTCGACTAATACAGTAATGTAACTTTACCGAGTTTTTAAATTGTTTTAAATTTGAGTCATCACTGCAATTAAGTATTGTCTAGGGGGAGAATGTTGGATATTTTTGACATTTTCCATAAAGTTGGACAACATTTAATTGCAATTTTGGTTTCTTAATAACTTATCGGTTAAGTTACGTAATTTGATCCGAATAAAGATAATAAAGTGGCTTAATAAATGATCTAAGTCAATTGGTTGAAGTCTAGGAGGAAAATGGATCTCGATTAGTGTAGACCTAACCTATATTGGGCCTGTGATGGGAAAACCCAATATAAATGATGTATAAAGCGGTTAAGGTCTCTTGTAGTTGCTCATGTCATTTGTGAATCTAAAGTTACTTTGACCTATTCAAAGATTTACGTTTGGAGAAAACTGAAGAAAAGTTTTAATGCGTCTAGGTGAGCAGTTCTTATAAAGGTCGCGGTAGATTCGCGCTCGTTTCGACTTTGGAAAGCTCATTTAAAGTTATAGAATCGAAATAATCTATTTTGAGCAGTTCTTTGTTTATTTCTCTTTCACATTCAATCCGAAATACATAACTAAAGTCTCGTTACGTATTTAACCAATGACCTTCATAATTAAGATGCAACAGTTGTCCTGGGTCGTCCTCCTCTTTGGCTTCTTTAAGATGCTTGAAGAAGCTTTGAATTATAAACATTTTAAAAAGATTGCTTGTTGAACGACAAGGACAAACGCGGGAAGTGAAGAGAGAGAGTCCCTCCCTAGGCCTAATGGCTTATGGCTATTGGCTAGCTAACGCTTTACTAAATAAATAGTAATGTCCATTTTAAAAAGTGAAAAATCAATTAGTTTATGTGCACTTGTAATTTTTTAAAAATATTCCTCTAGGGTACCAGAAGTCCAACACACATTCATTCTTTCACACCCTCTCTCCTTTCCTTTCCCGCCGGACCTCTATTCCCGCCTCCGCCTCCACCCACGCCACCGTCTACTGCTACACACACACATATATATATATTCTGCTAGTTGATTTGGTTGATTTGGCTTGTGGTGATAACTAATTCGAGGGAAAATGGTGAAATCAGCGGCTGCCAAGTCTCACCTCGATGAAGAAGACGAAGCCGACGGTTACGACTCCTCCTCCTACAGAGGTACAACCAACCACATGCTTTATCTGTCCACATTTTTCAAAATCTATATCTTCTTTCTTGTTTTCTTGGCTTTCGGAAACAAAAAGCAGTAATTTGGTTTAGTTGTTTTTATGATGAGTTAGGTGAAGTAGCCAAGGGAGATGGTAAGAGCAGTGAACAGAAGGTCAACCTTCACCGCTCCAAGCATTCAGAAACCGAGCAGCGCAGAAGGAGCAAAATCAATGAGAGGTCAGTATTTCGACATTTTTGTTTGAGGTTTGTGCTGTGGTGATGATTAAGGGGTGTACTTAAATGATTAAAACTTATAACCACTGGTTGAAAAGCATCGTAAAAATGAGAGCTCTGCATTATTTGCTGATGAGAATAAGGTATTTAGTATTTAGTGTTGCTTATGTGAAAATCTTGTGCTCTATTTTGAAAAGAGCCAAGGGAATTATGTGTCTGATTTGTTTGTCACTTTTAGATACTCCTGAGTGCCAGTCACGTTCTTTTCGTTCTTCAGTGTTCTTTTGTCTACCTAGTCTTTTGATGTGTGATGTCGGAACAACTGTGTTTATGAGACAGGTTTCAGATTCTGAGAGATCTTATACCTCAGAATGATCAAAAGAAAGACAAAGCTTCATTCTTGTTAGAGGTGCATGTCTCATTTTTTGTTTTCGCCTTCTCACTTTCATGTGCACGAGGACACACTCACATTATCAATTATATATCTTTGTTACCAAGTCACTTAAACGAGTTCTCTTGTACAACTTATGCAGGTCATAGAGTACATTCAGTTTTTACAGGAAAAATTGCAGATGTATGAAGGATCATATCAAGGTTGGAGTCGTGAGCCAGCTAAGTTGGTGCCTTGGGTAAGAATTCTCTTCTGTGCGCGCGACTCTACTGTTGCATGATTGACCATGATATATACAGTGCTTTGGATTCCTTTTCTTTGACATTTGTTGTTCTTTTGAGCTTTATACACATGTCCATGCCATGTGGATCTTCTTTTCATGTTTTGCCAAAAAGTTCTGATATTTGATACATGTTCTAAAACTACTCCCCTGGCTAAGATTTTGGAATCTTGTGGATGCTTCAATACTCTGGGATGTAGATGATGAATAGTTGGTTTTGAGAAGGGATTTCAACCCCTAGTACACCCTACATGGGTGCGACTACCTGCTATATAAATTATGTACATTTTGATTCTGTTAAAGTTCATAAATTACCTTCTTGTTTGTGATTTTCATTTGACATGAAGTTCCACTCTTGTAAATTGCCTTGGATGTATTGGTTCTTAACTAAGAAACAAATAACTTGACGACAGCCTACTGTTCCTCAATGTTCTAGTATTTTCTTTGAAAAGTTTTGTTAAAAATGCTTTGGTAGTCATTAGTAGACAAAGATGATGGCATCTAGGAATCTTGATATGGATCTTGAATGTGGGACCGTGGGCTGTTTGACAGCATTTACATAGGGAAACATAGTAACACATAAACAAGGCGTTGATGACATGATATGCTTTTTCCTGATTCTATTGGAACCATGTGTATTTGTTTGCTTTGACGGGTAAGGAATTTGGTGCCTTTTTTCTCAAGTAAAAGTGGATGCTGATGTCAATTTTCTTTGTTTATGCATTTTGCATGAAAATTGATTCCTGATATTTAAGGCATGACTTGGTTGTTCTAGAGGTTTTGTTTTTTAGGAGCTTCCTTAATGTCTTGTCTTGGGTTTGAACCAGAAAAATCATTATACACCTGCAGAAAGTTTGATGGATCATCCTCAAATCCCGAAGAACGGTTCTGCTCATGAGAATAGTGCATTACTTACAAATGTACAGGACCCTATCGAATCTGGCCTAGGAACTGGTCCTATACTCAAAGCACTAGATCATCCCCCAGGATCAACAACTCCATCTGATCCCTTTAACTTGCAGGCACAGTCAAATCTGTTCACTGCTATCAAGAGGGATGGTGTGCCTGCACAGTCTTTGGAGGAGTCTCTTTCTGATGCTGAAAACCTGGCATACCAGCTTCAATCACAACCATGGCAGAGTCAAGCATGTGCTATTGAATGTGCAGCTCAAGTGAATGCATTGCATGGACAGGAGTTGATAAGTGATGATGGATCAGATAGCCTCTCAAGTTCCTTTTCTCAAGGGTGAGCACCTACATAGAGTTCATGACCAGTTTGTTCAATTGATAGACAAAAATGAAACATATTGGATTTGCTGTGTAGAATCTGTCAATTAAGTCTCTTTTTACTGTTAAGGTGACTTTTGCTGTGAAGTTGCAAGGCATCAACCTTAACTAAGAAAGGCTACCATGTGTTATTTTCTGTAGTTATCCAGGATGTTGAGCTAATATATGAATATTAAAATTTCACCTGCTCAAATATGCTTGGGACCAGGATGTACGCTATTCTAATTCACAAATTGGTTACTTGTGCTTCTTAGAATTCTGTTAGAAGCATTAAAATTTATTGGCAGATTCTTCTATCTCACCTTTATCTTCTGGATTTACATGAAGGAAGCTATGTACATAGGGAAAGTTGTAAAGGGAATTTCCAAGCCAGAAATTTCGCTGCCTGTTTTATAGGGGAATTCCCTGAAGGCTTCTTACCAAGTCCACATTTTTTATATGCTGGGTATAGCTTTTGACAAGAAAATACATGGGCTAATATGTGGGTGTCTATCTGATAATTTCCAGCTATGCGAGATCTCTGGTTCTTTCTGATATGCTTTCCATCATTTGGAACCTAGCTAATGTTCTTATTTTAGGTTTATGGCACATTACATGGGACATAATTTTTACTGCAGGTTACTGAACACTCTGACTAGAGCACTGCAATCATCTGGTGTTGATTTGTCACAAACCAGTATCTCAGTGCAACTTGACATGGGTAAACGGGAAAACAATGGAATCACTGCTATGGCATCAAATTCAAAGGTTCAACTCTGACACTGTGCCAACTATTGAATAATCTATGTTTTTGTTTTTTTTCTTCTGTAGCTTTGGGGCACTTGTTAGCAAGTTTTTGCTTATTTGATGCCTGTATTTTTGGATGTTTAATTGTGAATATTGCCGAGTAGAATGTGTTCTATCTGCCTTGTTATACTGATCAATATGTGCATTTGGTCTAGGATCGGGAAAACCAGTATCTAAATAATCAAGCCATCGAACAAATTGTGATTGGGAACTGTGGGGAAGATTCTGATCAGGCTCACAAAAGACTGAGAACAGAGAGAAGTTAGTGTATCATTCCTGCTCCAAATTCATTCCTCTGCTGGTTATTTTCGTTTTAGTTTCTGCTCTTGAAATTGTGCCGTTCACCTGCTTATGCGTGGGTTGACGACGATCAGAGCGGGTCAATTGTACATGTGAGGAGATGTGAAATTTTTCTTCTATATTTTGCGTTTCTACTATTAAGATATACCCTTGCCTGCATATATAAAGAAAAGCTGATCTTATCTTCAGGTTGGATCTATTTGGCATCGTAAGTTTCTGGACCATTTGACATAACTAGCTTGGGGATAGGCCTCTTCCATCTTCAAATTTAAAGACCTTGTGTTCTCGGTGATTCACCAAAACTCTGAAAATAACAATTCTCAAATTTTGGTAAGAACTTCATTGCGACATTTGAGCATGTTAATTGGTTACCTCCTTCAGGGAAGGCGTATGGATTGTTTCTCATCTCTTTTCTTGCAACAACCCATTTATTATGCCCTCGCGTTTCTTGTGTCGTTAGTTGTGAAGTCGATTAACATTGACATTGGAACTTTCAGACTGTTCAATATTCGGAGTGTTTCAACTTAAAATCTGAAATCGTTGGATTATATGTATATATTTATCGTTTTTTATTAATTTTAAAATTTTATATATTTAACAATGTGAGAATTTTACATGATGACTCTTCTGTGAAGTATCCAAAATTCTCGCAATGTCACCGGTGCAAGTCAGCGGTATATTAGTGTTCTTTCATGATCATGATTCTAATTGAGAATTGTTACTGATGATTTTATGAGATTTTTCAACAAAACTTTTAATTATCACAATGACTTAATTTCAAACTTAATTAATTTTTCCGGTGAGAGTTATTAGAAAGGTGATTCATCATGATCACACGCTAGTTATTCAATATAAACAGAGATAACAATTTCTTTTTGGACATGTTATCTAGACCTTTAAAATATGATGTTTGATATCAAGTCATTTCAATAATTTTCGGAAGACCACTTTAGTTTGTGTTTTTGAGAAAAATTGACCAATCGATGCTCCTATGATAGTATAAAACAATTCTCTTACGTTTCAAGCTCAGTTCAAAGTTAGAAGGATACAGATCCAACAAATTTGGTGTTATGATAGACACTGGTGAAGAAGAAGACCAAGATTAGTATGAATACCCAAATATGATAACAAGGTTTGTGACAACTATAACACCGAACAAGATATTCAAATGTCTTATAGGCCTCCACAAAGATTAAATTTTTTTTTTTGAAATTTTAAGATATTATAAATTATAAAAGAAACATGGAGAACAATGTACAAAGAATAGCAAACCGGAAAAGACTCAAGGGCCATCCGGGCCTCAATCACAAATGCTCTAGCAGCACAGGATAGTCAAGAGGAAGAAAAAAAACATAACACATAGGACAGCCTCAAACTACAATTAAACGTTCCAACGCCTTCTCATTGCCGAATTGAGCTG
>JAOQMR010000008.1:13275718-13323975 GCA_027563865.1 Erythroxylum pelleterianum | reverse complement strand
GTTCGCAATCTGTTTTTAATTGTGAGCCACAAGAAAAAAGCAGCTTTGGGGCATAATACCTGTTTCCAAACGAGATCAGCCCACGGGACCACTGTGTTTAAGCTTAAGCATACTTAATTTGTGTTTAAGCTTAAGCATACTTAATATTGATATGTCATGTGAATGAAATCACTTGACATGATGATATAAAAAATGACTTCATAATATTATGATGTAAAAAATAATGTCAATATAGTGATGAAAGCAAGCAATGATATTATCATGAAAACGATATATACTTACCTTTATAAAGAAATTTAGTCAATAAATAAATAAATTTTGTGTTTTCTCTAAAATCTTTATCATATTATATCTCTAATGCTTAATTTTCTATCTTAATATTTAATTTTCAATAATAAAATATATGTATTTTTTTTATCTTAGTATGTAATTGTTATTAACAATAAAATATAGTTATATTTATATTAAAAGAGAAATATGAAAGTTTAAGGCCTCTTAATTTTCATTTTAACATATTTGTAAGTATTCTTTGCTAAAAAATAATTATTATTTATTATATGAATTTAAATATTATTTTATTAATAATAAAAAGAGATGAAAATTTAAAATGTTTATTTTTAAAAATCTGAATTTATTGCATAATTAAAAATTAAATTAAATAACTAATAACTAATATTTAGATATTATCTTTATTAATTATTTTTTTATTAACCTATACAGTATACAGTAGAGAGATCAAAGTCTTTATTTAAGAATTGACCTTACTTCACCTGACCTAACCCATCTATCCCTTCCCTTGTCGGTTGTCATACTATAATTGTTTTATTTTTCGCTCATTTGCCATCCCTTTTCATCACGTGGAAGTCTAACTTAATTACACCGACACCAACTCTCAGCAAAATGTAAAACCTGTGGCAACTAAAACAGTAGCTACGTACGACCCAGCGTGGGGTCTTTCCTAGAAAAAATTGGACATTGAAATGAGAAATGAGGTTACAGCTGGAGATCAAGACTTTTCACTATCAAAAGTATAGTATTGTGTGTTTTATCCAAAGTTTTCAAATTCAAACAGGAGGTCGAATCAGAGGTTTTACTGATTACCAATTTGACTGGTTTGATCGATTCGATTACTGGTCAAATCGGTGTGACGTTATAATTACGCAATAATTATATATAATATTAGTAATATTAAAAAATAAAATACTAAATTATATAAATTTCTATTTTTCTGTTAGTTTTATAGAAAAAAGGTGGGTTTTACTTTCGAAAGAATTAAAAAACACAAAAAAATAAAAAAAATTTATTGAACTAGTAGCCAATTGGTTTTACCAGTCCCGGTTCTTACCGGTTCACACTGGTTTAATTGAACACTGATTTTTAGGGGTTACCCAGACCGGATAACCTACCAGTCAGTGGTCGAACCAGCCGGTCTGGTCCAAGTTTCAAAACAGAGGTTTTATCTAACTCTCCTATATTATAATATTGTCTTATTCTTAGTATTATAAGCCTAAAATTACGTTTAGATACTTCAACAAAGGTTTAGATAGGCAATTATTTTAATTACCGTAACGATGCTGTGGCAATTATTTTCATATCGACTCATACTTTTAACAACAATTCTTGCATCGATTTATGGATCATAAAGTCAAGGTTACCAAATTCTAGCTTTTTAAACTAATATCCGAAGTATTTTTGTTTTCATCATGTAATAGGAAAAAATACAAGAGATCACTATCCTCGATGAGAAGAAATTGCTACTTTCGAAATTAAAAGGGACATCATGCTAAAGAAGAACAATTAAAGAAAAACCATCTTATTGTCCATACCATTCAATCCATTTTTAATCTTGAATTGGCCCTTTCATGAGTAGATGAAGATTATATTTTTTAGGCTTTATTTGCTATTGATAAATATGACATCTCTTATGATTTTGATTCTAATAGTTTAGCCATTGAAGAGGTGTAAAATCTATATCTTATAAACTATTATCATACTATCACATAGTATGCTCCTATTCAATGGAGTTATGATTTTCAGGCAAGACATATTATAGTATTGTTTTCAAGTACTACTTGCTTTCATTAAATGGACATTCACCCACTTTTGGCCTCGGTGGTGTTGTGGCGTGTAAAAGGCATTATGTACTTGCAGTGCCCGCGGAGTCAGACACCCTAATTACTGGAATCTGGAGCCATTTAATAGCCTTCCATATACCAGTATGACCAAGGGAAGCTCTTAAATGAAAGCTTGCACTTGGATCGCCCACCAATGTTCAAAAGACTTTTCTCGGATCGGTAAAATTATGCTCTCTTGGATCGCTCACTGCCTCCATTTCCTCTCCAGTTGACGTTATGTGGGGAAATAAAGTTCTGTGCTTTCCAATGACTTTCTTGGTATTCTGAAAGAGAGTAAATTGTTTCGAGTAAGAAATGGGATATTATTTAAAGTTCATTTGATAACTTTGAATCTTTAATATTAATGCTTGATGCCAACCAAACATATGCATGGTCTAATCTCTTAACTAATCAAGTTCACTTGGGAGTGGTAAGGAATTTCTTGCAAAACCTCTTTACGTGGCAGAAGACACTTGATACAACTCCTTGTCCTTGAGTATATCTTTTCATACTTCTTGAAAATGCAGCAAAAATTGCATCTAGATAACATGGGATGGTGGCAGATGTATTTGGAACACTAATGGCTTTTAATAAGATAAGTCCAAACCTTATTGTCTTCACAAGTAATACCTGTTTCTGAAATGTTTACACAGGACTGCATGAGAGTTGGTTTTCAAAGCATATCTAATGCTGAAAGAATTCGTACAACGACAAATCCTAAGAACTCCCTACCTAGGAAACCTGTTTGGGTATGCCTTCTATACATTCAAGCTCATTGGATGTATCGTGTCTCCAATTTTATCATTTTTCACTCTATACATAAATTCTTAAGTAAGCAGGTATAAATGCTGTGGTATGCTGGCTGCTGACGAAAATAAATTCAGGATCGAGGACTGTGGTTCTACCAGAAACCCAGTTTTGAGAAGTAGATAGAAAATCCTGTTTGTACTGAAGCCTCTCCATATTTCTGTTGATCAATCTGCACGCCTCAAAAGTATAATTAGGTATAATCATCTCATAGGTGTGACTTGGTTCATGTGCTTCTCAAGGGTTCATCCAACAGTTGCAAGCACTCATGTGGGTTGGCATAGAAATAGTCTTCTTCCTTTGGTCTATCTGGTATGATACTTCGCATTTTCGGACTTCCCATTTGATCAGCATGAACTTGTTTTACAGTTGAAGAGAACTCATCCCAGCTCAATGACCCTTCACTATACTGATCTACCAGATTAACTAGAAGCTTTCTGTCCAGCAGAATTGTCTTCTTGAATCCCAAGAACCTGAAAATCATTGATACAGAAGCACAGCATGTCCCGGTCATTTCTTAAGAAAGCTGCTTAAAAAAAATATTATAAGCCGCCAGTGCCAAATAATTTGACCCCAAGAGGATCCAAGTGCTAGTGGATCAAAGCTATAACATCTGAATTTGTCACCTAATAAGGCTAAATTTGGGAGGAAATTGCAGCTTTGTATGGTCCAGTTATGAATTCATTTAACCAGAAATCTAGTTCCCTCCTAACTGCAATAACCATAAGTTCCAATGGAAAAGGCACAAACTAAGCTGAAAATGTAAAGGAAGCACTGGAAGAGGAAACTACCTGCGGTGGCCTTCAACAACTCTAGCCATATTACCATCATATGTGGGAACAAATATGTCACTTTCCAGGGAGACAAGATAGTCTAATGCTGCCATTTGGGAAGAGTGGTTCTCAAAGAACTGCAAATCAGCTGGTTCAAGCAGAGTCTCTTTTCTGACCTGATTCAACAGAAGAAAGCAAAATGTTTTAGAGGAAATTCTACATGCAACTATCACTAGATTCATTTTATACTAACCAAATTAGGGAAGTCATCTGCCAAAGCCTTCATCCTTCTGTCTCCACCATATATTTCCCCGGCAGCAATATATATTTGAACATTATGATCAATACCTAGTGCTTTCAATGTGAGAGCAGTTTCCTCCGGAGTCAGTGGGCACAAACCTTCTTTCCTTTTCATTTCAGAATGTATGACCTTTTCCTTCCACCAGGGATAAGCATATCTGGAAAACACAACAAATCAGTATTGATCTAAATTAATCAACTCCTGACCAATAAAAGGACCGTACCTCATTCTTGTCAGTTCTTCTACCTCCTCATTGTTGCAACCATGTGTGCAGCCTGAGAAGGCCAACATGTCCATTTCGTACCTTAGATGAAGAACTAGAAAGGGTCCTTTCTCCCTCAAAATCCTAACAACCCTTCTACCCAGTTCCTCTATCTGTTTTGTAAATCTCAAGGCATTGAAATTTACACGACATCGCAACTTTTGAATCTCAATTGGTAGTCCATTATTCGCCAGACGAGCATCAGTTCTATTCAACTGCACAACTTTGTACTTCTGCACCAGAGGAAGAATCTGTAGGCAAATAACTTCAGACAGTTATTTCCATTATTCAAGTATAATATATATATATATATATATATATATATATATATATCACAGTACGGGGAAAGGAAAAGGTTCATGATAACCTCGGAATTACAGTCGACTAACCTGATGGAGATAATAGGATATGTTAGACCAACTAATGGGTGGCAATGAGTGCAACATTCCCACTTCTACTCGTATTTTCAGCCTGGGAGGTAGCTCTTTCAATATGCGAACTTCATCTCTCAATGAAGAGATGAAATGATCGACATCAAATATGTCTTGAAAGTCACTGCCTCAAAAAGAATAAATTAGACGAGTAATAGACATTCTTAAGGGAATCATATATAGTGGCAGACTGATTAAGCATACCTCGGATCATTCCAAAATGATGTCTTATCCAACTCTGGGACAATAAGTGTGACATTCATATATCTAGCAATCGCAACCATGTCACATATCTGCTAACAGATGCAAAAACATAAATTTAATGAGTGCATAAATACAAATTAGGCAAAGAACCAGTTATAAAGCTGATCCTACTCACCGCTGCTCTCATTTGATTAAGTCCTCCATTGCAAGAAACCATAAGGTACCCATTGTTCTTGTAAGCCCCTACGTTCGAAGCAGGAAAGGGTGAATTACAGCATCATCACCATAAGAGGTAGATATGGATCCGTTCAACAAAACAATGCATATGCCAATTCCAAACAAGGTAAATTGATGATGGTAAACCATACGTTTAAATGTACTCATAATGAAGAGCCAAATATGTAACTTGAAATTGAAAAAAAGAAAAAAGAAAGCTGAAACTTACTCTTTGGAGGAAGAGCAACTTTGGCAGGAACAGAAGACATAGCAACATCAGGATGACTAAAACATGAAGGCCAACCCTTCAACAATCTTGGTCCCCACATCTCTCCCAGTGCCACCAACTGAACTACAGAAGTCCATAGCAATGCTGTGGTGATTGCCCTGATTATCCACAACTTCATTGGAGACCTTGAAACCATCGAATTCTTCAACTTGTCGCTCTTATCATCTCCCAGTAGCTTCACTTTCATCTCCCACTCCTCATCAGAGTCCTCTGTTTTGCACATTTTTTAAGCCACTTTCCTCAAGTTCACCAAACCCACTTGAACAACTCCTTCAGTGGCAGATTCAAAAACAACAGAACCTGATGCTAGTCGATCTTTTGCCTCTCTCTTCTCTCTGTAAAGGACAACAAGATTCTTCAAAGTTAAATAAGATAATCTGGATCACCTTGAAACACTAAACACCTTGCTTGATTCTTTTGAAGTTCGAGATTAAAATAATAAAGACACCAGCTTCATTTTCTTATTACTTTATTCTACAGAAACACCTAACCTTGTCTCCTTACACAGCTCACAGATCACAGACTCTGAATACAAAACACAACCCAGAAATGATATCCAGGGACTTCAGAGCTAGATCTTTCAAAAAATTCAAGCTTGAGCTCAATATTCACAATGTTAACCCACAAACGAAATGTTGTCCTTTATAGAAGCAAAACAAGAAAATGCTGGTTTCATATAAAGAAAGATGGCAAAGTGGAAAAAGACTTGCACAGTTCCTATTTCCCGGCGAGATTTGCCGGAGAAACTTGTCGGGAAATGTGAACAAGAAGAAGAGTGAATAAGAGAGAGAGAGAGAGAGAGAGAGAGAGAGAGAGAGAGAGGCTAAAGTTTGAAGGAGAAACATAAATGAATGGCAAAGCCGTTATCAAGGCGTGAGTTTTGATTGCAAATATTACAGCACGTGAAACTTGGAAGCAACACACAAACCAAACCATACAAATGGAAGAGAGATAAGGCCTTTCATTTCGCTGTTTCTTATTAGTTTGTCTTTGTTAGAAACAAGATAACTGAAAGGACTAGGATAGGAGGCTTTGGTTTGGATAACTTCGTTTTCCATTTCCTGCATATAAGTGTCTGTGGGAATAAGTAGGCATTGAATTGCTAATGACTCTGGCAACTTTGTGGCCCACAACCACAATGTCTTAGTTTCATTCTCACTAAGGTTGTCACATGATCCTTTTTAAATAGTTAAACCTCCATGGATATTTGTGGCCTGGCCTATGAGGAAGGAAAAGAGAGGAAATATATTTCGGTTGCGCATTTGAGATAGAACAATAAGTTTGAGTTTATCTAGATGGTGAATCCATGTCACCACCATGAAGATTCTTCACGAATGGTGGAATTACATTTTTACAACTTTACAATCACCACTAGCATGAAAGGTAGCAAAGAGGCATCACCATTCCGCATTCACCATTATATATAATGGGATAGGGATAGCTATATTTTCCTTCTCGTAATCCTGAGTTCATTGATATCCATAGGTTAATGTATTAGGTCATGAATCAACAAGTTATTAATAACAGTGTAGGTTTCAATTCCACTTGTTGTATAGAATAGAAGACTAGTTTTACTTGTCATGAAACTTGGGATCGAATGTGTTACTAGCTATCCTCAATTAATTTTGGCAGAAACCAATATTAACAACGGTATAAATGTTACATAACATCACTTTCCACATTTGAATCTGTTAGACGTATGTTTTTGGACTTCACGTGACTCTTATTTATCTTTTGAATTTTTTATTCTAGATATTTTCTTTCCTTGAGTAGTTAGAATTTGACCTATTCTTTAGCAAGTCAGTAAGTGTACGGCGTGTTATATAGCATTATTTGAATTGCTTTTATTTAGGCGAAAGTTTCTACTTTATTGTTATTTTAAGCTATATAAAATGTAAAGGTTGCTTATGAATAAATGTACTCCTTTACAAAAAGTATTCTTGCTTGTCTCTGCATTACCGTCTTTTCAATACTATCTCTACTTCTTTTAATTCAAGACTTGCTTTGAGTCTGTGTTGTCTTTCTTATAAAACCAACACATTGATATCAGAGCTCTCTTCTTAAGGGACCTGTAAAATGGAAGCAGACGGTAGGTTTTTTCAAGCTCCTCCCATCTTCGACAGTGAAAGCTATCAACGTTGGGCAGTGAGAATGGAAGCACACTTGGATGCTCTAGATCTTTGGGAAGCCGTGGAAGAGGATTATGAAATTGCTCCGCTACCAAACAATCCCACCATGGCCCAGATAAAAAATCACAAGGAGAAAAGAACTAGAAAATCGAAGGCCAAAGCATGTTTATTTACAATTGTTTCAAATACAATTTTCAGCAGAATTATGACTTTGAAAACAACAAAAGAAGTTTGAGATTATCTGAAGGAAGAGTATGCTGAAGATGAAAGGGTACAAGGCATGAAAGCTATCAATTTAATAAGGGAGTTTGAGCTACAAAAAATGGAGTATGAGACGGCCAAAGAATACTCTGACAGATTGCTTAACATCGTTAACAAAGTAAGGTTACTTGGCACCATATTTGATGATTCTAATTGTACAGAAAATTTTAGTTACGGTGCCTGAAAAATATGAAGCATCAATAACCACTATGGAGAATATGAGAGATTTGTCAAAAATTACCTTAACCGAGGTATTGAACTCTTTGCAGGCTTAAGAGAAGAAGCGGTCTATGAGATAGAATGGTTTGTTGAGGGAGCCCTTCCAGTTAAATACCATGATAAAAAAAATGATAAGAAGAAGAACTTCAGCAGGAATCAGGCCAGTTCAAATGACGAGCACACTACAAACAACCACAATTCGAGTAAAGGCAGAAACTCAAAGGGAATTTATCCTCCTTGCTAACACTATGGAAAAACAGGTCATCCACCATTCAAATGATGGAAAAGGCTTGATGGCTGTAATTTGCAAAAGCAAGAAGCAGAAAGCAGATGCCCAAGTTGCTGATCAGGATGAAGAATATCATATTTTTGTGGCAACATATGTTTCCACTAGGTGCACTTCAGAGTGTTGGTTGATCGACAATAGTTGTACAAACCAAATGACTTACGACATAACTCTTTTTAAGGATTTGAAGCCTACTGGAATCACAAAGGTCAGAATAGAGAATGACGGCTATATTCTAGGAAAAGGAAAAGGAACCATTGCAATTACAACATGCTCAGGTACAAAAACAATTTCTGATGTTCTTTACGTACCTGATATTAACCAAAATTTGTTAAGTGTGGCCAGTTACTTGAAAAATGATTCAAAGTATATTTTGAAGATTGGCACTGTGTCATTTTTTATGCTACTAGAGAGTATATTGTACGAGTTAAAATGAGAGGCAAAAGCTTCTCATTTGATCCAATTAAGGAGGACAAAGCCTATCCAACGAAAACAAACATCACTGAAATTTGGCATAAGAGGCTCGACCATTTTCATCTTCAACGCATGTTAGAGATGAAGGAAAAGAATATGATAAGAGACTTGTTGATGCTTGCTGATCATTAGCCAAATTGTCATGCTTATCGGTTTGGTAAACAAAACAGGTTGTCTTTTCCTAAATCAACTTGGAGGGCCTCACAAAAGCTGCAATTATTTCATACGGATGTTGCATGACCTCAAAGAACTCCATCTTTGCAAGGTAATCTCTACTTTATTCTGTTTATTGATGATTTCACAAGGATGTGCTGGATTTTTTTTCTTGAAATACACGTGTGATAGGAGTTAGAATTTTGCTATGATTAGAATATGAAAGACATATGATTTGAATTTTTGGTCAAGTGAATAATGGTTAGTGAATTGGAATTAATTGATTTCATTAGAATATTAAGGTATTTAAACGTACATTTGGTCTAGGAAAAGTTGTCAAGTGGCAAGTTAAGTTGGTACATAAAAATTAGAAAGATTAACTTATGAGTGAGTGACATTTGGCATGGTTAAAGCATTGACAAATGGCATAGTTGATACATTGACAAATGGTAGCACAAAGTGTGTGACATATGACTTAATGTATCATTGACACATGGCAGCTTCTTTAAGGGACACATGAAGCTCATGCATGGGCAGCTCCTTTAAGGGACACATGGAGATCATGCATGGAGACATATGCTGCTCCAATTCCATGACACCTATCTTTGGATGTGGCAAATTCTGCTGGAGCAAGTCTTCATTTTAGTCTCTTCTCTCCACGAAATTTCATTCTCCTACTCCCCTCTCAACTTCTGGACCTTTGCTGAAGCTTAGATCATCATCTTTGTAAGTTATTCCAGCAAGAAGTAGGTCATGTAACTTTATGTAATACTATCTAGTTGGTGCTGAAAGTTACACCTTAAACTTAGGTATGTGCTGGATGTTTGAAAGCTTGGTTTAGCTGGATTCATGGAGTTGAATTTGAAGTTTAATAAGGTAAGGGAATTATAAACTTGATCGTGTGTTGTTTGATGTTTGATATGAATCAATTGTGTACTGAAATGAGAAAGAATTGAGGTTTGATACATACTAGAAACTGGTTTGGATGAGTAGTTCTACTGGACAGATTTTGGTATTTTAGCCATATCTTGCATTGTAGGTATCCAAATTGAATGAATTTAAATTCCTATTAAACTAAAAACTTATATCTACAACTTTCATGAAGGCGTCAAATTTTATTTCTGTAACTAAGTATGTCAAAAGTTGGCTTGAAATTGAGTATCTAGAATCTGTCACTGTTTGTGAATAGTTTGTAGTCATTTGGGGATAATTTTCAAAATATTAAACCAAATTGCATAAATTTGGTGTCAGTAGAAACTTAAAATATAAAGGAACAAATGTTTAGAAGAATGTTTGGCCTAAATTCTTCATTTTCATTGTCAAAATGACCATGTAACATTGACCCGAAAGTCTGTTTTGGGAAAATGCTGGAACAATTATGATAAATGAAGTGTTTTCACTGAACTTGCTTTGGTATTTCGATTATAACTTGAACTGTGGATCTCCAAATGATTTGAGATTCCGAAAATGCATGTGTGAAATGTTTCATATATTTTGGATTTATTTTTGAATGCTATGCTTCCGCGAAATGTTTTGGTTTGTTTGTACTGTTTTGTGTGGCATTTATATATCTTTCCAGGGGGTATGTGCGTGTGACAGTGGAGTTTTCTGGAAATTCAAGAAAATGGTGGAGAACCAGAGTGGCTTCAAAATTCAGGTTTTGAGGTCTGATACTGGAACAAAATACACCTTGTCACAATTCAATTCTTTCTGCAAAGAAGCTAGTATCGAACATCAATTCACAGCTCCTTACACGCCATAACAGAACGGAATTAGTGAAAGAAGGAATAGATATGTAATGGAGATGGTGAGATGTATGTTGCATGAGAAGGATTTGTCTAAAAAGTTTTGGGCAGAGGCTGCTAACACAGCATGTATTTCTAAAAAATCAACTTCTGAACAAGGCATTGAAGGATAGAACTCCATTCGAGGCTTGGTATGATTATAAACCTTCACTAAAATTTCATAAAGTGTTTGGTTGCGTATTTTTGTTTATGTCCCACAGAATAAGCGCGACAAACTCCACAAGAAAGCTACTCCGGGCATTTTTGTGGGTTACAACTTAGTTTCGAAAGCCTACAAGGTGTATCATCCACAAACAGGAAAAATGACTTACTAGAGATGCTCTTTTCAATGAAGAGGAGCAGTGAGATTGGAATGACTCACCAAGACTCCTACAAGAGCTTAATTTTCCTGAAGAGCAAGCCAAATAATACTGGCTAAATGAATTGGTAGATGATCCACCAGTTAGAGGAACAAGGCTGCTCTCAGAAATATATCAGAGGTGTAACGTGGCAGTATGTGAACATACTGGACATGAAGAAGCTCTTAGAGATCCGAAATGGAGGAAAGCTGTGGAGGAGGAGATGTCATAAGAATAAAACATGGGAATTAGTTGACAAACCTGCAGGCAGAAAAATCATTGGAGTGAGGTGGGTTTTCAGAATGAAGCTCAACGCAGATAGCTCCATCAACAAAAAAGGCCAAACTTGTCGTTAAGGGTTATGCCCGGTGTTGATTACTCCGACACCTTTGCTCCAGTTGCTTGATTGGACACAATTAGAATGTTGCTAGTCATCTCAGCACAAAAAGGTCGGAAAGTATTTCAATTAGACGTCAAATCTGCTTTTTTAAAGGGTGTTCTACAGGAAGAAATATGTGTGGATCAGTCGGCTGGATTTGTTGTATAAGGAGAAGAAGATAAAGTCTACTTACTCAAGAAGGCTCTTTATGGATTAAAACAGGCGCCTAGGGCCTAGTATAATAGAATAGATGATCATTTGCAAAGCTTAGGCTTCATAAAAGCTTATCTGAGACAACTCTTTATGTTAAACATAAGGACAATGATGTTCTTATAGTTTCTCTTTATGTTTATGATCTCTTGGTGACAGGAAATAATGCTTTGCTAGTTGAAGAGTTTAAACAGGAAATGAAGCAGGTTCTCAAAATCACAGACCTTGGCCTCATGAACTATTTTCTTGGGATGGAAATTAGACAAAGCCAAAATGAAGTATTCATCTATAAAAAAAAGTATGCAAAAGAAATTTTGAAGAAATTTCATATGGAGGAGTGCAAAGCAGTAAGTACTCCCATGAATCAAAAAGAGAAGTTGAGCAAGGAAGATGGAGCTGATAAAGTTGACTGTCGCGGCCTGACATCTTATTTGTTGTAAGTCTCTTATCTCGCTTTATGCATTGTGCTAGTGAGTTGCATTTAACTGTAGCCAAAAGAGTGTTAAGGTATATCAGAGGTACAATTGATTATTGCGTTAAGTTTGAAAAATGCGAAATTTTCAAGCTACGTGGATTTTCAGATAGTGACTGGGCTGGTTCCATTGATGACATGAAAAGTACCTCAAGATACTAGTATTTGGTTCAAGGGCTTTCTCTTGGTGCTCGAAGAAGAAAAATTTGTTGCACAATCTACTGAATTTGTTACAGTTAATCAAACTTTATGGTTGGAAAAGCTTCTCTATAATTTGAACATAGAGCAAAAGAATGATGTAGAGATTTTTTATGACAATCAAGAAGCCATTGCAATTTCTCATAATCGACAAAGCACTTCAATATTAAGTTTTTTTCTTGAGGGAGGTGCAGCAGAATAGAGATGCAACTCTAATTTACTGCAGAAGATCAGATAGCTGACCTGTTTACAAAGTCACTTCCAGTCAGCAAGTTCGAGCTTCTAAGGCAAAAAATTTGGAATGTGCAATTCCAAAAGCAAGGAGGAGTGTTAGACATATGTTTTTGGACTTCACGTGACTCTCATTTATCTTTTTGAGTTTTTTATTCTAAATATTTTCTTTTCTTAAATAGTTAGAATTTGACTTGTTCTTTAGCAAGTCAGTAAGTGTTAGACGTGCTACATAGCACTATTTAAATTGCTTTAATTTAGGTGAAAGGTTTTGCTTTATTGTTATTTTAAGCAATATAAAATGTAAAGGCTGTTTATGAATAAATGTACTCCTTTACAAAAAAATATTCTTGCTTGTCTTTGCATTGCCGTCTTTTCAACACAGTCTCTACTTCTTTTAATTCAGGACTTGCTTGAGTCAGTGTTTTCTTTTTTATAAAACCAACAGAATCCCTTGTCCTCAAAGGAAAATTCAAACACCTAAGTTGAAGATCATGAGCGAATCCCCAAGTGGCATCTGTTGGAGAGAAGTTAGACATGAATTAACCATTAAGTAGCTACTACATTGCCTTGTTCAACTGTTCGCCTAGTCAAGATAGCCATTGGTTTCAACATGGCAGTAGGAAGAGCAGACGGAGGCAAGGAGAAGTTGTCTAAGCAATAGAGAGAGTTGATTTCAGTTGAGAAACATGAAAAACATAGTGAATAGCTCCAATTCATATAGAGTGCTGCCATACTTGTCCAATATTTTATAGGGACCAAATACTTGGCTGCTGATTTTGGAATCTCTCTAGCAACCACAGAACTTTGACGATAAAGTTGTAGTTTTAAGTAAACTATATCTCCAATATTAAAGGAACGTCTATACGATGCTTATTAGCCTGTGTGTTCATCCTCTGCTGAACTGTAGAGAAATGATGTTCGAGTAGTTGGATTGCTGCTTCTCTATTTTGTAGTAACATATCAACATCCTCAATTGAGGAATCTTTTGGGAAATAAGGTAAATGTAAAGGTGGAGGAATACTATGTAAAGCTGGAAACAGTGATATTAATGGCAGTATGATATGTTGTAGCAAAATTCTGTTAGTGAAATCCAAGAACACCAACTCTTTGATAAATTCCGTGTCATACATCAAAGATAGGATTCCAAACAAAGGTTTACCACCAAGGATTGTCCATTAGTTTGAGGGTGGTAAGAATAGGAATGTTTGAGATCAATCCCTTGTAATTTGAAAAATTCCTGCCAAAAATTACTCATGAAACTAGGGTCCCTATCACTGATAATAGTAATTGGAAATCTATGAAGTTTATACATATTATCCAAGAAAAGTTGGGCTATAATATCAGTAGTATAATATTGAGATAAGGAAATAAAGTGGGCATATTTAATAAGTCTGTCAGTCACTACCAGAATCATAAATGTGTCTTGAGAATTTAGAAGGCTTTTGAGAAAATCCATTGTTATATCTGTGAAAATGAACTAAGGAATTTGTAATGGTTGAAGCAAGCCTGGTTATGCCATATGCTCTAGTTTGTAGTGCTGGCAGACGTCACAGTGTCTAATGAACTCTCTTATTGATTTCCTCAAACCTTTCCAATAGAAGATTATATATAATCTGTGATAAGTGGCATGAATTCCTAAATGTCCTCCAATAAGAGTACTGTGGAAATGTTCTAACAGTTGATTTCAAAGGGCATTGTCCTGACCCACTGCCAACTTCCCTTTGGATAATAGCTGATCATACAATCAAGAGTAACGAGAGAAGGTTTCTCCCTGATGTTAAGAGTTGAATTATGAATAGCAGGTGTTGATCTCTCTATCAAGGAAGCTTTGATATTACTCAAAATGTATGCAGAAATAGTAGACAGAGCATGTTTGAGAGTGCATCTGCAGCTGCATCGGATTTGCCTTGTCATCAACTTTGCAAACGATATATAATATTGAGTTGGGAGTTGTTAATTTCTAATCAAAAAGAAAATTCAAAGGCTGGTGATCAGTCTTGATGATGAAATATATTCCCATCAGGAAGCATTTTTTTGTTTTCACTACAAAAAGGATGGAAAACATCTCTCTGTCATAAGCAGGAAGAAATTGATGGGACCTCGAGCATAGCCACAGAGTAATCTAATCAGTCATGTTAAGCTACTAGTAAAGTACCATATACAATACGAAAAAGTTATATAAAGCAAGAGACCTATTTTGGGGTCCCATATAGAGCAAGAGATTAGTGACAAATAAAAATAGAGGGTGAACGGCTGTTTTGGTGATAGTAATTTGGAGGCCCTTCCTTCAATTAAATACACAACTAGTGCTCATATGAAACGTTGCCAACAGATTTCACTATTTTGTTTCATTTATATATCAGTTATACTTAAATTTATTAATAATATCTATAGATATAAAAGTATATTAGAAGTACAGTTCTAATCAATAAAACAAGGTACATTTTGCTGGGAAAACGATTTCATTTCATTTCAAGGAGTAATATAATACGCGTTCCACATAGGAGTCAGTATACGTCCACAATCCTCAACATGTGTATACGAAATAACATATCAACTAACAAATACTAAGCAGTGCGCCACATACCATACATACTCCATACTCCTGAATATTTGCTCACATTTTCCCCGCATTAATTGCAGCATGCACGAAGTCCTCGCATTGAGCAATCCCGTTGGATAAGACATCAGCAAGAACACCAATGATTTCAAAAGCCTTCGGCAAATCAGTAGCTGAATTCATCTCGTCGAGCCACGACAGCAACTCTTTTGAAAACCCTACCATTTCCCTCACATTTAGCAGCCGATCTTTCATTACGACCTCCCAACCTTCCAAGCTCACACTCTCATCATCCCCTTCAAATCCGGCAGAAGTCCCTTTGGTTGTAACACAAGTTGCAATAGATGATTTTTTCACTTTGAAGAAGTGTTGCAACTGCTCAATCAAGCCTGTATAGACAAGCATAGGTCGGATTACAGAGAGAAGATCATCTGCACCTCCTGCTTCTGCTGGAAAGCTTGTACTACTACTTCCTGATTCTACTTTAACTAAGCTTGTCGAAGTGGATGCTGAGCGGGCTGTGTTCCGCCCATGCGTATGTTGCATATAGGCATGATATATTCCGCGCTGTAAAAATGCCCGGCGATGTTGCAACCATGACTCATATGACTCCGAAAGAAGCGAGTTAACCATCATAAATTGAACAGTTTCTTCAGTTCCTAACGTGGACTGTGCAGCATGAGGTGAGGATTTGGTATCCAACGAAGAGTTCATATAGGACGAAACGGCCTTAGCCATGCTACATCCCTGAGATGGGCTACCTTGCTCAAGAAGGTGACGTGCCATTTGGATCATAAAGGGTAGGAAACGAGAGTTGCTTTCCCTTCCCCCACCTCTACAATCTGCACTGAATGATGCTCCCGTCGCAAATCGAGCAAGCATCTAGAACATTAAAAAATGCAGACATCAGGTTTAACTCCCAAATAAAACAGGTAGTTGTTCTCTAGTAGAATTCACATGTAGAGATTAAAAAGAAAATGAAACAAATAACACAAAGCAAAGACAATTTCTTACCAGCACAATGTCATAGGTTAACAGTCGAAGCCGACTCCCATCAGCACGACCAAGAGCATTGAGATTGTCCCAGTACTGATCCACGTATCGGACGTACTGAGCAAGAGGAATAGATGGACCTCTTACTGGGAATAAAGAATTGCAAAGAGATTCATTATTCCTGAGGGTGGCCCCTTCCCACTCTTTCTTCGGATTCCTCAGAGCAGTATCTGCTCTTTTTGCCTCTTGATGGCAATGGAAGTGAATAATATTGAAGTAACTGACAGTGGTGTAAACACACTCCCCACGAGCACTTCCTGAAGTGCCAACACCTAGATTCACGCGCTTACTATAAGAGTAAACACCCAGCAAGTCTGTTGGCCTTAAGCTGTAGCCTTCTCGACATACCATGCATGCTAATCCATCTTCTTCCTCCTCCACGTCTTCTAAACCTTCCAGGTTTGGCCTAGCAACAACAATTCTCTCACCACCATCTGAAGCTAGTTCTTGTCGCATACCAAGTCCCTGTAAGAATGAAGTAAAGAGGAAATTATCAACAATTGATTGCCATATAAAAGCAAAGGTATCATCAACTTATTTTCTTGTCCATAGAATATGCAACAAAAGGGGCCCTTTCAGTGCTCACGGACATGTTCCCTTAAAGAGAGAAATAGTCGATGACAAACTTTGGTTTCTCTCCATCAAGGAAACAGTGTTACAGTAGAAGCATACAAAAACATGATCAGACAAGAATATAAGTACCTGAAGCATCTCCTCTCTCTTCCTCAAAGCTCGCCGCCTCATTTCATCCCTAGTGGCATGCCTTAATTTACGCACCTTCTCCTCCAAGAATCCATCTCCTTTTCCCTCCTTATTGGATAGTGTATCCAACAAGTTTTCAGCCCTTGCCCCAATCTCTCCAGCAACTCCTTCCAAAGCATGAAGCAGTGGCAATATCCCTCCTTCATCAATAGACCTTTGGGTTGGCAAGTGCCCCATAGACAATCCCCTCAACATAGACAATATATGGGGAATAGATGGTAATTTCAAAGCCAATGCCCATTCTGAACTAGATCGGAATACAGCCTTCCCTGCAATCGGAAAACTCTCTTTAAGATGCCTAACAGCAACATCTGTGATACCTTTCTCTAGTATAATGTCCTTCAATCGCTCTCCACAGGAACTTGTCTTTAGTGACTCTGATACTCGAACAAAATTTTCCACCGTAAACCTCTGCTTGGCTGCTTTCTGAGCAATGTTTTCATCTTTAGAGGTGTCTTCATGCTGCTTCTGCAGCCGATCAAACTCCTTCCAGTCTTGCAGGAATGGATTGAAATGCTGAATGAGTGCTTCCATGGCAGCAGGTTCACCATATGTTAGATACGGCAATATTCTTGCAACCATCTCTGTGTTTCTCTGCTGCTTGTTGGATTTTTTAAGAACTAATGGATGGCATAATCTTTCCAGGAACATAAGAACAATCTTTTTGGCTTGTTCTCCAGTTCCAGATTCTTCACTAGTAACAGTGAGGGCACTCTGTGTGATGCTAATATTGTCACTCTCATTTGCCTCAAGTGTCAGACTTTCCACAATGAGAAGAATGCCTTCTGCTGGCTCCATGGCATCCACTGAGAAGGCACGCCTTGCTGTTTCAAGAAGAAGGCCTAAAGCACCTAGCCTTAACAATCCCCGTCTGTTTTCTCTTATCTTGCAGCAGTGCATGAGAAGGTTAAGAACTGCAACCAATTTTTCTTGGTTGGATTTGAAATCATCACGTAATCGCTGGGAATTAAAATAAGAAAGTATAATGTGTAAGTAGAGTGAAGAGATCAAGGAAACAAAAAATTATGACCTAATCAATCCTGCAGTTACAACTCAGTACCAGAACTGGAAACCACATGGTGTAAGGAACTGACACAATTATGAAGCACAATTGCACAATAAAAGTAGACCAAAGAATTAACCATGAATACAAACACTGCTGCTAAATAGTTAAAGCAAAGGACTCAATTTTTCCATAACAGACGATTTGACATGCTTTTACCACCCAAAAGCAGAGACATTTCCACACAGCATCATCAATACAACTAGTTACCCTGTTTATTTTTATCCAAATTTGATATAAAATAAGCATCAGACCAAATAAAAAAAGTAATAGCAATAATGGTAAGAATTTTAAAAGATCGCAATAATCCTAAGCATTTTAGAAATCAACCTGGAATTCTGAAGCATGAGAAACAAAATCTAATAGGAGGGAAAAATGCCAAAGGTAAAACATCACTTAGAAATTAATAAGCTCTTGCTATCATGGCACTTTGTTATAAAACAATGAAGCAACTGCTTACCTGGATCATGCCCAGAAGTATTTCCAACCCACCAAACTCTCGAACAGCACCTGCTATTGCAAATTCAACTTCTGGATCCAGCGACTCCTCTCTGTCTTCCTCCAATTCTTTAATCATAGGTTCAGTAGCTTCCCCATCTAATCCCTAATAAAAAGAATGAATATGGACATCAAACTAAGAACATAAAAGAATTCACTGTTTCTAGAATTATACCCACTCATTGTTGAAAAGCCATGTTAAGAAGCACTATCACTTGATATAAATATGAGAAAGGAATGCAAAGACAGTTCTGGCGAGCATGTACACAAAGATCAACAGGTAAATGCAGCTTTTTGATATCATACGGCTACTTGTGAGGTGAAAAGATAGTGATGGCATATATCTATCACCAATCCCAAAGCATAAATGTCATGAGCCGAACCAAAAATAAGTAACTAATACAGAGCTTTAATATACAAACCTGAAGCCTATACGTCACCGTCATAGGCGGACACTCTCTAGTTGACACCGCAGCATTTGAAGATAATAAGGCAGAACTACCCATGGTATTCAGAGATTGAGTATTTGACTTTTTCCAAACTTGTTCATAAACTTGTGCAATGCTTAAATCAAGAGAAATGATATTTCCTGCTACCAGCAGTTCCATGCCATAGTCATCTTCAATAAGGCCTACCAGATCCAACTGATGGCAAATTTTATTTTTAACATCACGCATCAGAGGACCAATCTCAGCACTGGAATAAGGATTCTTAGTCATTGAACCCCTGATAAACTCTTCCTGGGTATGCGCCTTGTTCAGAACCAACAGATAGACAGATTCTGGTTTTGACGGGCATATCAAATTACAAAGCTGCTCCAGGATAAACTGCAAAAATAATTGGAATTCAGTTTTATTCAAAAATAAACAGTTAAACACACAATACCAAAAATACATGGCGATACTCTAAGGATCTTAACCCTCAGAGGATTAATTGAAGTTACAGTTGGGCAATAAAAGGTAATTTGGGATAGCTTTTGAAACAGCAAAAATATATTCCTTTAAATTTAAATACAGGATGCAAATTCTAGAACAAAAAGGAGCCGTAAGTGCAGAACCAAATGGTTTGTACTTTCGTAGCCCCACCCTCAGATTTTCGTTTAAACATCATAGAGTTGTCCAAAGCAATGAATAAAACAATAACCAACACGATAGATTGGTGTTTCATACCAAAGATGTGCGTCCTTTTGTCTCCTCTCCATGGATTTGCAAACCACCAATACACGCTCGGATGAACTGCCGTTTATTCTCACCGCTGTCAAGCAGAAGACTATCTAAAAGATCTTTCAGAAGGCGATTACAATCATTGATCAACTTTGTCTTCTGCACTATCAAGCCACGAATGACAATGAGAGCCTCAAGTACATTGGAGAGCAAATTGTCCCTCATGAATCTGAAATCAAAATTCAATTGTTTAAGCCATGAATAGAACAACATATAACATGGGGTCAATATGGTTATATTTTACCTGGATCTGATATTCGGGATCTCCAAAAATTTACCAAGGAGTTCTATAAGCTTGTGAAGAATGAATCCCTGGGAAATGTCAATATGCAGACTCCTCTCTAGAGACTCGACATTACTCACTTCTTGGGTTATCAGCTTACAAATTGTAGACAGACAACCACGTACGGTCAAGAAAAGACGAGCATCTTCTGAATCAATCATCTTAAAGAGCAATTCAAAGTATTCTGCTGCACTTTCACCAGCAGAAAGGCTTGCTGGTAGCAGAGCCATCAGTAAGTTTAATAATCGATATCGCGTTGAAGAACTCTGAGCACAAAGTAAACTGATCAGAGTGCACATCTCTGACCTGATAGACTGGGAACATGCACTCAGAACAAGTTCTGTCACCCATGACCCCAGCTCAAAGGTGGATAAGTCACGCTTAGTCATCTTACAGGTATGGCGTTTCCATTGAAGAGCATATTTGAGAGCAAGGTATTCCTGACTCTGAGGTTGAGGTCTCAGGCCAGGACCTTTGATTGCTTGAGACACTTTGTACTGTCTTCTGACAAAGTCAAGATATGATGCTCCTTTCTCCCATTCTGAGTAACTCAGCAACTTAATATCTTGAGCCTTATGAGCGTCCCAATTTTTCTCCAAAGGTTCTGCTACAGACTTAGTGCCAGTGCTGTGGCCAGCTACACATCCAGTAGCAACGGAGTTATCTTCAGCCTTCAGCTGCACTGGGGTAATGGATTTTCCAAGACCTTGCTCCTTATCCACTGTATCAGTTTTAGGAGGAGTGCATGCCTGAGATATAATTCTCAGACAGGGGAGAATAATATGTTCAGCAATTGCTGGATGTTTGGCTCCCAATTTAATTGACAAGAATAACAGTTGGAAAACAACACGTAATCTTGATTCCCAGAACTCATCAGCCAGGGAACAAACTTCCAAGAGTAGTAACAATTCCTCACGTGTGGCCAGAGCAATGTCCATGGATCGATGATGTTCAAGACAGTACATGACTTTTTTCTGTATTAAATTGTTCAACTCTGTCACAGCGTCAAAATCACCTTCAGAGAAAGCACAAAGTACTGTCCTAGCTTGAACACGAGTTGTTTTTGCACCTTGATGAATATTATTCTCAAACAATTCAGTTAAGATGCCAGCTGAAACAAGTTGTTTCTTTGCATTAGGATGCTTGGATAGAACCTGCAAAATCTCCAAACATTGGGTTACAAATGTAGTTGCACAGCCATAACACTTGTTTGGAGACCTGGAAACAACAAATCTTGATGTGCCCACTGTATCCTCAAAATTCTTCTGGTGCAAGTAGCGCATTAAAAACCGTCGGAGCCCCTGTAGTGTCTGGACACTTTTGTTGACAGAATCAAAGGCAGCTTTGCATTTCTCACCATATAAGACACCAAGAAGAGTAATCTTGCGGTTAACCTTCAATGAAGGTCCAGATGGCACAGAGACCATCATTTGCTGGACATTGTCCTTTTGTTGTGAGTCCATCTCATTCTCACCAATGCTTGATATAATCTTAAGAATGGGTTTTTTGAATCCCAAAAGCTGCTGGTATCTCCTACGAGCATTTTCTGTTTCTGACTCAATGGCTGCCAACCCTCTCTTCATGTCCTCATCATTTTCCATGTCATCAAATGTAAAACTTGGTTTTGCCATAAAGTTGAACTCAAAGCGGCCATATTTACTATACCCGCATTCGTTACACAGGAAGGAATCTAAATTCTCATAATTTATGTTGCGACATTGGCGACACTGATAAGCATTTTCATGACAATTACCGCAAAGTCCATGCTTATCAGTTACAGGTCGACTACAGCGTGGGCACTGCAATGGTTCAAGCGACAAAGCTTGAAGATTTTCATAGAAAGAGTCAAGCTCAATCATGAAATTACAAGCAGTGATTGGAATGGGAAACTCCACTTTTAACTCTGTCTGGTTGAAAGCAAGATGACAACTCTTCGCACGCTTCCACAAGGTCCAATTATTTTTCAGCTCCGACAAGTCAGCAACCGGTCGATTGTTATAGTATAGATTCAAAACTTTCACTGATTTTGACTTGCGGGCATCGTGTACATTCATTGTCACAGTCTGGATGGTGTAACTTCCTGTGCATTTCACTATAATTCGGTTGTCAGTGAATTTTGTTTCTGATTTTAAGCTTTCTAGTTTCATCCTACTGTAAGGAACTTCAGGAGAGCTGCAGGCAACACATGGCTCACTCTCAAGATAGTAACCATCAAACTCCACAAGGCCAATCAAAGTGTTATATATACGAGAATTTGGATGATTAGCTATCAGTTCATTCTGTGAATGGAATGTCTCAAAGATACACCTAATAACATCAGGAGACAAGCAATGATCTACAGTTTCAGTGTTTTGTTGCTTTGAACTGTTATCAGGAACCTTCCCCAATAGCCAGGTTATCAACTCAGTGTATTCCACAATGTTTTGACCATACATGGGCAGGCTTTCCACTTTTTGAAGAAGTTTCATTAACATTGCATCCTTAAATGATTGCTTTCCATGATGCCATGCACCATAAAGAACACACCGCGCCTCTGAACGCACAGAGCTTGAGCTCCATTCCAATAAAAACCAATCAACAAATTGCCTCAAAACATCACCACTCTTGTCTGTAAAAATATTCACAACTGACTCCATATCCATATAGCACTTCTCCAACCCAGATTCACTTCCATCTTCACCTTTCTTTTTTCTCTTTGAATCCAGAGACTGAGCCCCTGATTTATTAGAACCCGTTCCCAATTCCCCAGCTTCTACTTTTTGAGAGTAGCCAAATTCCCTTCCACAATAAAAAGCAAGACTTAAAAGTTTAAGAGTCTGAACGACAGACTCTTCACCGAAATAGAACACTGAATTCATCAGAGAAGGTAATACATCTCCATGTTTTAAACAGTACTTTTGCCAATTTCGAGGTCTTGCAGCAGCTACCTCAGCCATTATAGACAAGGATTTTACTATCTTCACACTTCTTTCATATGGAACAGGATTTTGAAGACCACCAGATTTGTTTATGTGCTTGTAAAAATTCTTCACTTCACTTGAGAACTGCCATGAGTCTCGAAAACTATAATATTGAGTTTTGCTTCCACAAAGGTGAAGAAAAAGCCTTCTGGAATGTCTTCTTACAAATGTAGTCTGAGGGTTATTGATGTAACTACAGAGGACATCCTCGTATCCATCCAGCTTCAAATCCTTACCAGATGTGATTTTGTAAACCTTCTCTTTCTCGCCCGTCTTGTCTTGCTTCTCAGGTCGAACCAAGTTGTACACTAATCTAAAAACATTCTCCAATAATAACCTGTGATAGTCCATAAAAATATCAGCTCGATGAGCTTTTGCATATGAGTCTGAAAAGAATGGAGAAAAGTTACCCGCAGGTAAATCTCTGCGTACAGTTAAAAAAGCCCCACATCCTGACCCAGAACTAAGACCATGTGTTGCCTCAAAGTCAGTATTCGAAGACTTAAATACATGAACCAACTGCTGTAAAATATCCATGAGATAATTGACAAAAGCTTGATTTCTCAGAGAACTACATGCTCGGAGCAGCTGAGATGCTATGTCCCTTTTCTCTTGACCATCCAAGGACGAATGAGAAGCAGCTGAACTGACTTGGACAACATTTTTATCTTGTGTGTCCGTATTTCCACCTGATTTCGGTATAGAACCATCATTGCCAGGTGGGTGCCAGTTTCGGAGCATCAAGGTGAAAAACATAAACACTAGGATCGCAACTTCCCCGAAAGAAGAGCGAGCTTTAGCAATGAAAGGTCGGTCAAGATCAATTTCATCCAGGAACCATCTAATCAGTTTCTCCAAATCTAACGACTCAGACTTGTAACTGTCTACAAAAGGCCCACCAACAGCAGATGACAACCTGTAGAAAAGTTGCATGATTGGGATAGCCCGAACACCAGAAGTTGTCTGCATCCATCCCTTCAATTGTTCAAGGAGTTCAGAAAGAAGCAGGGAATTCACAGCTCGTTTTGAAGCAGAAATTGAGACTGTATCAGTCACTGAAGCAGAAAATTCTCCAGATTCACTGGGCTCCAACACATGGATTGAAGAAGCAGAATTTTGTACACTGACATTTGTTGTGACAGGTAAGAGGCTTGAATCATTTACATCATCAGCCGAAAAGTGAATACTATTCCCATCTCCACCCAATGATTCCACTTCAATAGGAATAGCTGTCATAGTATGTTCTCTAGAATGGGGGGCTGGAAGCCGATCCGCATCCAATACTTGATAACATGTCTCACATAGATCAAAATCAGGGCAAACAGTACAATGCCATCTTCTCCTAAGTATGGGAACGGTGGAGCAACCATCACAGCAATATTGTACAGATGAGGTAATTGAATCTTCTTCGATCATAACTTGTGTACTTCCACCAGTCGTCTCACCAGGCTCAGAAACAGATGATATACTATCCACAACATCATCCGTAGCTAACATAGTTTGCTTTGGGAATGGAACCTGGAGCAATCTTGATGATATTGCAAGGCTGGAGAAAATTGAAGGCATCATGAATGCCAGCTAAAGAAACCCATAATAGTAAACAAAAACAAAAGGATAAAATAATAGGCACCTGCTGGAAGTTTGAACTGCCTCATTGGGGGAGAACAAGAGTTTCTTCAATAAATTAACTGCTGGAGCAACAGAACGACCTGCTATGTCTTTACTGTGCAAAGCCAAACACTCAGCATAGCAATAAATGAGCTCAACAGAGGATATAACAATGTTATTCATAGTCTGGGTATCAGGCTGCTCCAGGTCCAGAATTCCCCACAGAACTTGCATAAGGCCATCCACCACTTCAGATCCTACATAAACAGAACTCACATAAGGCCATTCACCATTTTAAAACTATCCTTTTTCATTTTTAAAGATCATGGAGATTTAGGATTTAATATAAGAATATACTTATGTATCCAATAGTGGAATGTTTTGTGCATCCCGTTATAGAATAGCTTAGGTATGCAAATCTCCAGGAGGGTGAATCAATACATAATATGTTTACTGGCAGAAGAAAAGAAAAGCAGAAATTAACTGGCAGAAGAAAAGAAAAGCAGAAATTATTCTACAGATTAAATGAGTTCAAAAAAAGTTCATTTGAAACGTTAGGCTCTGGTGTAGATAATTACATGCATATAAGTAGTCAGATGGCCAGGTATGAACATTTAAAACAAATAACAGGAGTGAGAACCTACCATTCATCTCCAGAAATTTGGCTAGATTAGAACGACGATGCAATGCAATCTTACAAACAGCATGCATCTGAGCAGTAAACTCTTCTACGATCCATGCTCCTGTAGACCCACCAGCCCCTAGTCTTGATGAGAGTATAGAAGTTGATTTCACCACCCCATGAAGGCGCATAGTATCCTTTACCTTTGTAAGGGAAGCTATATAAGCACAACAATATGCATGAGGTAGTTTTTATAGAACATGGCATGAACACCAGAAATTACCTGATAATATCTCTCTTTCGCAGGGAAAAGAGTCTGCAAAACATGGCAAGCAGCAGCTTGCAATGAAGGTTCTCGGTCACTCTCAAAAATTGTTTCTAATAGCTGTTTGCATTTTAGTTGACTCAGCTCCAGTTTAGGGTCATCTTCTTGTGATCTGCAGAGTGAGTATAACTTGGATAGAAGTTTAAGACCATCTGCTATTACCTGCTCCTGTAGAGGAGCTACAATCATTGAATTAGAACCAAAGACACGAGCTTCCATATCCAAGACTGCGTTCATTTTCTCCTTCCAACCAAATTCATCTTTATCTAGACCATACACTTCAAGGCAGTCAATTCTAGGTAGTGAAGTGCCATTGAAAGTTGGCCCAATAGTAACAACAAATTCTTCATCTGCTAGAAGTGATTCGGCAACTGTAAACGGTATATCATACCATGACCGCATGCCTTCATCCAACTTAATCACCCTTTGAAAAATTGTAATCTCAGATGGTATATGGTTTGCTGAGTTGTTACCCACATGGATGCGGAAACCAACCATAACTATATCAGGGTTTGAATTTGACACCGATATCTGAAAAAAATATAAACATATCATACAGATGAACAGTAAGAATATAAAATCTTAGCAATGCTCTCAACCTGCAAAGATAAGGGTCTTAGCAACATGATAAGTAAAGTGACAGCAAATAACTAAGAAGCTATCATCAAAACTTAAAAGTTCATACATACGGGCATAGAAAAAAAGAATGTACTTTATGCCATATTAATCAGTAAATATCTCCCAGACACTACAAGTATAGCCTTTGTTCTTAATCACATCTTTTATATGCTTGCTCACCTGAAGAATTGAAACTTGCATCTCATGAGCACACATCGCAACATCATAATACATAACCTGAAAGACTCTAGCTAACCAAACTCCACATATCAATAATATAACCACATGCTGGCTGCCTTAAATTGGTAAAAGCAGTTTTTTGTTAAAAGAAATCTAGTAGGGCTATAGTCATCAGTACTCAAACCAATCACCGAAAGAGAATATGGCACATAGGCTCAAATAGGCAAAACATTGCCTTGTCCACATCCACAAGCAGATCAGAGAACATATAAGAAAGTCATAAAAAAGGTATGCAGAATTCTCAGAGAATCAAGAAAATGCCTTGTCAGAATAAGCAAAATCAAATCAAGAAAATTACCTTAAACCCCGATGGGCTTGGACTCTCAAGAAATCCATCCTCTGATGCTAAGCTTTGCTTTGCTCCTTCAGAGTCACCGTTTCTGATGGCATCACCACCCAATTTTACATCCGCTGTGATGCAGACAGTTTTCTCAAAAAAATCAAGGGGGAATTCAGGCTTTATACCAGCATAAGCTTTATTATTCAGGATACCAGAACCCAACTTCTTAATTTTCTCAGCAGTCACACTTGCACTGCCATCATTCCCAGTAGGAAGTGAATATATATGAAGGCTTCCATCATCATGTAAGAGAAGGCAATGAATCTTGCCTTTAGGCAAAGGCTCGTATGCGGTTAATCCAACTACATGTGAGGTTGAGCTTACTGCAGGCCTCAAATTTTGTGCATGTAATTCGTGCATACCCATGGACACAGCAAATGCAGCATTTGATTTCCCACTGGAGAAACAAACAAATCGTCCTGTACCAACTAGTAACTCTTTCCAGCGATGCAAACTGGCTGATCGCATTTTACCTTCTTGATCTGTCTCAAATATAAAAGAGATCTCTGATAGAAAAGTTGCATTGGGGCTTAATCGACCCATCAAAGTAGTGCCATCTTGATAAGATACAAAAAGCAATTTGTAAGTGGAGGAGAAGTACAATGATGAACCCTTTGCTTTGACTTCTTTTTCTCCAACCTGAATGATTTCCTTCAATGGGATGGCCCCCACATTACCTTCACACGACAACTCTAATCTGAACAAGGTCCCTAGTTCTGAGAGAACAACAAGAACTATCTTCCCCTGAGAAACCATAAAAAGTGTAGCATCCACAATTACACCATCAGGCAATGTGAAGTAGTGTAAAGGACTAATGTTGTCCTGGGATAAGTCATATATCTTGATGAACCGATTGGTCACTACCATTAGTTTAACTTGAGAACCTGGGACCCAATCAATACGCCTAATGTATGCATCTTGCAAAGCAAGTTCAATGGCTAGACGATCAGTGACTTCACCACGAGGATTCAAAGTGAGAACCTGACAACCTTCATAGCCTGCTACAGCAAGGTAATTATCTACCAATGCATTAAACGCAAGATGTACAATTTCAAAGCGAACAACATTTCTTGATAGAGGCTTAATGTTGGTCTTATCTGCTGTCACAGGTGCAATGGTGGCTTGCCCAACTAATTGGCCAACATCAAATATAGCAACTTTGTCACCTTCACCAACTGCAAGTCGGCCCCGATTACTAACACTGAGCAATGATTTAACCAGAGAACCATTGGCTAGGTGTGACCTAAGCTCCTTTGCATTTGAATAGTCAGCCTTTATTTTTAGGTCTAGTGATCCACTTTTATATGCCTTCTTCAATTGCAGTAGTTCAACTCCATAAGATAGAACTTTATCTTCACCCATTACTATTTTCTTATCTTTCGAAAGATTGGACTCTCTCTTGTTAGTTATGTATGGAAACAATGTAGAGCATCGTCGGAGCAAATGTCCCTCGAGATTAAGTTCTTCAAGTAAAACTGGGATCCAATCTTGAAGATCCGTAGGAACAGATAACTTGAGCGAGTTATCTGTATCCGTAATCACATCATCATCCAGATCAGAATCACTCTCAGGCAACTGACTTGCATCATCAGAGAAAGGTAGAAAGGACTGAAAGTTACTACCACCACGAGCAGGGGCACTGTCACTTCCAGTGAATTTTCGTGGCTTCAAACATTGACAGTTACTGCCCCTAACACCACCCGCACCCGCAGCCGCACCACAGTCACAGAAAAATCTACTCAAACGAGAATAAACAACACGATGACCCCGATGACAAACTTTTGCACACACAGAACAGCAACCTTTTGATACTGTCAGATCACATGTATAACAGAAGTACCAATGCTGTTCCATAAAGTTGCTGCCACTGCATGTAAATGTACATACTTTTGAGGCAAGGGCTCTTTCACTGTTGGTCTCTTCGTCCTCATCTTTATCCATGCTGGCAACCTCACCATCAGATGTTCCATCATCATCATCCTCATCAACAGAAGTTGCATCACATTCAATTGCTGCAGCTCCTCTTCCTTGACTTGCAGAAAGAATCAAGGAGCTAGAGTTCTTCCTAGATCCTGCTAGTTTCAGAGGAACAGCACCCGATCCAAAACTGCTTCCAGTTAGAGATTTTTCTGGGGCTTTCTCCTGTGTTTTCCCCCTAGAGGACCCACAATCATTCAAAACAGTTCCAAGAAAATCAAAGATAAGTTTCAACCCCGGAAGAAAAACTTCATCATCATTAAGTTTCTCAATCAGCAGTAAGGTATTCTTCAGAAGCAATTTCAATTGATATTCCCCTCTAGCAAGTTGAACAACAAAATGGAAGTAGCACTTGGATACACTTACATCGAATTGTAAAAAAGCAGTATCAAGTAATGCCAGCACAGCCTCAAACAAATGATTGTGCAGTTGATCAATATACAGTTCAGTAGGTGAGGAAATAAGACATAAAATGAAATTCATAGCTGTTTCTCTCACAGAAACAGGATTCCCTTTTACAGGGGTAATTCCACTGGAAACTTCCACAGTACAACCTAATAGCCACCTCTCCAACCGTTTGGACAGACGATGCAGATCTAGATCACAGAACTTTCTCTGTAACTTCTGTTTGAGATCAGTGTACAAGTCTCCTGATAAGAGGTCAACAAAGAAACGTAGCACTTTCCCATCTACTGATTCAGAGCAGGAAACATCCAGTGAATCGACCAGAACTAACAAATCACCATGTTGCAACTTACAGAATTGCTTGACAGGTTGTGGTACATTTTCAGCGCCAAGATAATATCGCAAATTCACAGCCTTGGTTGGATCTTTTCTAAGGCCATCTGCAGTATCAATGATCTTCGAAATTATACATTCAACAATACTGTTGTCATTCACTTCTCTGGCATTCACTTCCCTTAAAATATCTTCCATGCACTTCAATAGGAAGAGATCAGTATAGCCTGACAGTTCAAGCCCCCCACTGAGGTTGCACATAACAGCATCACAGCTTCCTCCAAGGCTTTCAAAGATTCTATCAAACTTGACAGCCATCAATGAATCAAGAATCTGACCAAGTAACTCAGTCTCTGCACATAATTTTTCTCTCACATCCTCCACTGCAAACAACTTATCCAATAGGGAAACGATATCTCTTATCCTAAGGATACAAGAAAGAAGGATTGAACTCTGTGGTTGAATGTGAGAGGGAAATCCATGTAGCATACATTCCCAGAGCACCTTGGATTGGATGCCTGAAAAACTTTTGTCAACAATTGATTCCAAGTTTGTTAAGAGGTCTAATAAAGAGTTCAGTTGGTAACAATTGCTCCCAAGCTTCTTCAGGAGCTCATCCTGTAGACCTTTGTCAAAACTGGAGTGTTTTAGGAGCAGTAGAGAAGGACCATTAGTAAGGGAGCGGCCTTGATCAAGTGTAGTGAGAAAAGCCTTTTGAAAAACTTGTAAATATAGATGCAATAAGCATGACAACACATCCAGCAGCACCGAAAGTTGACCACCCTCAATCAAACTTGATGTCATGCTTTTAGCAGCAGCTGTAAATTGATTGTCCCTGACAGTGCTCTCAATACAGTATTGATTCACCTTGTTCTTTGTATTGTACTGACAAAGGCCTACGTTTAACATGGAGAGTACCATAGAAAACCAGTATCCATTCCTAAGAAAATCCCACCCCAGTTCCTCAGAATTATCTGATATAGGTATGTTACATAATTCATTCAACACTCCAACAAGAGCATTCGGAAGATCTAAGCCCTTGCTGATATCATCACAGTGCCCTATAAATGGGCAACTGAAGCTAAGGAAGTATTGCACATTGGACAACTCCAATGTACAGGACTCGCTCAATAGTGAACGCTGATGATTTAATGCATAGCCCATAGCAGAAATATCGAAACAAAGCGAAAAAATGTACCTTTCAACAACAAGATCTTCTATGAATGCAGCTTTCTTACCTTTCCAAAGCCCTAGAATCTTTGAGAAGGTTGCAGATAAATCATCCCAAAACAAGCCTAAAGATTCAATGGCCAAATCATCTCGGCAACGCAAGGGAGGAAGAGATGAAATATCAATCAATTGATTAAGCAAGGTACTCAAGAAAGGCTCTCCCTCAATCCATGGAACCAGTAATTTCTTCACTGCAATTGATGTCCAAGACAGAAATTGATCATTCACAGCATGATGCAGAAGAGAGTCCCAAACTGGAGCTTCCCTCAACTTTGACCGAACATCTAGAAGCAATAACGATGGACAAGCATGAGAAAAGAAGATAATATGACGAATCAAGATGATCAACCGTGAAACAAGAACAGCCCAACAAGACAATTGTGTACTACTAAAGTCAGCAGGTAAAGCATCAACTGCTTGAAGGGAAGAAAAAATTAGGTTTGCAAATGTATTCTTTTCTCCTTCAGATGATAAGTGAAATGCCATAAGAAGAATCTCAATGTGAAAGACTGATGGAAGGTGCTCAATAAGTGCCTTGAAGGTAGGACAGTTTGAATGGATGACATTTATCTTGTCAACAATAAAATCAACAAATCCCTTGTAAAGTTTGATTCTCAACTGAGTACCAGCCAAACCCACCCTAGAAAATACAGTATGAGCTAGCAAGGATAAGGTCATATCATTGTAATTATAGGTATAATCTTTAACCATCAGAATCTGGTCAACAAGGTAGTCTTCAAGAGAATATGATAGAGCATGGCGACCGAGAAGGTTATGCAATAATTCAAAGCAAAGTCCAGGGATATGGCCACTCTTTCTATCTTCATCCAAAGCACCATAGTTATTAGAAGGCTTCGTCTCTGGACCACAGACTTGATAGTTGAGCATGGAAAGCAAAATATCAATATGATTCTCTCTCAGCACCTTGCAGGAATGCTCAAAAAGAAATGGAGACCATTCATGAGAGAACACACACTCCTTAAGGAAGTTCAGCATCTCCATAGCAGCCTGCATTGGCAAATTGCAATTGGTGGAGCCAGAATTAACAGCAACTGGAGGTTGATCACAAGCCTCTGTAGATCCCACTGAGCGCCCACCTTCGGAGAAAAGGTTTCCGAAAAGAGCTTCATCTTCATGGGAAACGGCAGTCTCCAGTTCTGAATGGAAAGTACTTTTTGCACAACCAGAATTTGTTCTCTCAACTTGTGGCTTCAACTTTATTCCTTCAGAGTAAAGGAAGAAAATAAGATGCATTAAATTATCCACCCATTCAGTTGATGGTGCAAATATAACCTTCAATAGTTCCTCAGCTGTGAATCGCTTGAGCAAGGGAACCTTCTCGAACCGTACAACACATGAAGGGCAATCATTTGGAAAATTACTAGAATTGCCAAAAAAATTACTGTCAAGCTCTCTCAAATCAAGAGTCTGATACGTTTGCCTTTTGAGATCCTGAAGCAGTTTTAAGACATAAAGGACATTTTGGGATAAGTATACAAGAGGAGGCTCCAGGTTAGCATCAGACTTATAGCACCTCCGTACAGAAGAATCCAAGAGGTCCAACATATAAGCTACTATACATGCTAAGATGTTTTGATAGGCACTGCTGTTACGAAAAATAACTTGGACAAGATGAAGAAACTCTTCAAGAAGCAATAAGATGAGGCTCTCCAAACTGCCCTCAACAGTAGTAGGGCTATTTGCAGATTCAAATGCAAATCTAAACAAATTAGGTAGAACGTCTGTTAATAAAGCAACTTCCTGTAACAACGAGGCATCATATTCGACATATGGAATATCCTTCACCAGATTTCCTAGTAACTTTAAAATCCTCAAACAGAGGGGCAGCCTATTGCAAAAGCCCGGGTGAGCCAATCTATCATTAAGCACCTTTGGAGAATAGATCAATGCTTTGCAACCATGCATCAGTCTTGGAATGCATTTTATGTGGCAAACAGCCCAATGCTGAGACAGAAATATGAAATTGTTCAGATCTTGAGTGGACCCTCCAAACCCAGAACTCTGAAACTCGGGCTGAATGCATTCAGATGCTAATACATACTCAGATGCTAATGTAAATAGCAAATGACTCGCTGGCTTGTCATCACTCGAACAACTGACACCTATTGGAGGCAAAGAGGACAAGAAAGCGGGTTTAGAAAGCATATCATAACAACCAGAACAAATAATTAAAACAAGCAAATGGAAGTACCATTGGTAAAAATACCTTGAAACCTGCATTTTACTAGTTTGTCCACCTCAAAATTACAAGAGTCACCAGAAATGATTGGCAACAATTCTAGAAGGCTATTTACAGAGCAGGAACTTGGACGGTCATAAGCTCGATCAATTCTACTAAGCAATGCAAACTCCAGAAACAGTATCACATCATCCTGTAAAAAAAATACAAAGTACCAAAGGAAATGTAGATTACTCCAATAAACACAAACCCTTGCAAAAAGAATATAACAGTGAAACAGTTCTCAAGTTAGATGATCAAAAGACAAAAAATAAATAAAAATTATGACACTAGTGGAATCCATCAAGCTAAAAAGACGCTGAAACACCTGAACAACAGGCTGAAACCCCTGAACAACAAATCGAGAAGTTACAAGAATAATAAGAGTTATTAGATAACTTCCTAATTTCCTACATCATAATCGTTCAGTGTGAAGAACTGTTAGTAGTTCATCAGCAAGTTGCAAATATGAAGCAATACTAGAGTCTTGTAAAAATATTGAACCTCTTTTATGGATCACAACTTTTAACTAATCATCAATAACTGTTACATAACCATATAAATGTTTGCTGTAGTACAAAGAAACAAGAGAAAAATCTTCCAAGTCTGTCATGACAACATTCCTCAGCAAACCAAACGATGGATTCTCTTTTCTATCAATATATAGAGTCATTAGTTGTAAATAATCCCACAAAATTCGAATCATAATCTCTAAACCACAAGTACATATTCCTAACAAAAAATAGACTACTTTGTGACAACAGCAACACGTGATCTAGCGTTAAGAAGATGAGCAAATAAATCCAGCAGATGAAATTATCTCCAAAAATAAAAAAGAAGTTCCAAGGGAGATTACACCCAATTGACAAATTCACACTTATAGTTTCATGTAACAGGACAAAAATGTTCATTTACAAAAAGAAAGAAGGGAAAGGGAAAAGGAAAGGGAAAGGGAAAGGGAAAAGGAAAAACTATAGTGACAAACAGGATCATCCATATCCAGAGAGCTTGCCAAGAAATCACCAACCTGCATGCTCATATCGTCACCACTGAAATCCGAATTCTCAAAATAACAAACAGCAAACTCCAGCAAATGGTGCACAACAGCAACAATCACAGGTTCTGCTTGCTCCACTGTGCATTGATACACACCCAAAAGAAAAGGCCAATAAGTACAATGGAAAATTTGAGATACTAAAAAGAGTAAAAAAACCTTCAAACAACTAAATTAAAAGTGTGAGGTTAAACTGCACATTTCTCCATAATTAATTATCAATAATCAACAATTATAAAAGTTACTGAGTACTTAAAACACAAGAATGGTGGTAAGCGACTGTCGCGAAATCACCTACAAGCTGCAAATGTAAGTTTTCAGCACAACAAAAGAGCAATGGACCATAACAGATGTATAGTAATTCACAAAGCAATAATAGTGCTCGTTTCTGGAAGCTAAAAAGTAGAACAACAACTAAAAAACAGCGGAAATTAACAAAAACGAAGCAAGAAAACTACCTGATAAGGATTTATAAACGGAGGCGATGGCGAGACCCACCGAAATGACGGAGCGAATTTGCGTATCATTCCAAAGCTGAAACCCTAACTTCTTCTTGTTACCATCACCATCATCATCGTCTTCGATCGGCAAGATGCCGCGCTTAAGGAGGAGATAGAAGCGTTCGAGCCCAATCCTGATTGAGGTGTCTGAACGGAGGCGGAGAAGGAAATCAGCGGAAGAGAGACGGTCTTCAAAGAGAGAGTGGAAGAGTCTCGTCAGGTGCTCCTCGGCCATGATTGAGAGAGAGATTTTGGGTTTCTGTTTAGTGAGGGAAAGAGGGAGTGGAATACAGAGAACATGGAAATCGGAAATTTAACAAGAAGAAAAGAAGGTACTGTATAAAGGCGGTCATAGCTTTGTTTGCAAGTGAAGTGCTACACTATGACTCGTGATTCTTTTGAGTAGGACAGCGGGACTTGTTTTGTTTTGGTCCTCAACTTTTGAAACCTTTTCTAAAGCCAAAAAAAACAAAAAGGAAAGTGTAACTAAGTATTGCTTTAATTATTAATTATTCTTTTTCAAGGTTAATAAAATAGAGTTTGTAATTTGCGCAGGTATATGCAAGAATGATATATTTGCAATAATAATATCGTAGGTTTAAGGTTTTTTTATTTCATTAATAAAGTAAGTATAATATGGTATTGTCACGTGTTCACTAATTAATATCTTAATAATATTTAAAAATGAAATTTTATTTTTATTAAATAAAGAAAAATCTCACAAAACTTTTAAATCATACCAAGTTTTATTAAATTGTCTTAAAATCATTATTTTTACTTTTAATTTAATATATTAAAAATAATAAAAGTAACTTTTGAATTTATGAATATTTATTAAATAGATATTAATTTTGAGATAATAACAAATAAAAATACATGTTGAATAAAGGTTATATTTCAAATTAATATATATGCGTTTATAAAAATCGATGTTATTTTTATAATTAATTAAATATATTATTATTCTCCAATAGTAAAATATATATATTTAATAATTATAAATATATATATATAAATATTACTTCAAATTATTATATATTTATACGTGAAAAAAACTCGTATATGGCAAAATATTTTAATTTTTAATGTAATTTAATCATTTAAATTTATTTGTGTGTATATATATAACAAAATACTTTAATCTATAATGTAATTTAATCATTTAAATTTTTCTATGGATATATATATATATATTTATATTTATATAATATTAAAGTAAAGTTAATAGAAATTTGAGATGTATCATACTAAGACAATTCTTGACTTAATGAAAATAAATAGAATATAACAATATTTTGATTGATAAATTACAAGAGAAAATCATTATGTTCCTTTACTCTTAAATTTAAATAAATATATCATCAAAATTCCAAAATATTAATTAGTATCAATAATTGAGACATTAATTTTAAAAACTAAAAATAATAACAACGATGACGATGATGATAATGATAATAATAATTTTATATTACAAATGTTGACAGAATACGAATAAGTTATTAGAACATCGGGGCCCTTATAGGAAAGTCATTGGAATTAATGGAGATTTTTAACAAGTATAAGATTCATATAACATGCATCTATGAGACAAAGTAGATAAGGCTAAAGCGAAAGAGATTAATAGGTTAAACTTTGGTATTTAGGGTGTTTGAGATAAATGAAATAAAGTACATATTTTGATTGTCAAGAAACACATACATTATGATCTAGGAGTAAAAAGGACAATTGATAGGATTTCGTACTTAAAGATTGTGGTGAAATGTATTGTTTTAAATATAGTGTGTGCTTATGCAACCCAAGTAGGGTTGGACGAACAGTTTAAACGTCAATTATGGAAAGAGCTAGATGAGGTGATTCAGCAAATTCCTCATGATAAGAGAGTTATTATAAAAGGAGACTTTAATGATCATATAAGGGCAACCTTAGACAAATATTCATGGGCTCATGGTGTTTTAGGTATAAAGATAGGAATGATAATGAGACTACTTTATTGGACTTTGCAGTGGCGTTTGAGTTGGTAGTAGCCAACTCATTGTTCAAGAAAAACAAGGAGCACCTTATGACTTTTAAGTACAGAACCATGAAGACTCAAATTGGCTGCTTATTCATAAGGTGGAGCGATTGGCCTAGTTATAAAGATTGCAAGGTGATACTTAACGCTTACTTATTAACTCAGCTTATATTATTGGTTATGGATCTTATAATTGAGGGTTGAAGAAAGAAGATTTTAGATGTGTACCATAATCAAATGGTATAATTTGAAAGGTTATACTGTTGAACAATTTAGGGACAGAGTAATATATAGAGAATTTAAGAACAGAGTAATATATAAAGAAAAATAGAAATTAGAAGGAGATGCTAACTAAATGTGTGAGAGAGTAATAACTCTTTTAACGAATGCAGTAAAGAGATCTTGGGTGTTTTTAAAGGACCTAGGGGTAGAAAGATAGAGTCTTGGTGGTAGAATGACGATGTACTAAAAAGGTTAAGATCAATAAAGTTATCTATAAAGCTCTATTAGATAGCACCACATATAGAAAGGATAGTTCATAAAGAAGGTTGCAAATTAACAAAGAAAGAAACAAAGAAAATAGTCTTAAAAGTCAAAACAAAGCTTACAAGAAATTATACCAATGATTGGAAACTAAAGATGAAGAAAATGATATATTTAAGTTGGCAAGAGCTAGGGAACGGAAAGGAAGAGACTTATAACAAGTTCGTTATATAAAAGATAAAGCAAGGCGGGTGCTTATGGCTGAAAATGAAATCAAATGAAGATGGTAGAGATACTTTTGCAACCTTTTTAATGAAGGCATAAAGGACAACATCTTTTTAGAAGACCTTAACACGTCTGAAAAGTATCATAACTTTATGTGTTACTAGCATATCATAAGGGAATAAATTAAAAGAGTTTTGAGGGAGAAGAAGAGTGAAAGTATAGTAAGGCCTGATGAGATACTTATCAAAGTGCGGAAGACCCTAGGCAAAGAGGGTTTAACTTAAACTAGCCAGCTTTTTAATGTGATCCTAAAATTTGTCAAAATATTGGATAAATGGAGAATTAGTATGTTAATTCTTCTATATAAGAACAAATGAGACATCAAAAGTTGCAAAAACTATGGAGACATCAAACTACTTAATCATACTATAAAGTTATCCAAGAAAGTAACTGGGAAGATGGTGAGAAGGGATGCACCTATCTCAAAAAACCAGTTTGGTTTCATATCAGGAAGGTTCACGAAAAAAGTTATACGTCTCCTTAGAAGATTAATGAAATATTATACAAAAAGATAGTGTAACCTACATATGATATTTGTTGACTTAGAGAAGACTTATAACAAGATACTTAGAGAAATTAGGTGGAGGTATTTGTTATAATTTCCACCATAAACACTTTGAATGCTTTGAGTGAATCCTTTGTGAGGATGTGGAATTTGTGATTTGGATTTAAAAAATATTATCAATATGATTGCTATTGATAATATTTTTGATTCTAATTGTCTAGGATAATTTGATTCTAATTGTATGTTAATTTAATTGATATGATATAATAATTTAGGATGTGGATGGATAGGTTAAGGTTAATAAGGGATGGACATTTTTAAGTTTAATGATTTGTATTATGATTTGCTTCAGGACAAGTAAAAGCTTAAATGTGGGGATGTTTGATAAACATTTTAGTATATTATGCTTTTATTCTCATATTTAGTGTGTTTTGCTTGTTATTTGAGAGTTTTATGTTGTTTTTGGTAATTATTTTGTAACGCCTCCTTACCGCAGGGTATGCACCGGGACGCCCGGAGGTTATTCCGATATATATCCTACGATAATGGCTTGCTACGATCGATCACTACATTCATTTCATATGGCATGGTATCATAATTCACTTATAAAGCATCATAAGAAAACCACAATAATTTAAAACCAACTTTTTCCTCATTTCATTGCATAAAAACCAAAAGTCTACATTGTGTCCCTCCAACACTCCTTATATGTACAACATCAAAACCTAATACAAAAGTGTTATGTGAGAGAGGAAAATATTCAAAGTCTAACTAATCTATCCAAAAATCCCAGCTGACCGACCTTTGAGCCATGACGAAATCCAAAGGGGCCCATTTGTCCTGTCTAAAGCACTATGTCTCCTGTCTCCTACCTGAAAAGCCACATTGCAATTTTTGATGAGTTTTGCGAACTCAATGAGTGAACCATTATTGATGATTTCTTCGGATCACATCCACACATCATATATCGCATAATTAATCATTCTAGACATACATTTATTATTCAGATACTTACATAACATGGCATATCATATAGTCATTCAATACAACTTTGCAAAACATTCATGAATTTCAATTTTATATGAATGCTCTATGCATGAGACTCACAACTATTAAACTCCTCGGACTTCAAGTCTGGAATTCAGAAACAATTCACAAACAATTCGGTAATATGGAAGTTTAACGAATCAAATCAATTCGAAGCAAATCAATCCTAGGAAATCAACTAGGTTGACTCACAGCACGCTCCAATATGCTATTGCCTAGATGGACCAGCAATGTCTGGAGGTTGACGTTCCAGTTGCTCCTCTATATCAAACAACATACACAAATATCACAATTTGCCCAATTATAAGTGTTTAATAGTGCACATGTATGAAATGAATTATGTACAATGCATATTCGTGACTATCCCGGGTATCTTTCCTTCAATTTCATCACAAAATCAACCTCATATCCAAAACTCATCTAAGTATAATTTATACTTAGGTTTGTGTCTCACTAAAACCCTTAAAATCTCTATTCCTTTCTTATTGACTCCAAAAATCACCCAATTTGGTTCAGTAATTTGGAAGATATGCCTAAACATTATCAGGTTGTTCATATTCAAAAACAGTGTACTATACACAACTTTCTCGACATCTTAGAGATTGAACCATAACTCGACTTCTCGAGACAATTTGTATGCCTATACCTTTAGTTTACTCCAAAACCAAAAATCATCTTATTTGGAATCCTATAGATCCAGATAAAATCAAAATACTAAAGTATGTTTAGTGGAATATCCAGTTCATGCTCTTCCAACCGATACCCTTACTTTGATTAAACTAATCCTTTTCGAGTCAAAAACAAAAGCTATAATCTCTATAAAGGATAGAGAAATGTATTATGAATCCAACGCTCCAAAAATTAGGTTATTTAGAGGTCGGACGACAAAGTTATGACTGAAAGAATCGAACAAGGTTTTGTTCGCATAAAATGAAGCAGATAACAGACGAAGCAAAAAGCAGACGAATGGCTAAAAGCAGACGAATGCGAGAAGTAGACGAATCAGAATCAACTTAAGACGATGCAACTTTTAAGACGATATGGCTTCATCACAGACGATATGGCGTCATTACAGACGATACAGATGATCAACTTAAGACAAAGCAAAAGTCAACCTAAGGCGATACAGACGGTCAATTTAAGACGAAGCAAAAGTCAACCTAAGACGATATTATCTATACTCCTCAACTCAAAAACCTTTTTTCTTGAACATCTCTAAGTTTTCCTCAACTCCAGAATAAACACCTATATACTCATACATGCTCAGTAAAGAAACAGAGCATGCTTCACCTTTCCAATTTTAATCTTCTACACTAACCCTACACCCCATCTCAATGCTATTTCTAATTCCAAAATCACTTTCCACAACATCTGATCACTAACAATTCATCAAAAACCAAATAACACCATATCCACAATGTTCATCCCCTTAACACAGTGTTCAAGAATATAAATATATGTAAATGCCATAATCATGCATTGACAAGAAATTCATCAACTTTATTTCAAATATCAGCAACTCTAACAATTTTATTCACTACTTACTTGTTGAAGACTCCAAAAGCTTCAACTATCTTCAAGCCCTAACTCCATACAAAATACGTAAACCACTGTGAACATTAACCAACTCTTGGTTTTTCTTAAGGCAGAAGAAACAATTTACAAGGTGGGATTTGTTTAGGAAAAGGGAAAAACACAGAAATCTCTTAGAAGGTGTTTAAAGAAAAACTCAGAGTATTAGGAGGAATTTCGAAGAAGGTGATTATGAAGAAATTATCCGGACAAAACTTAATCTTTCAACTTTCAGAGAACAGGAACCTACTTCTAGCAAAGGTACAAAAAGCAACTTAACACTTGTCACTTTCCTATGGTCTAAGTTCTAACCAAGTTCCTTTTGAACTAAATTCTTTTAACTCTCATCATTACAATCCAATTATCTCCAAATATCTTTTGATTTCTTGTTCCCTATTTTTTTCACAATACTCCATAAATTTCAAAAGTAACTCCTAATTTCACCCAACATTCCTAAATACAATATTTCCAATATAGATAAATTTAAAATCCACTAAATTTCCAAAACAATTCAATTCAATTATACCCGAAATTATTCATGAATGCGTGTATAATTATTTTCATGTGCAACAATTTCACTATTCACGTGTATATGTATGACATATTATGCATGAGCATGGAAAAATGCATTTCTAACTTTCATTAATCACTCACATTTTTCATTTTAACCTTCTAAAAAATAATGGGATGTTACATATTTAGTTTCTAGTGTGTTTTCGACTCTCAATTGCCTTTTTGGATTAATATGAGAAGAGTTCGTGTGAAATCGAGGGCAGAAAATTGATGAATTGGAGTTATTTTATAGGTACACGCTAGTGTGAGTAATATACACAGTCATATAGGGGACTGTGTAAGTCATTACAAACATGTAAAATTTAGAAGGCATTGTTTTGCTTGTGTTAGGAAACACACTTGTGTAAGTGACATACATGATCATGTCCCATGCCCACTTAAGCTCTTGAAAATGTGTAAATTTGCAATTTTAAAGGTGTTTTTTAGATACACAGTTACTCATATGATCTCGTGACTGACTGTGTAGATTCTAGAAACTCTAGTTTTGTATTCTAAAAGGAAGTTATGAGGGCTAACTAAAAAGAGAAGTTTTGCATAATTCTAAACTTAGGACAATGGAAAACACAAAGATTACTTATGAACTTTTGATGTTTATTTTGTTTTCTATGTTTTTGAAATAAGTTTGTTTAGTACCTAGAGGTGATGAACCCTAAGGTGAGATGAATATTATGATTTGATCTTTTATTTAATACAATTTGATTGATTGATTCGTTGGGATTCAATTATGCATTTTCATTATTGAATTATTACATATGAGATATTAGTTTAATGTATGATTTTATATTATTGAGATTGAGAAATTATGTTACATAAATAGATTTAACTTAATTAAGAGTTGCATGCAAATCTAAAGATAGATTGACATAAATCCTCTGAATTAGGGTCAAACGTAATAATAAAATTCACGAATAAAGTAATGCAATCTTAAGGGTTTTAACTAGAAAGATGTTTTAGTAAATCAACCAAAGATTAGATATTAATAGTTTAGAGAAAGATATTAACATAGTATATATGAATTTCTATAGTCCAATAATCAATAACTAAATTGCACGATAAAGAGTTAATACTTAAGAATCTTAGGGGATCTATTACCTAGGCACAATTTATTTGATATTGATTAATGTTAGTGCTATCTATGGTCTAGTTTATTATTATGTTAATTTTAGTTTAGTTTAGTTTTAAATTAAGTCATCATTCAATTTGTCAGTTAAATAATAAAAAATAGGTTATTATTAATTCTTGTAGTTTTTGTGAGGTCGACACTTGATGTTTACTGATCGTATACTATAATTCGATAAGTGCACTTACCTATGAGATCTATAGAGTAAAGATTAGCCTTCATATAAAGTTTTTGACACCATTTTTTAGGACTAGAATGTTATGAACACCTGATTTTTCTTAATTTAGCCATTATTCTTATTTTATTTACTTTACTTATTTTTAATTTGTTAAATTATTTTGTTGACTTTTGGGTTTTCTCACTTCTACAAATTTTTGGGTTATTTTATGACCCTAAAAATCTCTCTCATTTAATTGAAGAAGATCCAAAAAATTGAAAGGATGACTTCTTCGAAGAACCCTATTCAGAGAATTCAAGGTAGATTGCCAAGTACAGGAATTAAAAGGTCAGATTGATACTAAAATGTCAAGAACCATGGCAAACCAATTAAGAACTATTTTCGATTATACTAGGCCATATTTTATGGAAACGAAGTCTAGCTCTAACGCTATGTTTAGTTAGGGGTCTATTAATGGAATGAAATGAAATGTAATATTATTTTATCGTTTGATATGATGGTTTATAATGAAATAAAATGGAACGAGATAGAAGAGGAAGGTATCATATTACATCTCATTCCATCCTAAACAGTAAAAATGAAAAACTTCTGATTTGGGAGGTTTATGATGACATATAAAATGATAAACAACTTTACATTATATTACATTATACACCCTTCATTCAAACAATATTTCACTATATTACATTATGAACCCTTTCATCCATCTCAAACAACAATTTTATAATATTACATCTGGTTGGGTCGGATATATTGGGCCCGAGCCCAATCCTATAGGCCGATCGATCAGTCTCACCCCATAGACTGATTTGGGCTTGTCCACACATTCACAGCCCATTATCATAAAGACGCCGTTCATGCTGATACATAGAGAGCTCAAAACCTAGCAAGAACTCTTATATAAGGTATCACTTTCTCTTCACAGAGGGAGATCATCAAAAACCTAGCCGTTTCTCTATATTCTTGAAATCCTTCCTCCACCAAATCACTAACTTGAGCGTCGGAGGGGCCATTTGGGATCTCACCCCCGACGTGCCTTTTTCTGTTTTACAGGTACATTCACGACAGGTTCATCACCGAGGACAGCCAGCTCATGGATCCAAGCATCAACCTTCCGTTCGGCCAGAATCTGGCAGAACCAACATCTATTTACATTCAATTTCATTATAAATCATTCCATTTCATTAAAAATCTTAAGTCTAACTAAACATAACCTAAGATTTTAACAAAGCTAGCGACGAAGCTTGCAATTGGCGATGAAGCTTGGAGCCAGGAGTTGGTGGTGGCAAAGTTGGTGGGAGCTGGCAATGGTGATATAGTTGGAGGCTTAGATTATAAGTTGACAAGGACAAACAGGTCTTGGCGAGTTAACAACGGTAAGAGTGGCAACTTAGCATGGTAATGATGACAGTGATGGAGTTTGTGACCCGTGGTGTAAGAGGGAGTGAGGCTGAGAGTAAGTCAGCGAGAGAGATGAACGAGGAGAGAGGGAAAGGAGGGACATGCTGCATGTTTTTTAATTTAGTCATATACTTTATAAAACTTACAAGTCCGTCTGGTTGGTAACGGTGTTTTATTTTATTATAGATTACAATACCATTTTTCATCCAATACAATACGATAATCTATACGTTGAGAGAAACTCCTTTTGTATTTGGAGTTAATTAATGCACGTGTCTTTTTCCTTCAAAGTTTTACCAAAAAGATATTTTATACCGACATCACTTTTATACCGGCTTAATGTCGATGGAAACTAGGATGTTCTTCACTTTTAGTTTCCTCCCTTTTTTTTTATAAGAGGGAAGAAAACAGATTACAAAATGAGTCAAGAGAGACAAAGTCCCGACATATCCTCTAGAAAGATAAATTGGCACTCAATGGGTGTAGTATCTAGATAAGCAGGGCTTATCGCAAATTACTCCTCATAGTTCGCTAGCCAGTCAGTACACCTGTTATGCTCTTTATAAATATGCCGAGGGACAACAGTCTAGTTCCGAGCAAACAGTTTATTAATTTCTTGAACTATGAGATTCAATATCATTGATCGTCTTACCGAAGAAGAAAGGAGGTTGATCACCACAATCGAGTCCACTTCAAGTTAGATTCGGTGATAACCGAGGTTCCATGCGAGCGTGAGCCCTATAAACACACCCCATAGTTTCGCAGACATCGGGAAACACCAACCGAGATTGTGTACGAAGTCTTCAAGGCAATTGTCCAAATTGTCACGGAGGAGCCCCCCTATTGTAGTTGAGCATGAAGAAGGTTTGCTTGCGCCATCCGTGTTGAGCTTGAAGAAACAAAGTTTATAATGGCAAATTCTACCGAATGTTTACTTTAGATTTGATTTAATTTATTATTATTAAATTTCATATTAACATATGTTAATATTTTAATTTTATTTTCATTTTATGCTATATTTTTTATTTTGATAATTTATGCATCTTATGTTTATATTAGATTTAATTTATTTAGAATTATTAATTTACTATTATTTGATTATATATTAAATTTAAATTTTATTGATTTTACAATTTTTACTCCTTAATTTAATAAACCTTAAAACCCTACATTTGATTTTTTTAATCAATGTTTAAACTTCTTTCCTTACCAAATTTTAAATCTAATTAAACCTCTTTTCCTTACTAAATTTCAACCCTTTCCTTACCACGTCCGATCTAGTTTTTCAATTACTTAAGCAATGACATCTGCGAACGCACAAACTTGTCAAGCAGGATAAGAATGAAATCAATCAACGTTTCAGATTAAGATGACCAGATACTACAGGCTGACATAAAAACATCTACAAATTGTTGCCAATTATTCGAGTCCGAGCATGGATCATACTAGAATCTTCCCAGTAGTTCCACCAAGTAACAACAATCCAGAGAAGTTCGATCATTTAAGACACTTCCTTATATAGATAGGCAAGGAGAAGATAACATCAGGTCAATAACATCCAAGCTTATGTTGAAGCTAGGTTTAGCAAAATAAAACGCTATAGATTTAATTATCCACGAATTCTAGCAACATGGGTAGATGTCTCGGCTACATAATCACTGCAAAACTTGTCCAAACAACGATTAAAAAGATAAAACAATGGCAAATCCATCTTCGGGGGCTCTTTGTAAACTCGCTTAGATTCTTAAGACATCCTCTGTGCTGCTTCCTTTGCTAAGAGTTTCTCCTTAGCTTTGGTCTTGGCCTGAGACTTGGATCCCATGATGCCACCACCCCACTTCTTGCGGTGCTCATCAAACTTGTCGTTAAAGTTGGCCTAGAATTAGTTGAACAAAATATTGATTAGTTGAAAAAGAAAGTACAATTAGAAAACATTGTTCCAAAAAGAATTAAGGATAATACTCTCGGGCTCAGAATTGCTGGCTCGTAAACCCAAAGATATAAAGCCCCGACAAACACAGTATACGTGAACTGGAATGTCATTCTAGTGGTAAAATTCATATTCTTCATCAAAACCATTGAATTATTACCTTGACTGCCTCTAAAATCTTACTGAACTCCAACTTGTCTTCATTCTTAACTGATGTGAGACACAAAGCTGCAGCTGTTTTCTTGTGTACAATCTATTATTAATCACAGCAGCATTAAAGAACACATCAAACAGCTGATTCCCAAACAGCTAAAAAGTAAAACATCAAAAATAGAAAAAGATCAGATAATTACCGCTCCAAGTCGTGATTTCCCCTTCACAATTGCATAAGGCACCTCCATTTTCCGGCACAAGGCAGGCAACCAGACAACAAGTTCAATTGGATCAACATCATGAGCAATAACCACCAACTGGGCCTTGTTCTGCATACATTGGATGAAAACCACACAAGCTATAAACCGATGAACAATGATGAGAAGTGCCACAACTAAACTAAAAGAGAAGCACAACCAATTATTGTTTATACCTGTTCAATGAGGTAGGTGACATGATTAAGCCCATATTTAACAACAATTGGCTTCTTAGACTCCACAGGTTTGCCCTCAGCTTCAGCTTGAGCCTTTTTCAAAAGCCTCTCTTTCTTAGCAGCCTTGTCCTCGGGTCTATACTTGAGCAACAACTTGAACAGCTGTGTAGCTGTGACAATCAATAAATAAAAAATAGTTTATGACCTGATTACCAAAATAATTAATATCCTTTTAAAGTAGAAGTTTGTAATATAAATGGCTACTTCAACTATGCAGCCATTGACAAAACAAATAGTCATACGACAACCAACATGCAGAACATTTCAAAGCAATACAGAGTTGTATATCTGTTGGATCTTACCAAGGTTTTTGTCAAGTGTTTTCGTGAACTGATTAACAGCAGGTGGAACCTTCAATCTCTGTTTCAAGATCCTTCTCTGTCTTTGGATACGAACAACATGTGGCCACTTAACAAACCTGGTCAAATCCTTTTTTGGTGGTAAAGCACCACCAATTCCAAACTGTTTTGGTCGCTTCTCGAACAAAGGGTTGACAACCTTTTCCTAAATTGTAGTTTGCACGAAACAAAGATAAAATTTCGTCAAAAGTGCAAGACAGTAGTTTCAGCATCTACAGAACACTAATAGGGAAATTACGTCGGGTTACTAATTTTATAGGAGGAAATGGGGTTAAGTAATGCTTACAGGCTTCTTCTTCGTTGCCACAGGGGCCTTTCCAACAGGTCTTTTGGGTGCCTATCATACACAGAAAGCCACATAAATTTAAAAAAAATGTAGAAATTAATAAATTTAAAGTTGCAATAGAGAATCGTTAATCAAGAATCATAAGACATCCAGATATGAGCAAACCGTTCAACAATTCAGTGCCACAATACTAAGCCTCACACTCGAAGCAGCTACATCAAGATAGCATTTGATTGTGAAAAAGACTCTTTATTTTACATAACACCCGGTGACACAAAGCCTATAATAACATGTAAAATAGAAATAACGAAGCTCTACTAACTATTACAAAGAACCGGTAGAAAGTACAGCATAGAACGAGAAACAAAATGCAAATGAATGAGCACTCAATCTTTAAATATCGAAAATGGGATCCACCAAGAATCATAAGGCTTACCATGGATGAATTAATCGGAACGCAGACGACGAGAAGAAGGAGAATGAGAGAGGCACGGACTGAGCTACGCGGCTCTAAGTTAGGGTTTTATAACGACAGATAGGTGGAAACCCTAACCAAATGTGTAAGCAGAATAGTATTATTAAGAAATAAATTGGGTTGGACTTTACTTTGGGGTATTATGGGAAAGTCCAATTCACTGAGCATTATATTTTAAAGCCTAGTATTACTTGTACGGGCCTATCTCACGATTTATGTGTTTAAATGTTTACCAAGCAATTCAGTTATTGGGCCTGGGCCCTATTTCGAGATTAGTAAATACTAATTTAATCTATCAATAAAAAGTACGTTTATATTAAATACAAATTACAGATAATTTAGAAAAATCCATAATGTTTTAAAATTATTTAAATTTAATATTAAATTGATGAAATTTTTAATAAAATTAAAGATTTATTAATTAAGTGTCACGTATTCAATTTTAACTTAATATTTTAAAATTTTATCATTAAATAGGACCCAAACTCATTCATTTAAATTTAATCTAATTTTTAATTAAACTTATCTTCTATTATTTGGTTAGAACTTATTATTAGTTGCAGGTTTACACTTACCCTCCCTTTCATCCTTTATAATTATGCCATTGTTGCATTTGCCATTATCCCATTATATCATAAAACTTATCTGCATTCTCTGCAAGATTATGAATAATAAATGAGTTGCTTTAATGTCTTTGAATTTTTTTTATGTAATATACAAATTTTATAAAATTTATATATAATAAATAGAGTTTTGTGCAGTGTTATGGATACCGTTCCGTACCGGACGGTACCGGCCGGAACGTTCCGTTCCGGCCCCCATCCGGTACCGGAACGTTGTCATTTGTACCGGTGAAAAAATCCGGCCGGTACCGAAGATTCCGGGAAAATCCGGTCAGTTCCGCAAAAATCCGCGAAAACCTAGGGACTAAAATGCAA
>JAOQMR010000008.1:13227016-13262527 GCA_027563865.1 Erythroxylum pelleterianum | reverse complement strand
AACAATGGTCTAAACCATTTGGGCCATTCCATTCCTTGCCTTTCCACCCATCTACCCACATCCAAACATACTCTTAGGGATGAGACTAATGGTAGTTATATTGATCTCCTTCAATCATTTATTTTCCTTGAAAAATCCAATAACAGCATCCACAACTTTTTTTTGCTAGAAATCAGAAATAAAGAAAAATTAACTTTAAAACCATATAGTCTAGTAGCTTTAAAAGGGCTTAGAGAATTCAAATTATTCTCAACTTTTTGTGTAGAAAAAGGTTTGGATAAAATTTGAACTTCCTGATAAAATAGATGATATTGAATGATTTCTTTGATTAGTAATACAAAAGATTGAGCAAGAGAATGGGTACTAAGGGGGTTGATGAAATAGTCTTCAACTTCTACAAGGAATTGGATTTGTTTGGTCAGGATGATATTATCTTTGGATAGACTAACAATTCAATTAACAAATTTCCTTAACAAGACAATTATGTGGAAGAAGGATGAGTTTTTATCCCCATCCTTCAACCACATGATCTTTGACCTTTGTTTCATTAAGGAGTGAGCAAAGTTTAAAGCTTGAGTGAAGTTGTGGAGAGCTTATTTCTTAAGGTTTTGTAAAATAGAGCAAGATGGGTTGTTGTATAAATTAGTTTGAGCTTTGTTCAGGGCACAATATTAAGTAGATGATGGGTGTTTCCTACATTCCGTCTATACAATGTTTTGAATTCTTCCTTTATACTTCAAAGATTTTTTTGTTAAGGTAAATTGCTTAGTAATATAAACATGTATGTTTAATCCTTTAAAGATAGCAACAAAGAAACTAGGGAGATCAACCAAAAAATTATTATTAAATCTTAAAAGCCTTTTGGTTGAGGGACTTAAAGGTGATGGATGGATGGTAGGAGAATGATATGAAAAACCTAGATTAGGGAAGAGAACTTTATGGTGGGAAAGTTTGGAGCCGTTTAGATTAGCCAAACCTTGATCTAGTTTCTTCCTCAAGAACAAACTATCCTTCTGCTTATTGCTCCATATATAGAAGTTTCCTCCAAAAGACAAATCAATCACTTGGATATCATTCAGGCAGTTCCTCATATCATCACAAAAGGATTTGGAACAGTTATTTCCTTCAGCATCATTTAGATGAATGGTTGAGCTGAAATCCCAAGTAGTGTCCATGGTGCTTTGATTTTAGTTGTTACCACTTTGATCTCGTACCAAAGAGAAGCCCTTTGAAAAGCATAAATGATAGATGTAGTTACTATGAGGTTTTCAACTTTCAACTTTACTTTCAAATGTACCATTTGATCGCTAATCAAATTGCTAAGAACTTCTATTTTTCCTCATTTAATAGTACTAGTATCCTTCTATTGGGGTGGCATGAGTAGTTTGTAATCATTCTCCGTTGGTTTGACAAGAGGGCTTAATAAGTTACAAGATATATATATATTTTTTATCCTAGATTCCAAATGCTTATAATGTAAGGCTTATTTTCTAAAATAAAGTCACCAAGATCCAGTTATTTAGAAGGGGAGTTGATTCCCCTTACATTCCATGCAAGTTTATATATTAGTAAGTTTTTTAAAAGAATTGCTTTATTACATGTTAAAAGTGATTCAATAGATCAATGTTTTAATAGTTAAATATCAAAAATTTCAGAAAATATATAATTTTTTTAAAAAGTTCAGTGTTAAGTATTTAATAATTATTAGTAATTATTATTATTATTATAAATAATATTATATATTTTTAATAAAATAAAAAATTTTAAATTAATAATGATCATTAATAAATATTAAATAATAATATAGAAGTAGATCCATAATTTGTATGATCGTAAAAACATTAAACATCTTCTTGCACATTCAGAAAACAAAAAAATTCAATTATAATATCAATTAAGAGTTCTTGTACACAAATTGGATAAGGTTAAAACTTCCATCGAAATGGCATATTTTAGGTTTCTACCAGAAACACTAGACATACTAAAAAATGACTACTTAATCTACAGATTTCTTAGGACCATGCGGGTTGCTCTTTGTTGCAAAGCCCGTACAAATCGCATCAAGTTCTCTTAACTTACACCATGACAGAACACTGATAATAGTTTCTTTCATGAACACATTTCAAACTGATAATCTTTCCAACAAAGACTGGGTTGCTCTTTGTTGAAATGCTGTTTTACAGTTGATAGAGTACCTAAAAAATCATCTCCATCTTCTTCTTTTATTATTGTGTTTGGACTAAGATCAGAATCAGGAGGAACTTCATTAAGATCAAACAATCATCTTTTTCTCACACCTTCACCTTCATCTCGACTTGGGTTATTGCACTTTTCAAGTGGTTGATTTTTCTCTTTCTTGCTTCTCTAGTCAGCCATATTAAAACTACAACCGAAAACTTGAAATAAGATGAGATCAACACAAAATTGGCATGAAAAGAGAGAAAAAATAAAAAGAAAGAAAGAGAGAAAGCAAGAAATGAGTACATGGCATTATTACCTTTTCAATATATGTATTTTTATTAAAAAGAGAAGGCTGTAAAACGTATGAAAGTTAGAGACACTTATTTCTAATTGCTACACTAACTTGGGCATTTTCAATTAGTACACTTTTTTTTATATTTACAATGACGTGGTTTTTATAAATACACGTCTACAATTTTATATCAATATTTACTTTTTATTATCACGTATGTAATTGAATCTCGGAGTAATAGATAAAGTTGTATATTTAAAGCAGCCTTTTTATAAAAATATAAAAAGAAGTCTGCGTACTATGACCCTTTTTAGACTCTCGCGGAGCTTGTGTATTGGATATGATGACTTTGACTTTTTATCATGTACATAATTTGTGGTTGTAAATTTGTTTATTCTGATCTTTTTTAAGGGTGATTAGTTGATTAGAGATAATTTTTTTATAAATAGTCTCCGATTAGGATGATTTTTTTAAAAAATTTCCAAGAATTAAAACTTTTTTTAATCTTTCAATGGGACTCATGAATTATTATTTGGATTTAATTTAGTTTTAGTTTTGATTTATTAAGTGAATTACAAAACAAAAAATTTATGATTATTGTATGAGTTTAAAATTTTATTTTAAAAGTTAATTAGTATGCATTTAAAGAATAAAAACTATATTAACAATAAAAAATATTTTTTATCCATACACGAAGCATTTAAAATATATGATTTCTTATTCCAAGCACATTGACTATGTGCTAACACACCATATAAACATGTAACTCCATGCTAACGACAATATACAATGATTATTAGATAATAGAAATTATTGAGCAGGAAAAAAAATAAAGAGAGAAGAAAATTTTTGCCTAGTTATCATGCATATCATTATTGAAGAGTTGTACATTAACGAAAGATAGCTAATTAAAGTCTAAGGATAACTTTTCTGAGGAGTTGAAGAAGCTGGAGGTATCCCAGGTGGAGGAAATTTTGGTAACGGAGGGAAAGGTAAAAACGGCAAGGAAGGTGGCGGTGGTGGAGGTGTCAGGCCGGGAATTGGCAGAAAAGGAATCAACGGCGACGGTGGAGGCTGAAGAGGGTTCGGGGGAAGTAATGGAGGAAACAACGGTGGTGGCTGAAATGGATTTGGAATTAGTGGAGGTGGCTGAAAAGGGTTTGGTGGAAATAATGGTGGTGTTGGAAAAAAGGCCTGAGGTTTCACTACTTTGTCATCATTATTTGATAATTTCTTAGTCCTTGGTGGCTCACCATTAGTAGGTTTTGTCTGCAATGGTGTGCCTGGAAATGATGGCATGTTGGGTAGTCCTGGAAGAGATGGTAAAGGGGGGAGTTGCGGCAATGGTGGTAATTGCGGAAGTGGAATTAGAGGAAGATCAGGAAGAGTGGGGAATTCAGGTGTTGTTGGGTCTTTAAGTGGAGGTGGGAAGCTAGGATTTTCTGGCAATTTGGGTAGTGATGTTTTCTTGGCATGAAACGGCACGGAGTTTTGGATGCTTGGTTTCTGGTTGCATAAGATTGGTTGTTTTTGGGGCTTGAAAGAAAAGAAACCAGCTGAGAAGATGTGCGTTCCTTCCTTTCTTGACTTTAGATGGAGTGATGATGATATTGCTTTTGATGCCACGGAGCAATATGGCTCACTGCTTCTTAGCAACTTCACCGAGCATGTCTTGATTTTGCTTACATGTTTGCCAATTGAGTAAGGCAAATGAACTCTGAACTCTCCATGTTCATTTGTTTTAACTTCTTGATGAAAGTTTGGTCCCAAACTACCATCATTGCACTCAACTAACACAGAAGCACCTATATAGAAAGAAAAAAAAAACCTACAAAAGTTATTAATCACAGATATTAAACAAGCAGAGAATCAAGGAAGCTCTTCAGGAACCTGAAATGAAGTGACTGCTCTTCGAGATATCCTGCTGGAAGCAAGTGTCGCAGTAGACAGTGCCAACAACAACGGAAGATGGAAGTTCTTTTACATGTCTGGCCTCTGATTCATTATAAAATCTGGAACCGAGAAGGAATAGTATGAAAAACCAAGGCATCTTGATTCTTGTTCTCTTTTTCTTCTCTCTCTCTCTCTCTCTCACCTGCTACTGTAAATCTGTATCTTACTATTTAAGATGCCCTTTTAAGCTTTCTAAAGCTTAAAACTCTTATGCCCCACCAGACCTCTTTTATGAGATTCATGCAAAAGCCAATCAACTGAAACTAGATGGTAGCACTGATTGTGGGGCTGTTGCCTACCACCAAACGGCACAAGAGGAAGGTGATTTGAAGATAGAGGGTAGATAAGCAAAGGCTCCAAGCATACCCTTCAGCTGCCTTTTTGTTCATTTCCATTTATTAGGTTTGTTCTCTAGTTCGCCAAATAGGGATAGTTGTTCCCCTGTTGGTTCACGAGACATGCCGAGTGGCCATAAAATATTCCATGTACGTACTACATCTTTCCTTTTTTTCGTAGGTATACATCTCTTAGGCAGTAGCAACCAATTCTATAAGAATGTTGTTTAATTGCTTGGTTTGCTTATTGCTGTCATATTCACTCCTTAATTATCAACTTTAGTCACGTGAGAGTCGGTATCGGCTCAGGATCTCAGTTTGACGATGTAGAAGCCACCAAAAGTCACATCACGGACGAATTCTGCCATCAGAGGCAGAGCTGCATGTGAACTACTGGATAGACATTAACCTTTCAATTCTTCTTTCGCTAAAAAGAAATGTATGTTGGAGCAGTAGCTGGTGACAAGTGGAAAAGAGACATTGGTCATGGACACGCCTTGTCGTGACAGTCGTATGGGGCCATTTTGTTGTTCACGGGCATAATAGAAGCTTGTCTGCTCTCCGCTAATCTAAGATTGAAGATCTCTTGATAACGAGGGGTGGGCTAAGTGGTCCAGATCTCTCACTTAAAACTCTCTTTTAGTGGAGGTCTTGATTTTGAGTCACCTCAAAGGAGGAGAAATAGGCATTTTTTATTGATGATCCTCTAGTTCCTGGGCATAGCTCTCTGATCGGATCAATTACGGATGCCTCGCTTCCAGCGGCAGTGTGAGAGTTGGAGTTACTCGAGAACCTGGGGCTGATGGGAACCTGATGCTGAGCAAGGGGGAGGCCAGTGATCAATCATCAGCTGAACAATCAAGTACGTAAAGACTCCTTGTGCGCAGAAGTGTACAGGCTACGTAAGAACCTGAGAGATTTTGGAGTTCCAAATTTACATCCTTTAGGCTCTTAGGATGGGGTCGTAGGAGCTTAGGATTAGTCCGGCAAAATCGGAATACCTAATGTAATCAAAAAAAAAAAAAAAGAGATTGAAGATCTCTTTCCTTAGAATCCGTGCTGCCAAGCAAGAGTGGAATCGTGATAGACTTCTTGTTTTGGTGATAATGGAACTACTATTTAAATAGTTTACCAAAAAATCAGTAAAATTATCAAGGCTAGTAACTGAAAATATATACATATTTACATAAAAGTTACAGATTATTTAGATCACATTATACGGAAATATATCCAAACCGAAAAATGACATAAGTTTGTCAGAATTTATAATTTATATATAATATGTTCATTTTAATAAAAAAAATTTAAGGCTTGCATGTTAATGGTTGATACAGAAACCAAAAATCTCTAGCTTTCTACATTAACATGTAAGAATTCTGAAAAGAATAAGGAAATTATAGGAAGCGAAAATCTTAAAGATCAAATGCAATATTTTGAATTCTTTTTGGGCTCTGAAAAAAAAATAAGAAACAAAAAAGATGAAAATCTTAAGCAATTTTCAGTATTGTGAATTACAGGACACTTATATGTCTAAATAGCAATTTGATGTCTATTACAAAACCCTTAATAAATGCATTAGACTAATCAAATCACATAATTATACAAGTTTTAAATATTTTTAATTTATTAAATAATAAAATTCATACGTAACGCAAATATAATATATAATAACAGTGACATGACAAAAGTACTAATATGATTTGGTCATATTAACAAAAAACTTATCATCAGACTAGTTTTGCTAAGTTAGAGTATCTTTTTTATTAAAGTTCGAGTTACTATTATAAAGTTGAGTAAAGTTTGAATTTTTTGATAATTAAGCCTTTAATATTTATACCTAACCTTCCTTACCCATTCGGTTATGATTAAAACCACACCATTCATTTCTTACATTGTTATTTTCCTATTTATGTTGAAACAATCATAATCAATGTACTACTTATGTTTAATAGTAATATTATTATTTCAATGGTAACTTATGGAATTATTTTTAATAACATTTATGTTATATATTAATTATATAATTAAAAATTGATGTTTTTTTTAATAATGGAGGAATCCACAACTTCAATCTTTTAGATATGCATTGGATTAACTTTTGATTACACATAATAGTCATCAAACTATTTATTTTAGGTAAATTATTTCGCAAGTTGGAGACTAAAACTAGGTATTCAATTTAATTTATATACTAAAAGTTCGTTATTGGTCTACAAATGACACACTAGAGGAGTAAATTATGAGCACTCACTTTTTGACATATTTGAAAATTGAATGAATTAAAAGTTCTTTCTAAAATTCATCTCTAGCCTATTTATATCCATAACTAACTTAAATAATCATTACCTAATTTTTTAATATATTAGGCTAGTCGGGCAATCACTGATTGTGGTATCAGCTAAATGGATCCCCATCTAGATAGGACCTAACCTTTATGTAATTTTCAGACCCTGCCATTGGCTATTCAATGAAAATATTGTTTTGGTTTATAAACAATACAACCGATGTATAGAGTACAAACATTGAAACGTCCAAAACAATACAACCGATGTATTTATAAAGTTCAAACATTGAAAAGTCTAAACTATATACAATGTCTAACATTACCTATTCACATGCTAAGTCATCCAAACTTAAGTTTTTGACTTTGTAAGTTCTTTCAATGATTAGAAAATCTTTTCTTTGATAAAAACTTAATTCATGACTATTTTAAAAGTTTCCCAAAAGGTGTTTTTATGATTAAGAGAAATTTCTTCCAAACCTTCCCACATTTCCTCTTGATCATAACAAAATATATCCAAATGCCCTATGTGTAATGATAATCCAATTATTGAACTCTTAATCCATTTAAATGATAGAGATAAGGTAACAAGAAATATTATATTTATTTGTTACATCTTGAGGTGTTTGATTCTTAATTGTTCTTAGTTCTTGAATTGAATTTCCGTGAAACTTTTTTGAATTACATATTTGTTCTACTTTGCTCATTTAATATTTCTTTTGATCATCAAATTAATTCAATTAGCTCATTTGCTCACTTTATCCATTCATTAAATTTGGCATTGCACTTGTTAACTTACTAACATGGCCAAGGATAAAAATATTAACAATAACACATTTTGTTATTATCAAAACTACACGTTAGAACCTTATTTGGTCTAACATTCAAGTTTCTCTATTACCTACACCAATAAGCCCAAAGACCTTGAGGACAACCTCACCTTTTCTTGTATTATTTTAATTGTATATTTTTTAGAAATGTATTTATATTATAATAAAGGTATAACGTAATTGAAATTTTCTTCTAACTATATATTTCTATGAAATTGCTTATTTATTTTCGTTTTGTAAATCAATGATAATTTATTTTATAATTCATTATCTTCCTTATTATTTTCTCAGTTAAAATCTTAATATCATACTAATTATGGTTTATATTTTTATTCAGTTATAAATTTTGGAAATATTTTTTAATTAAAACTACTATATAGATTAATTATATTGTTATAAAATGTAAAATGAAACATATATATTTAAGTATATGATATTCAACTTCTTTGTGTTATTTAAGTTTTACATAGTTTAGAAGTTGTATTCAACCTCTTTGTGTTATTTAAGTTTTACATAGTTTAGAAGTTGTGTTTATATTAATAAAGCTTACAAGACCTTAAAAATTTTATTTTATATTATTGCACAAGTTGCTAAGGTGAATTTTTTTTACCTTAAAAATTTGAAGTATTTTTTTGAAAATAATGTTTTAGAATATTGATAGAATTTGAAGTTTGGAGAATTTTTTTATGCTTATAAAATAATTTACGTTTGATGTTCAATCCTTGATAAGATTAAGATGGTATGATTATGGCGCAGTAAGACTTGTTACTCTTTGTTACTCTAATATGTAATCAAAATTAAAATTATTCATTTCTTAAGCATAATTTTTAATAGGAACATTAAGTTGAGATTATTCAAGGAGACTGAAAAGTTAAAAAGAAATATCTAGATTTTAAAGGAAGACAGTAGAAAGTTGATATTAAACTCAAATAAGAGAATTTCATGAAAATTTTTGTGATATTATATTTTTTTGCCTTTTAATACTGTTTATATTTTGATCATGACTTTGATAAAAAAATCAGATAGAGGTGCTTTGGGAGATTATACAAATTTAAAAGAATTTATATAACTTTTAAGAAGACGTCAAAAGCTGATATCAACTAGTCGAACCCTTACTATTGAGTAATTAATTTTTCATTTTTCATTTTAAAAAACAAATTTTGACAACTTTAGTCGTCATTTTTTATTTTAAAAAAGAGAGTAATGAGAGAAGTAAAAGAGATGTGTGAAGAAGAGAAAGAGGGTCATTTCAAATAGAAAGAAAAGAGTTTCAAGCTATGCATATATGATTATAACAGAGATTTAGGTAGAGGATAATATAATTTTTGTAATAGAAATGAATTATGTTACACACTATTTCAACTAGGATTTTCTTTGCCCATATTTAATGCAAATGAATTGAATGATTGGTTAAATATAGTTATTCTACTTGGTGTAAAGTATACTGCAAGATGTATCTTGTCTTTTTTTTTTAAAAATGAATTATGTATTTACTATAGATTAAACTAATACAACATTACAACGAGTATTAGATTATTAGTCGAGCATTCACACTACAACATATAAAGTATATGAGATGTCATAGGCCAAAAAAGCTAAGGTATGTTATAATCACCATCTACATTGCATATCGATTGAGAAAGAGTGTTGCATTTGTTTAGCATAAAAGCATTCAAGGATCTGGTTCACTATTATATCTACAACCAGATATTTCTCATGCTTTTGATCAGGGAATCATCTGGTATTGCGCTCCTTCAAATTGTATAAATGGTAATGGTGCTTCATAGAGTGAGGCATTAGTTTGTCCTAGCTTGGAGTGACTAATGATCCAGTGTAGTGCATGCTCCCAATTGTATCGATAAGTGGTACTGCTGTCGCCTGCAATCAAATTTAAAACGAAACCAACTTCCATCAATACAATAAATTTTTAACGATAAAAGTTAGCGAGTTTGAAACTAAAACAAATAGGGAGGGTTTGGTTCCCATAATTTAAGAAATTAGAAATAACAAAAATCAGAAATTAACAAAAGTAATTGGATCTGAAAATTTAATAAACAAACCTTGGTTTTAGGTCACCGATGTTATCACACTAAAATGGATCCTTGATATAAAATTCAGTTTATCAACAAACATTCATTGGGTGATGTTTTCTCTTAAGTGTAAATAAATAGAAACATGTATTCTAAATATTCTTATCAATCACCAACCTAGATACGATCGTAAGTTCAATTGAGTAATAACTTTAAGAACTAAGAAACGAATGAACAAGATAACAAATGTACAACATGCATTTAATCAAGATGAGTTTCTTCTTAGAATTTTCCACTCTAATTTAAAGAAGGTAATCCTAATTGCCACTTGTGAATAACAAAACTAAACATCATATTTCACTAATTTGGGTATTAGACGAATCAATCCCTAGTTGTGCATATTAGAAATCAACCAATTCAGTCATAAAAGTAATTCGAAAGGCACTCAATATCCATCAACAAACAAACTTTATTGGAACATCTCACACATAATAGATGATAACATGATTTCTCTCAACTTAGAAAAGAGATTTAGCTACTCATAACAAAAGTTAAAATTAACAAAGAAATGACAAAATACATAGTCTCCATCCTTGATCTTTCTTAGAAAATTTGAAAACTCCTAAAGAAATACTGCAGAAAATGGAAGACCTAACTATGGCTCAAAAACCAGCAGAAAACTTATGCCGAAAAACGTAAACACTACTCCTAAAGTAGTCTGCGTGAACAGTAAAGCAAATCCCCTTTTATGCTTTTCGATCCTTTCCTTTTTCCATAATCTTCAGTAGATCACACCTCCCACGTATTCAAGTTGCAAATCTCCAGCAATCTGATCTTCCAAGATTATGAAAATCTCAAACGAATTAGATTTGAATTTGAAAACAGATTCTATAGATGGATTCTATCCTTGCACGTACCCACGCTTAGTTACTGAATTTACTGTCAATCTATAATTTTCGGGTTATCATTGTTTCCTTTGCATCTTTTTGATTCAATTTCATCTCTTTAGTGTTGAAAATCATCTGAGAACAATTAAGAGAGAGATTCATCAATTTTGAATAATAATTTCAACACATGAGAGAGATTTATATACCAATGAATGCAAAATGACAACTTGACAATAAGTATTAAGAAGTAACAAGTGAAGTATTCAGCTCCAATTCGCTTTGGAGTAGCTGCATAAAAAGAATAGTTGGTCCATGTCTTCCATTGTCCTATTGCAAAATACACAAGTATTGTCATCTACGTTACCATGCCATTGGCTCTTAATTTGAAGCCTATTTTTGATTGCTAGCCATGTGATGAAGGAAGCCTTGGGGTTAATTGAATTATGCCACAATAAATCAAACTAGTGGATTATTGGAGAGGCATTGGAGAATGGTTGATAACATGAACAATTTGAGAATTGACTATTGCATTCTATCGTCCTGACGATATAGTGTAGGTAAAGATAAGCTAGGAAGATGTATTAAGAGGGCAACAAAACCCTTGAACTCTCCTTTCCAATCGTCATCAAAATTAAAGAGGAGACTTTGTGATGAAGAGGAAGATGGTTCCTTAGTAGTTGAAGGTGAGGATGTTATGCAAGAGTACTGATTTCGAGCCAGTTATCAAGCTATAACCACATTCTTTCTCCATTTCCTATTTGGTGTTTAATATGGGGATAAATGAACTCCCTCATCTTCATCATTTGCTTAAGGATTGGAAACCCGACGGTAGTGAAATCAACCTGTTAGAAATTTGCAACTTTGAAGTAATATTCATATATCCACTTGATCCATAAAGCATTACTATCGATATAAAGGCTCCACAACCTCTTACACATGAATACTTTCTGTATAGTTGTTACCGCGAGTATCCCAAGGCCACCTTGTTTTTTGGGTTAGGTAACCTCACTCCACTTAATTTTTGCCTTCTTTGAGTTCAGAAGTTAGCCAGACCATACGAACGTTTTCACAATCTTGTCCATCTCTTTGATCGCTCTCCTTGGCATTGCAATATGAGTAGTCCAATGAAGGTGTAAACTAGTAACACTAAAATGATTAGTGTGATGTGGGCTACATATAATAAGTATCTATTTTGCCATGCCATCCCTTTAGCTTTGAGTCGTTCAATGATCAGTAAGCAGTCATGGAACTTGGGTTTGTGTGATGTAATTTGAACACCAAGATAACTGACGGATGTAGACATATAGTGAAGAGCAGTCAGTTGCAAGATATCCCCTAGTATAGTCACGTCTACATATATACAAAGATTAATCTTGCCAAGATTGTGCCGTAATCCAGACCATTATGAGAATAAATCAAGTTGCATTCATCATAAGTTGGATGGAATATAGATAAGCTATACATAAAATAATCAGATCGTCGACATAGATTAAGCGTGTAATATTGAGCTCCTGACATTTATAATAGAATTTGAAGCCTCCATTGCACCTTATGAGATAGTTTAATAATATGAAAAATCCTGCCGTAAACTAAAAAGCTTGATCCGAAAACTATTAGTGGCTACTTTGTAGGCTACACCATCAGATCAAGGGGTTCTAGATTGAATTGCCCATCTCACACAACTAGAATTATATAATCAGATAGAGCTGTCTACTTTGAAGATGAATTTGATTCAAGTTAAGGGTCAAGAGAAATTTTATTCAGGGAAGAATGCATTATAGTCCCTGTACCTGTTACTTCAACTCCTACTCATGATCCTGTGATTGAACAGATTCTAATAGAATCTCATGATGAACCTTAGAGTCAAGCACAGGATGAAGTCATTGATACTGGGGATGATGAAGTTGTTGTCAGGAGATCACAAAGAACACGTAGACCTGCCATTCCTGATGACTATATTGTCTATTTGTAGGAACATGAGTTTGATGTGGGAGATAATACTGAACCAGTTAGTTTTCAAGAAGCCATAAACAGTCCTCATTCTACGTTATGGATGAATGCAATGGAAGATGAGTTGAGTTCTATGTCACAAAATGGAGTTTGGGAGTTGGTTGAACTACCCAAAGGTTGTAAACCTATTGGGTGCAAATGGGTTTACAAAATCAAACATGACTCAAGTGGACAAGTAGAAAGGTATAAAGCCAGACTTGTAGCTAAAGGCTATAGCCAGAAAGAAGGGATTGATTTCAAAGAAACTTTCTCACCAGTTTCTACAAAAGATTCATTACGAATCATTATGGCTACAGTTGCTCATTTTGACTTGGAACTTAATCAAATGGATGTGAGGACCGCCTTCTTGAATGGAGATCTGTATGAAGATGTCTATATGACCCAACCAGTTAGTTTGGAGATAACTGGTAGAGAGCACATGGTTTGCAAGCTCAGGAAGTCTATTTATGAGTTAAAACAAGCATAAAGGCAGTGGTATCTCAAGTTTGATATGATTGTCACTGCAAATGGCTTTAAGAAGAATGTAGTTGATCAATGTATATATATGAAGTTCAGTGGGAGTAGTTTCATTTTTCTGGTACTGTATGTTGATGACATCCTACTTGATTTTAATGACACTGATCTATTATTTGAGACAAAATAGTTGTTGTTTAGTCATTTTGATATGAAGGATCTTGGTGAGGCCTCTTATGTACTAGTAATTCATATTCTTTGAGATAGAAGTAATGGGATTCTTCAATTTTCTCAAAAGACTTGCATTGATCGGATCTTGAAAAGATTCAACATGCATTCTTTTTCTCCTGGAAAGGCACCAATAGTGAAAGGTGACAAATTCTCAAAGGCCCAATGTCCACAAAATGATAAAGAGAGAGATGAAATGAAGGTCGTTCCTTATGCATCACTTGTAGGCAGTTTGATGTATGCTCAAGTATGCACACACCCTGATATTGCTTTTGTAATAGGCATGTTGGGAAGATACTTGAGTGACCCTGATCTTAGCTATTGGAAAGCGGCTAAGAAAGTCATGAGGTACCTTCAGGGTACCAAAGATTATATGTTGACTTATCAACGAACTGACACTCTTGATATAGTTGGATTCAGTGATCCTGATTATACAAGGTGTATGGATGATAAAAGGTCCACTTTAGGCTACATTTTTATGATGGCTAGAGGAGCTGTATCGTGAAAAAGTGTCAAACAGACACTCACAACATCCTTTACCACGGAGGTAGAGTATATGGCGTGCTATGAGGCAACTTGTCAATTAATATGGTTAAGGAATTTTATTTCAGCATTAGGTATTGTAGACTCTATTTCGAGTCCGCTAAAATTATATTGTAATAATTCTGCAGCTGAAGCTTTCTCTAAGAACACTAGGAGTACTTCTCGCTTAAAGCATATTGATATAAAGTACTATTTTGTTAAAGAGAAAGTCGTTGAATCCCTCATTACTGTTGAGTATACGCCTACAGCTAGCATGTTAGCAGATTCACTCACAAAAGGCTTACCTATATGTATGTTTATAGAACACGTCTCCCGCATGGGATTATTAGGAGCCTAGTTAGATAAGATCAGTGGGAGTTTGCTATTTTGTATTGAACATGTTGGCACTTTGTATGGATTGCTTATGACTTTTATATATGAGACATGCATAATGATGTTTGCAATCATTTTTGTTAATGTTGATATATATATGTTGATATTGTACTGCACGCATGTTGTTTTAAAGGTTATTGTGGTATTTGAACATCTCTAGAGCCAAATCATGTGTAGTGTATATATCCTATCGATATGATATTGCATATGATTTATTTGATTGCTTTTGGATGATGGAGATTAATATGGTGGTTTGATTATATTGTCCAAGTGGGAGAATGTTATAAATATATATATGGACTAATATAATCACAACTAGAAATATATATGTGAACTAATATAATCACAACATTAATTCCATATGCCTAACCACAACCGAATTGCCTAATTTATATTTAATAACCATAATGAGATGGTTAATTTGCTAATTGCATTTGAGGCACATGGTAGTACCCTAATAACTATATGTTGGCCCATTAAACTATAGTTCATATCATCCATTTAACAATGAGACAATTAGCCTATTCTACCCCTTAGGGTAGAACATGTCATAATATATGACATAAGGTGAGATTGTTGATTGTGATACATACATAGTGTGTGTGGGGGTGAAAAAGAACAAGAGTCTTCTACCATTAATCTCACTTGCACAAGGTTTGTATTTTTCTCTTTGATAGGTTTTGGAGAAGCATGGAGAGGGTTCAAGACCACATGCCAAATGTTGAAGGTATGATTTCATCATTTTGTTATGCTCTAAATAGAATGTGATCTTGGTTGTTGAATGTGGTAAATGACTGCATTTATTATAGCAGATATGTCCGAAGATATGTCCTCTCCAGCTGTCTTAAGGCATCATCATGAGGAGAGTTGTAACAATGTTGTTGAGCAAGCGTAAGTTTTTCCTTGAGTGTGTGAAGGTTGAGATGTCTATTTTTCACAAAAATTTTAAGCGCCACTTTCAGTTGTCTTAGCTTAAACATAAGCTGATATGATTTAAATCCTGCTATTTCATTATTCAAACAGTTGTAAACTAGGTCTTGAAATCCCTCCATATCTGTGAGTCCATTAAAAATTCCAAACGGAGCACCAGGTAGTTGAGAAACCGTAAGTCTCTGAATCAGAATAAATAAATGATGACATTGAAGATGTAAAAATTGATCAGATTATGCTAATACTTGTACTCTAATCCGATCAGAATCATAAAGACATACAATCCTTCCATCGTAGTGTGAGCTATGGTTAGAGAATAGCTCCCAATTAATGCCCAAAAATCGATTACTAAGAAGTGAAAGAGGATATTTTAATTTTTTTTTCAAGAAGACCTATAAGCATAGGTTTCTTGTCCATAATCTCCTCTTTCACTATTGATTTTTTAAGAGGGTCATTGAGCCTCTAGTGAGTGTTCCAAGTTAGAATGGACATAAAAAGGGGAATCCCCTGTATTTTTCAGTTTACCCTTCTTCCTAACAGACCTCCGTCTAGCATTTGAGGACGACAATTTGAAATCATCAGCATCCGAAGTAGGAGTCACTAAATTAGGAGGATTAGTCTTAACTGGTATGTCTCTAACGTAGTGTATGGTTGTTGTCCCCGTTAGTAGGGACAGAAGACAAAACAAAAAAATCCTGTCCCTCACTCATGTTTAGTTGCTGTCTCCATACTTTTTTCCTCCGTTCCTGGATGACAGAAACAAAAGTTTTTGTTCCTTTGAAAATTGAAGGACAAACTTTTGTCCCTACCTCCAAATGTGTTGCGAGCACATCGCTCTTTAGTACCTCACACAACCTTTGCATTGTTATTAATATTATTAATATTCATATTCATATTATTATTATTATTATTATTATTATTATTATTATAAATTTTGTATTGATTATTATTATTATTATTATAAATTTTGTATTGATTATTATTATTAATTTAATATTATTATTATTTATAAATTTTTGTTTTGATTATTATTATTATTATAAATTTTGTACTTATTATTATTTTTTATCTGTTTTGTCCATCACAACCAAACACCTCACTATCTCCAATTTTTGTTCTGTTCCGTCTCCAAATTTTTATTCTGTTCCGTCTCTGCATATAGGAGACAACATGGGAAATGGGGAATTTGAAGTATAGGCATTAGTAGACCTAGGATCTACAAACTCATCCATCGCACCGCTTCTAGCATCTAGTTCACGAGGTAGCCATATGGGAAATGGGGAATCATGTGAGAAAATTTGTTCCCTTACCTTTTGATCAATTAGATAATAATTTCAAGGACGAAATTTTTGTTAGGAGGGGAGAGTTGTAACATCTCGTTTCTCATGTTAAGGCTAGAATAGCGAGATCACTGAGAAATTAGGAAAAAAAAATCGTCATGCATAAGTTAAGTGTGACATGCACATTTTTGTACATTCATATGACTGTACATGCCTTTATTGATATTTTTGGGGTATAATTGGACTGAGTTGTGATTTTTGAGAAATTTGTGAATTTGGCAATATTATTGATTAGTGGAAATATTGTATTTGTAAATTTTGGTGAATTTTGGATTTATTTCAGAATTTATAGAGTATTATGGAAAATAGGAAAAAAGAATCAAAAGATATTTGGAGATAATTAGATTGTAATGATGGGAGTTAAAGAGTTTAGTTCAAAAGAAACTTGGTTAGAGCTTAGACTATAGGAAAGTGACAAGTGTCAAGTTACTTTTTGTACTTTTGCTAGAAGTAGATTACTGTTCTCTGAGAGTGAAAGGTTAAGTCTTGTCCAATTAACTTCTTCATAATCACCTTCTCCGAATTTCCTCCGAATACACAAAGTTTTTCTTCAAACACCTTCTAAGAGATTTCTGTGTTTTTCCTTTTTGTATACCAATTCCACCTTGTAAATTGTTTCTTCTAGCTTAAGAAAAACCAGAAGATGGTTAATGTTCATAATGGATTACGTGCTTAGCATGGAGTTAGGGCTTGAAGATAGTTGAAGCTTTTGGAGTTTTTAACAAGTAAGTAGTGAATAAATTCTTTAGAGATATGGATTTATGAAATAAACCAGATGAATTACTGTCATCTGCATGATCATGACACTTACGTATATATATATATATATATATATAGATAGATAGATAGATAGATAGATAGATAGATGTTTATATGTGAGTTAATGAAAACTTAGAGATGTTCAAGAAAAAGTTTTTGAGTTGAGAAGTATAGACAGTATCATCTTAGGTTGACTTCTGCTTCGTCTCAAGTTGACCATCTATATCATCTTAAGTTGACTTCTGCTTTGTCTTAAGTTGACCATCTGTATCGTCTTAGGTTGACTTCTGTTTTGTCTTAAGTTGACCATCAGTATCGTCTTAGGTTGACTTCTGCTTCGTCTTAAGTTGACCATCCGTATCGTTTGTAAAAATATATCTTCTGTGATGACGTCATATCGTCTATGATGATGTCATATTGTCTGTAAAAATGTATCATTTGTGATGACGTCATATCGTCTATGATGATGGCATACCGTCTGTAAAGATGTATCGTCTGTGAGGACGTCATATCGTCTCAAGAGTTGCATCTTCTTAAGTTGACTTTGCTTCGTCTCAAGTTGACTTTGCATTCGTCTGCTTCTTGATTCGTCTACTTCTTGCTATCATCTGCTTCTTGCTATCGTCTGCTTTCTGCTTCGTCTACTTTTGCTTCGTCTGCTTTATGCTTCGTCTACTTTTTACTTCTTCTACTTCTTACTATCGTCTGCTTTTTGCTTCATCTGCTTCTTGCTATCGTCTGCTTTCTACTTCATCTGCTTTTTGCTTCGTCTGCTTTCTACTTCGTCTACTTTTTGCTTCGTCTGCTATCTGCTTCGTCTTAAGTGGATCAAACCTTGTTTGATTTTTTCAGCCATAACTTTATTGTCCGACCTCCAAATGACTTGATTTTTAAAGCATTGGATTTATAACACATTTCTCTATCTCTCTATAGAAATTATAGATTTTGGTTTTGACATTGCTTTATTAAGGTTCAAATCATAAGTACCCATGGTATTAATGAGGGATTTGATATCTGAACGATTTGATCATAAGGATCTCAATAAAGTACCCCGGAATTGTCATTGAACATGCATTGTGCATATTTTCTATAAGTAGATGTGCATTAAGAAATATTCATACAATTGTGCAAATGTATGATATTTGTAAATGTGCTTTGTATGATATAGAGGAGCCAAGTGGACGCTAGACGGACATTACCGGACTATCCAGGCAATAGCATATTGGAGCGTTTTTTTAGTCAACCTAGATGATTTCCTAGGATTGATTTGTTTTGAATTAATTTGATTTATTAAACTTCCATATTACTGAATTGGTTGTGAATTGTTTATGAATTCCGGACTTGAAGTCCGAAGAGTTTAATAGTTGGGGATGTATTGGAAGTGCTTTGATTTGATATGAATTTCTAAATGACATTTGATTCTCAACGAAAGTTAAATGCCGGACTTAGATCCGATGATTATGAGCTTTGTTTGAGCATCATATGTGATTGTGATATATGACATATATGTATTTGATACATTTTATAAAATGCATGTTCAGATAAAGGCGTTGTGACTTGAGTTGCCAATATGAAACGCTTCCACGTAGAGCCTTGCTCCGTGATTTCTGATTCTGCAAGTAGAGCTATGCTTCGTGATTCTGTTCTGACTGAGCCCTATGAGCCAGTGTCTGTATAAGTTTATGGTAGGCACTCAGTCACAACAATAAGAACGAATGTGAGTCTCATGCATATATCATTCATATAAAATTGAATTTCTTTGAATGATTTGTAAAGTTGAAATGAGTGACCATATGATATGCCATGTTATGTGAGTATCTGAATACTAAATGTATGTTAGAATAAATATTTGTGTAATAATGTGATGTGTGTATGTGATCTGGTGAAATCATCAATGATGGTTCACTCACTGAGTTCGCAAAACTCATCAAAAATTGCAATGTGGCTTTTCAGGTACGAGACAGGAGACCTAGTTCTTTTGTCAGGACTTAAGGAATCTTTCGGATAGAGAAATGGCTCAGAGGTCTGTTAACTGACACCAGAAGTGCTGTAGCATTTATTTTGTTGTGTTGTTAGAACCTATAAGAGGTTTTTTTTTACATATTTGTATAATGGAAATAGTGTAAGAATTGTGAATAAATGCAATTAATGGTTTTAAAATTTAGTGACTTTTGAGTATGTTAGATGATGCCATGTGTAAGTTAGATTTGCTTTTGCTCCAACATACCATTATCATAAGGTATGTACTTGAATGTCCTTCGGGTATTGGGGTACTTGCCTTATGGTAGTGGGATGTTTCATCACTAAGGTTATAGGCTTTATCCTACATCAGTTGGGAAGGAGAACGAAACACTCCTTATAAGGGTGTGGATACCTTCCCTTTGCAGATGCGTTTTCCATGCCCTAATACACCGGATCCCATCAGAATTCCGAAGTTAAACGTACTTGGGCAAGAGTAGTACCAAGATAGGTGATCTCCTAGGAAGTCCTGCGGGAGTAGTGTCCTAAAGCGGCCCACACACTGGAAAAGCAAAACCATGAGAGTATGGACCATGAGCTACTTAAAAAGGCCCAAAGCGGACAATATCTGCAAGCGGGTGGTCTAGGCTATTACAATTGGTGTCAGAGCCGGTACCCAGGCAGTTGTCTCTAGCAAGGACGCTGGGCCTCCTGAGGGGGGTGGATATCCCGATAGCACTAAGGTTATGGGCTCTATCCCACATCGGTTGGGAAGGAGAATGAAGCAGTCCTTATAAGGGTGTGGATACCTTCCACTTGCAGACGCGTTTTCCATGCTCCAACGCACCAGATTCCATCAGAACTCTGAAGTTAAACGTGCTTGGGCAAGAGTAGTACCAGGATGGGTGACCACTTGGGAAGTCCTGCGGGAGGAGTGTCCTAAAGCGACCTACACGCTGGAAACGCAAAACCGTGAGGGTTTGGACTACGAGCCACTTAAAAAGGCCCAAAACATTGTGGACCACCAGCCACTTAAAAAGGCCCAAAGCGGGCAATATCTGCAAGCAGGTAGTTTAGGTTGTTACATTACATCGGGACATAAATGTAAGAAGTGGTAGTTCCACATATATGTAAAGCAAGAGAGAGAAGATGATGATGCAGGGGAAGAAGAAGAAGGAGTATTGAATCGATCTCATATTATGTAAATGCAAGCCATGTCAGGTATGACTGATGTTGAATATAAACAGATGAATGTAAAAGGAGTTTTTAATGGAAAAATAATGCATATCTTGGTTGAAGGAGGGAGTACAAGAAACTAATTTTGTTCCTAGAATCACTTCTGTACAAAAATCGATGGGGAAGGGGGAAATTTTTGACCAGTCACATGCACCTTAAAAAGGAAGAGCCTCATTCCATCATCCCTAGTTGTCTGAACCAAGGAGGTTGGTTTCTTAATTGCTTCTTCCAAAAATGATGCTAAGCAACTTTCTTGCTCCCTAGCGATGAAACCTTGGCGGCACATGAAATGCATGCAGCCATCCTCGTCCACCGACTAAAATGAAAATACTTCTTAAAGGTATTTGCTGTAGTATCTGCGGATATAATGATGGCCTATGAGTCCAAGATGAGCTACATTCCAAGTAATTTAGCAAATTGACAAGTGGTCAAAGCAAATGCAAACAAGGAACACCTTCAACAAGTGTTTCATAAAGGCAAAAAAGTCAAATTCACAGAAGCTCTTCATCATAGAATGCAAGAAGTTGCTTGACGAGACTTTATGTTATGGTCCCGGGTTAAGGATCCGGTTATAGGTCTTTCGGTCAAAGGTGTGGATGGTGTTTGAGTGGGTAGGTTGGGTTTTTCTTTTTGCGACCTATGCTGGCTATGATTTCAGGCTCTAGAGAAGGAACTTGGAACCCCTTGAGAATAAGCGCTCAAAGACTTAATTGACTTTTGGAAGCTGCTTTTGTCATTTATGTTATTGTTTAAATACCTAAGTGAGGCATAACTACCTCCTACATCATGGAGCATTACTTCTAAGTAGAGGAACACCCTCCTACAACTCGGAACAACTAAAAGAAAATGAAGGAGCTCCCTTATACAAAACATGAATCACAACTCAAAAAGAAATAACTGAATACATAAACTAATTAAAAACAATTGGATGAATCAACTACACATGGCAGTTAGTCTAGGAGTTCAATATGTGGATGTTTGGTCTTGAGTCCATGTGTGTAACGTGTGTAGACTTGTAGAGGTTTGGTAACATTACTACCCGCCCCCAAAGGGCGCTTGTCCTCAAGTGCAAATTCAGGAAGCCTGTAAAAAAAATCGTTAGCATTCTTCCATGAAGCATTTGCTGGAGAAGAATTACACCAATGGACTAAAATCTCAAGATGTCCTGCCTTAATACATTGATCTAAAACGGCCAGAGGTTGAAGAGGAATGTTCGGTGGAGTTGGTGGCAACACTGGAGTACAAGAATCTAGTCTTTCATGATACCGTTTGAGGGTGGAAACATGGAAAACAGGGTGTAGTTTAGAGTCTGTTGGTAAGTCTAGCTTATAAGCCATGGAACCGATTCACTCAAAAACCACAAAAGGTCCACAAAACTTGACTGAAAGTTTTCGACTTCTTCGTTTAGCATCTGAACTCTAACAATAAGGTTGTAGAAGAAGTAAAACCTTATCAACAACCTGAAATTCCTGGTGGCGGTGAGATTGGTCATAGTTGTGCTTCATTTTTTGTTGTGCTTGCTGCAGATTTTGCCGGAGCTGGTGCACCAACTCATCCCTAGTTTTAAGAGCAGTGTCCACCGCTTCAATGGAAGAGCTACTTGGCAGGTATGAATGCAACTGAGGAGGAGGACGGTCATACACTGTTTCAAAAGGAGTAGACTTTAGAGCTGAATGGTAACTTGTATTGTAGCAAAATTCAGCCCAGGATAACCAGTCAATCCACTTGTTAGGTTGAGTGCTTGTGAAGCAACGAAGATACATTTCAATGGTTCGGTTAACAACTTTCGTTTGGCCATCCGATTGCGAATGATAAGCTGAACTGAAACATAATTTTGATTCACACAAACGGAATAATTCCTTCCAAAACAAACTAGTGAAAGTCACATCACGATCACTAACCATAGTTTCTGGCAACCCATGTAATTTAAAAATGTTGTCAAAGAAAGATCGTGCAACACTTACAGCGGTATATGGATGAAAGAGAGCAACAAAGTGGCCATATTTTGAAAATCTGTCGATGACTACCAGCAGAATATTCTTTCCTCGTGAAGTAGGAATTCCTTCTATGAAATCAAGGGAAATATTAGCCCAGACTTAAGTTGGAATCGGAAGAGGTTGTAGGAGACCAGCTGGCTGAAGTGTTTTTGTTTTGCGCAGTTGACAAATATCGCAAGCTCTGACAAAATGTCTCACAATCTGCCTTAATCCTTGCCAATAAAAATCTTGAGTAATTCTGTGTTGCGTTTTTTGATAACCTTTATGACCTTGGTTGTGGAGAGCACTAACCACAGTTTGAATGGATGGAGAATTAAGGGGAAGATAAACTTTATTTTTGTTAAAGAGTAACCCTTACTTAAAACTCCACTTGTCTGCTGTTGCCATTGTTGATTGCAAAGATTAGTTGCTGGACCTCTGTAGAATCACGTTGTTCTCGTTGTATCTCATCAAAAAGGCTAAGTTGTGACATAGAAATTGCCATGAGAACAAATTGATCGGCATCTTTTAGTGATAGAGCATCAGCAACTTTGTTGTTTTTACCAGCTTTGTATTCAACTGTAAAACAGAAAGCCATAAGTTTACTAACCCAATGTTGCTGAATTGATGAGAGAGTACGTTGGTCCAATAGAAACTTCAAAGTATAATGGTCTGTCCGCACAATGAATTTGTGACCCCAAAGATAGGGATGCCAATGTTTGATAGCTTTAACTAAGCCAATCAACTCTTTTTCATATGATGGGAGGCTTTGATGTCGTATTTCCATAGATTGACTGCAATAGGCCACTCGTTTATTTTGCTGTAACAGTACTACTCCAATTCCTGTGTCTGAAGCATCACATTCAATAACAAATGTCAGCTCAAAATCCAGTAGAATCAAGATTGGAGTTGTTGTCATAGCCGTTTTCAATCTTTCAAAAGTAGTAACAGCCTCGTCAGTCCAACGGAAAGAATTCTTCCATAACATAGCAGTGAGAGGAGCAACTATTGCTTCGTAATTCTGCACAAATTTTCGGTAGTAACCAGTTAGCCCTAAAAATCCCCTTAAGCCACGAATAGTGTTGGGCTTGGGCCACTCTATAATTGTCGAAATCTTAGACTGGTCTACCTGCACTCCATCTTGAGAAATAATGTGACCCAAATAAGAAACTCGAGTCTGAGCAAAAGTACATTTAGAGCGTTTGAGGAATAATTTATTTTGCGTCAATAGCTTAAACACTAGACGCAAATGGTGAAGATGTTCTGCCCACGTTCGTTTGAAAACCAAAATATCATAAAAGAAAAACCAGAACAAATTTTCTTAAGTAAGCCTTAAATACCTTAATCATCAAGGCCTGAAAGGTTGAAGGAGCATTGGAGAGTCCAAATGGCATTACCAAAAAGTCAAAGTGACCGTGATGTGTTCAAAATGTTATTTTCTCAATATCCGGAGAATACATTGCAACTTGGTAGTATCCGGATAATAAATCCAATTTTGTGAAGAATTTTGCTCCTCCTAATTCTTCCAATAACTCATCAATCACCGAAATAGGGAACTTATCTTTGATTGTTTTGGCATTTAATTCTCTGTAATCAACACATAAACGCCAAGAACCATCTGCCTTTGAAACTACGATCACCAAGGAAAAGAAAGGTGAACGACTTGGTCGGATTATGCCTTGTTGTAACATGGCAGTACATTGTCGTTCAATCTCATCTTTCTGACCATAGGGATATCTATACGACCGAACCACAACTGGCCCTGCTCCAGGTTCCAAAGGAATTTGATGATCACATGACCTACTTGGAGGCAACCCCATTGGAGAATTGAATAAAGAAACAAATTCAGCCAATAATTTATGCAGCTGAATGTCCATATCTTTGGATGTTTGTATAACATTAAGTTCAAGTTTTACTGGAGAAGAGGATGGATGTATGCATCGAAATGCTATTAAATGTCCCTGTAGAAAAAAAGATATGCACATGACAGTCAAATCCCAAAGAATGGGTCCTAAGGTGCGAAGCCAATTAACTCCCAAAACCACATCAAAGTCAGTTAACGCCAGGACAAATAAATCCACAGAAAAAGAATTAGATCCCAGTAGAATCATAATTTGCTTACAGATCCCTGGGCTGCTGATTTGTTCCCCATTAGTAACATTAACTTTCAAGTCATTCTTCTTATTAACTTCAGCATTCAGTTCGGCTACCTTTGATGCAGACACAAAACTGTGAGTACTGACAGAATCGATTAGAACTAAGACCTTGCCACCATTCTAGCTGCCCACCAATCGCATGGATTGGGGGTTTTGAATTCTAGAAATTGCATGCAACGAAATCTCAGGTGGTAGTTCTAGATTCTGCACATCTGAAATTGTATCATCTGCATCTTCCGTTTCTTCTAAATCAATCCAGAATAATTTCTTACACTAATGACTGTAAACAAATGGAACATCACAGTTAAAATATAGCCCTTTCTTTTGCCTTTCGTTCATCTCATCTCTAGTCAACCGTTTTACCAAATGGTTCAGTTGTAGTTCCGGAATAAGAGCAATGCGTCGATTGTTCCTAACTGCTAAAGAACGTGAGAACAATTTACATTCATACAGCCTTGACATGCTCATTGCGGTCACCAAATCCTTAGGTTGATGAAGTTCAACTTCCACAGAAATAGAATCTTGCAATCCGCTGAGATAAAGTTAAACCTTCTGGTGTTGCGTAAAGACACTAGCACGAGACACCATAATTTCAAATTTGTTTTGATAATCCGCCATAGAGCCAATTTGCTTGAGTTTGCTAATTCTCCCAATTTATTGTTGCGGATTGGAGACCAAATCCAAGATTGCATTGGTGTGAGAATTCCTCCCAAGTCAGATCAGGAACATCCTGCAACAGCTGCATATACCACAAGTGAGCAATTCCCTCTAAGTGATAGGAGGCCAAGCTTACCTTTTCTTCCTCGGTTGTTGTTGGACCCCGATATTTTAGTTTACGAGATCGGGTCCCAACAGTTGTTGATTGATGACGGAAAAAATGCTGACAACGACTAAGCCAACCCAAAGGGTCTTCTAGCCTATTGAAGCGAGGCAAGTCAAGTTTTGTGAATTTAGCACAATCGAGTTTCCCCCAAAATTTTCAAAAACTGTCGCACCTGAAAGTCCCTTATCTCTGCATGGTTTTGTTTGACTTTCAGCACTTGAAGACAACTCCTTCTTTGCCTATTCCAAGTCAAGAGACATGGCATCCATTTTAGCGTGAAGTTGTTCAACTTTCTCATTTCTAGACTGGTTGGCTTGCTGCTCAGCTAAGAGTAAGTTGAAGAGTTTGTTAAGCTGACCTTGGCCTAATTCGCCCATAACTATTGGCTTTGATACCAATTTATTATGGTCCCGGATTAAAGATCTGGTTATAGGTCTTTCGATCAAAGGTGTGGATGGTGTTTGAGTGAGTAGGTTGGGGTTTTTCTTTTTGTGGCCTATGCTGGCTATGATTTCAAGCTCTAGAGAGGGAACCTGGAACCCCTTAAGACTAAGTGCTCAAAGACTTAATTAATTTTTGGAAGTTGCTTCTGTCATTAATGTTATTGTTTAAATACCTAAGTGAGGCATAACTACCTCCTACATCATGGAGCATTACTTCTAAGTGGAGGAACACCCTCCTACAACTCGAAACAACTAAAAGAAAATGAACTCCCTCCTACAAAACAGGATCACAACTCAAAAAGTAATAACTGAATACATAAACTAATCAAAAACAATTGGATGAGTCAACTACACATGGCAGTTAGTCTAAGAGTTCAATATATGGCTGTTTGGTCTTGAGTCCATGTGTGTAACGTGAGTAGACTTGTAGAGGTTTGGTAACACTTTGCCAGGCAGAAACGCTCTGCCCATCAACAGTCACCCACTCAATAACAATGTTTGCCACTGCAATAACAATGTTGAATTCAAAATCTTGATAATTAATAGGATAATAGGCAATTACAAGCAACGTATTAAAGGTAGTTAACGCCAAGCAAAGACTACAACTAGAGTTGTATTTAATCCATCTAATCTTTCCCAATGCACATGATGTCTCTTTGACAAAAATAAATTGCACACAGACCTTAACTGACAAATACAAGTGACATTCAATTTACAGTATCAAACCGAAGTCACTTACTATTTTCAAATGTCATCATTACATTAGTTGCTGCAGGTACTTGTAACATTAATTTGTAGGTTGTGCTATTACAGTCTCGTGTTGGTGAGACGAAAAAAGAATACAGGTTAGAAAGAAAATAATTAAGTACAACAATTATCTACAAACATGAACTGATTTATGCAGCACACGCAAACAACGAAACATGAGCATCATTAAGCAATGAGAAATACAAGTAGAACAAGGCTCACAACTGAAGGGATGTTTTCTGACTATGCCATTCAATTTCAGGAAAGATGGATTTGATTTTACTTTGCCACAGCTTTTTCACTTTTTCTTATGGCAAGGGTTAAACAAATGTTTAAGTTCCTGACTTAATTCAAAACTAGCCTGACATTTGAGTAGGACCTCAACTATAAGGGCACAGATCAGCTCTTTTAAGTACAGTTGCAGGCCTAACCCACAAATTTAAATTTCTAAATATGATCACAATGATTTCGTGTGACAGCACGTACTCACCAACCCCTCGCATATTTGCAATCTTCCAGGCATTTTTGAGCACTTAAAACTGCATTTTTCAATTCAGGCAACCATTTTTCCATGACAATTTTCTCTTGCTCAGAGGCCAAAGTCAAACAGTAATTTGTTGTCCTGTAAGGCATAATAAACAAATATTAAGAATTCACTCCACTTTGTTTGCATGTTAAGTTGAGCACACATATACATCAGAGAAGAGAAATGAACCAGCTAAATGATAAGTTATGATTTTAAGAACTTTTGACCTTCCTTGTTGATGTTAACAATTGGATATCTTTATGCATGGAAATGGGTAGGATTCTGACACTTCAGACTGAAAGGATCCCCTAAATGACACTTCAAGGGCATAATACTATTAACTAAGCACCAGATGCAAAAGAGCAAGGACTCAATGACTCATAGTTGGATTAGAGCCAGTAAGTGGACGATAAATGGCAAATTTCCATTACTAAGGAGGGAAGCAGCTTAAATCAATTATGAAAACTGAGCTGAAAATAAAATTCAGCATAATCAGAAGATCACATCAAAAACAAACAAGGGCTGCATTTAGCTTTTCCTATAATATTCGTGTTGAGCATGGTAAGCATGTTTTAAAAGTGAACAGCCACTTTCAACAAGCTCCTGCCTGATATGGACCAGATTAATTGCTTTTGCCAAGCCTTCCAAAATGTTAGCTTCAGAACCACAGAGTTTCAAACAGAAGTCCAGGGATTCTAGGATTGACGCTAAACCAGCATCTGACCCCTCCAAACCTAGAGATATACTACAAGCCAATAGCATGAATTAGAGAAATCAACCAAAATGTAAGGGACACAGTACACGATGTTAAATATCATCCTCAATAATAGGCTGCATAGAACACAGAAAAGCTTTATGATACATTAAAAGCATAAATTCTCTTTTAAATCCACCCCATCTGCAACTATTAAAGTTTAAATGTTGATAAATGGAGAGGCTAAACTCCTGGCGGTTATAGAACAAATAAAAAGCATTAACGAATTACTTATGTAACTTTTTCCCAAATTTGAATTATTGGATAGAAAGTTTTGGACATCGCAATTAAGGGAATAGAATTTCATAGAAGCAACATTTCCAAGGTTCGAAGAACACCTAGAATAGGCAATATGGTTCATCATTCATTCAATACCTCTTTGAGGTGAACTAGCATTCCCTCAACAATTACTGGGTTTTGAACAAGAAAATTTTTGTCAATGACAATGAGTGTATATCTTTCTTGGATGACGGCAAAAGTTTCGGGAAATTTACAATCACCCTAGCTTTTCCTCAAAGAAGTAACCAGCAACTTATTAAATCAGTTGGGAAAATAAAGCCAAAGAATTCCCCATTTTTTACTGGCAAAACAATGCCAAAAGACATACCAGATTATTTACTATTCTTCCAGCTGGACAGAACTATTTATAAGGCAAGTCCTTTTGGTAATCATACTAGAGACATTTTGCAATCTCAGTTTCTAGCCCCACACAAGACCCAATAGCTACCTAAGAAGAGACTTGATTCACTAAGCTAACAAAGCCTGTACCAAAGTTGGATGAATAATAACTCACCCGCATGATACTGAAGGGCAGCAGATACACGGCAAACAGATGGTATTGCTGATGGATCCCTAGCACCTGCCCTTACTGTTAATACAACAACATTCTTCTCTGCAGCAGAAATAGCTTCAGGTCCTGTAGATCCATTACATCCCATGGGTGCCTGGTAGAATTTTTTAGAAAGCAAGCACCAAAGAAGTATTAGGATCAGAGCCCAACAAATATTAGCTCGACATTTCAAGCCAGATATGCAACAAACCATAAGAGCAGCATCGTAAAGTCTTAGATCAAAAAACTCAGATGAACAAGAATGAACAAAACTAGAAATTCACATAGAAAAATGAATATTTCACTTGAATGAACAATTAACAATCAATAAAGACAAATTAGGCTACATACCAAACAAGTAATCAGTGAAAATAAAAGAAATTACTAGGTGTCAACCTTAAAGCACAAAGAACATAAATCATGTCCAGATTATTTTTTAAAGAAAAACTAGGTTCCCTCATAATCGACTTTTAAGAGTAGAAATGTACCCATGTGATAATCAATATATAACATCTCTGATGTTGTAAAAACCTGAGGGGTTGCAGGAAGCATGTAAAGGCTATTATCTGGACTTCGAGAGAAAGCATGAACTTCCTTATCAATAAAATCTTTAGCATCATTTGCAACATCCATCACAACTGCACACACTGGAATAATAGTACATGAAGCATACTCCCGTGCAGCCAGTGGTTGTTGATTAAAAAATGCTGCTGCATCCTGCAAAGTCAGTGAAATTACTTAATATGTAGGAACACTTTGCTCATTCATTGTTATTTCTTATAGTTAGCATCAACTTGAAAATATTTTGGAACAAAGAAAAATGCAGCATATATTAGATTTTACTTCCATATTGCATAGCAATGAAGTTTTGGCTCCCAACACTTACCACTTGGAAAAATCTACTAGAGTACTACACTAGCTAAGGTTTCACATCAAACCACAAAATGCCCTTCACTATAGGGGTGCTGCAGCTATAATATTCTAACGTGAGAGATGGAAAGGTGGTTCTGTTTTGGGTGGATGAATCTACTGAGTAGCTTGTAAAGGATTTGTTTGTCTCCAATATACTAGTACATTTATTAACAGGATTATTAAGTAGTTTGCACCATCCTTAGGACATGTTTCCTTTCAATTAGCAATCGGAGTCCTTACAATGTAAAATTATGAGCTTGTCAGGTAGGTTGAATTAGAAAACAACAAGGGTGGTGGTTGACTTTCCAAACCTAGTAGTACTGGCAATGGACAGTTCCACTACAAATTCAAAGGGGAGGATACAATACCAAGTTAGCCTTCAGTAAAGCAGTGTAAATGGTTTCAAGTTCAGATCTGCGTGCATCAAACTCTTCAATCTTCTTCTACTTCTTTCTCAAAGAGTCTTCAGCTTCTTTCCTCTCTGCACATAGTTTATTCAAATGTTGGATCTCAGACATTAAGGTATTCAAGCTAGCTCTCAATCCAGCTACAGAAACTTCCAACTACAGAAAAATAGCAAGTCCAACAAGAAATCTGAGCATGCTTCATATACAAGCACCAGTCAGAACACCGAGCTTGCAACTTCTAGCAATGAGTGAGATTTTCATGACACCTCACATGCATACGATGTCTAAAATGTGAGTCAAATACCATATACCTTGAGCTACACTAACATTAAACATCAAAGTTATACTCAGGCCAGTGCCTCAAGATCAGGTCAGTTTATTGACGAAGACAGAACGGTGATGTTTAAGTGCAGATAACAAAAGTTTCAAATTTGGATTCTTGATGGTCAGACAAGTGGATAACGGACCTCTTGAGATAAGTACTACTAATATAGTAAGTGAAAGGTAAAAAATTGGTTCAAGATATAATTAATGAACACAAAAGCATGACCCAAGTAACCAAATGGTGTTAGGCAAGCACGGATACAGATACGGACACGGACACGCGACACGAGACGGGCACAGACACGGGGACACACCAATTTCTAAAATTTGGTGGACACGGTCACGGCATATATATATATATATATATATATATATCTATATATATACATATATATATCTATACGGCATATGTATATATATATATATTAAAATTTAGAATTAAGAAAAAAATTCAGAGTTCATAATATGATATATATTGATTGATGTGTTTCAAGACTTCCAATATCTTGATAGTTCATACATATTTTATACTTTATAAGTCCCTCTCAAAAAAACATGGAGCATATATTGCACTCTTTGTGGGTGTCCGTGTCAAACAGTGTCCGACACGGACACGTGTCCGACACGCGGACACTGCTCCATTTTTCCGTGTCCGTGCTTCTTAAGGCAACACTTTAGGACCCATTTCTTGAAAACTACCAATTATGTTTACACCCCAAAATGATGCAAACGTGCCATCCAATATGTTTCTCATCCACACCATGAGTGAGATGAATGTCACGGAGGTAAATTTCCAAAAGAGGCATGTTCACCAGTATTTTAAGATAGAAAACCGTAATTTAATTGCCAAGATTACCTACTACCTTACAAACTTCAAGCCCATTAAAAGTATTGCTTAAGAAGATTAAGGATGAGATTTCTGAATTATTCATTTGAACTAATAGCAAGCTGTCTGAGTAATGTCCAACAATTAGATGAGCAAATAAAGCAAATGAAACTACTGCCCTCACTAAAGCCAGTGGCAGAAAACATATGGTAAATGATATGCTACAATTCATAAATCAAACATTTAAAACAGACACCAAGAGAGGAAAAATATGTACTTATACAAACACCCTAGCGTGGCAATGATTTAAAAAGATGAACAGTTAAGCATAAAATATCCATCAGAAAAATCTCAAATTGCCTTAGACTACCCATGTCTTTAACGTACCTCCAACATCGAGTGAGTGTGAAGATACTATATCACCACTTGCATGCAACCGCTTCATAAGCTTTTGGGACAAATCCCTAGCTTTTGCAGCTTTGTTAAGCGCATTTTCTGTAGCCAGAAATTGCTGGACATGAGCTTTCTACAACCAATAACATGAACACAACAATTTGAAAGACTGAAAATAAACAAAATGAGTAGCTAGATAATTGAAAACTAACAAATCAGTAGAACTTAAAACGCAAACACTAAAGTTTTACACCTTGAGGACAAATGGTATGAGTTTTGCACCCGAAGATGGAAAATACATCAGCGACAACATTGAAGGGCAAGGGCATGGACTCAAAGATGAAAAGAAGACAAACCCATTACTGTTAATAGTTTGATACAGAAGAGAGAAAGTTTCAAAGAAAACCTGTCTTTCAAGAAGCTAAATTTGAGTTCCTCTAGAAGACATGTCCAATCCAACCTTCCCATTACCATATAGTTCACGGTGCAACAGTTAGTTCACATCAGGAGATGAAGCATCCTTCACTGTGTTGTTCTCATATTTGTGTTGTGAAAATAAATCGTTCGAGAGAGATTTGTACGAGAGTCGGACGGAGCAGAGTTAGAAAGAAGAAGATTAGGGAAGAAGCACACAGAAGAAACACGAGAGAGAGAGAGAGAAGATTTCCAATATCATTCAGTTTCAAAAACATGATTCCGAATTCGTTACAATCCAACCTATATACAGTTGGACTATGCTATCGTAGTTCCGACCATACAGTAACAATGGTGGACATTATTTAAACGCTTGCGTTTCCAGCTAAAGTTAACGGCTAATAGAAACGTCCGTCACCTTCTTCATTGTCTCCATTTGTGTCTGTAACAATTCCCTTCCCTTTGGCAAGTTTGTCCCTTAAACTCACCTCTTCGAGTTCGGGTGACGTTTCAGGGCTAGTATCTTCCTCTGCCACCACAAAGAATTGTAACTGTCGCTTACTGCATTTGTGACCTAGAGTATACTTTTCATCACACCAGAAACAGAGTCCCTTGACTCTTTTCTCGTCGAAGTCCTTACTGCTAACTGATCTGTGCGATCTAGGTGATCTCACCTGTGAGGAGGGACGAGGTGGGTATGCTGGAGTTGGCAATAGCCCATCTGTACTAGGGTTCCTCGATATGCCCGAAGATGGTGGGCCTCTAGGATGGACGTTAGTGTGTTCATTGGCGCTTCCTCTAGGATGGATGTCAGTGTATTCATTGTTACTCATTTGTCTTAGAGTGTTGTGCCGATTAAAAACAGTATGACCAGCTGACGCCAGGATAGCTTCTTGCTTCCTCGCCAATGTATATGCTTGATGCAGGGAATTCGGTTCATGCAACTTGACGGTAACTCCTATTTCAGGTCGAAGACCTTTGATGAAAAATCCCACCAGGTAGTCCTCTGGTAAAGCCAACCTGTTAGAATGATGATCGAATAGTGCGCAGTACTCAAGGACTGTTCCCTCTTGCCTTAGGTCCTTAAATTCCCCTACTGGGTCGTCGAATATCTCAGCATCGAAACGCTGCTTCAGAGCTTGGGTAAACTCCTCCCAACTCATTATATCCCCTTTGTTACGATTTCAGACGTACAGCCTATACCATTCTTGCGCCTTCTCGTCCATGTGAAGAATTGCAACGCTGACTTTTGTTCCTTCAGGTGTTTGATCCAGAGAAAAGAATTGTTCACAGCGATAGAGCCAAAGCTTGACGTTATCGCTATCAAACAGTGGAAATTCTATCCGGTTCATCCTTATTGGTACGTTTCTTTCTACTTCTGTCACCCTTTCTGAGCTGCTTTGGGATGTGGGGTCTGTTGGTGTGGCGTCACTCCCTATTTTCTGTAGACTGAGTACCATCATATTCCTCAACTCTGACATTTCCTTCTCCAATTTTCCTGTCCTGTTGTTCATCTCCGAGAACATTCGTTCCATCAACCCCTTAAGGTTGTCTTCCATCTTGCGGAGTTCTGCGTTCCTTGTACCTTCGGCCATGACTGATTACAGAATCGCGTATCTCTGATACCAAATTGTTGTGAAAATAAATCGTTCGAGAGAGATTTGTACGAGAGTCGGACGAAGCAGAGTTAGAAAGAAGAAGATTAGGGAAGAAGCACACAGAAGAAACACGAGAGAGAGAGAGAGAAGATTTCCAATATCATTCAGTTTCAAAAACATGATTCCGAATTCGTTACAATCCAACCTATATACAGTTGAACTATGCTATCGTAGTTCCGACCATACAGTAACATGGTGGACATTATTTAAACGCTTGCGTTTCCAGCTAAAGTTAACGGCTAATAGAAACGTCTGTCACCTTCTTCATCGTCTCCATTTGTGTCTGTAACAATTTGTACCTGGTGAAGAGATACGTTATTATTAATCAGAATAAGGCAAGAACATTCAAGAAAAAGAATACAATACATATTCAAATTGGTAAAGAAAGAATAACAGGAATGACAAGTAACTGTGGAGAAATATACAGTAAAAAGAAGAAAATGGCTACAACCTGGCAATACCTTAAGGTTTCCGCATCAGCTCTAACATTAATTTTCTCAATTTCTCTACTCATCAGTGACTTCAGTCGCAAGGTGTACGCTATTATAGCCTCAAGTAATAGATGAGGATTCTTCCAGCAATTCAAGATAACAATTTTTATATCATCAGGTAGTTCTCCATTGACATCAATCCCAACTTGGCTGCTTCTATTTGAGGACTTGAGAGAATACCACCCACTTCATAGGCTGGAAAAGTGTTGCGTATCCTTTCAATTATATTAGCAGCAAGTGATTCACAGGCCTTCCGAACATTCCTTCCCCTTGATGTTTCAATAAGAATGACATCATCAGCAAATTCGTGGCCCTTAACAGTTGAATAAACAGCCTCTTTCTCACTACTTCCGCTCAATTTGCCAACAACTTCAGCGGTGGAATAATCAGCAGTCGACCTTTGTGCATCCCTCGCTTGATTAACATAAAGACAGAGACGCTTGTGATACTCTGTGAATATTTTTGCCGCCTCATAACACTGCTGATCATAAGCCTCTAATATCGCCTGTTTGTGCCTACTACACAAGTAGGAGCACAAGTAAACACAATGCACATCTCAAGCATTAAGATAGTCCAAATTCTTGTCAAGTAGAAAATTGAAAAAGGATAATTTGGACATCACTAATTGGTTAGTTGCCTGTTCCAGAAAACTTTTCAGGGACTGCAAAATTTTTAAGATAAGTATAACAAAGTGCTCGCTCGCAGTTGAAACATGCGCTTCTATGTAAAGCACCTAAGAATCTATATCTAGTAATACGTTCGCTTCTCCTTATACCAATGAATTTCACTAATCCAATTAAAGTCCTTTCCAGACAATTCCACAACACAATAATCACATTTCATCGAAACCACAAACAGACAACGATAGAAAAGTTAAAAGAGCAAAGTAACTTGACATGAAGCGACTAAAGGGAGAAAGAGAGAGAGAGAAACCTATTCTTAGAACGCTCATCAAGCACTCTTTTCCTCTCAGCCTCCTCCCGTGAAGCCTCGACCATCCTGGCCCTCAAATACTTCCTCTGCCTTGTCATCATATTCATCAACCTCTCCACCTCCTTGACTGCCATATCCCTCTCCTGCAACGCCGTCTCCCGACTCTCCCCCACCGCCTTCTCCTTCCTCCGCCCACTCTTACCCGACCATCCTGGCCCTCAAATACTTCCTCTGCCTTGTCATCATATTCATCAACCTCTCCACCTCCTTGACTGCCATA
>JAOQMR010000008.1:13211527-13226916 GCA_027563865.1 Erythroxylum pelleterianum | reverse complement strand
TCCCTCTCCTGCAACGCCGTCTCCCGACTCTCCCCCACTGCCTTCTCCTTCCTCCGCCCACTCTTACCCTGCAAATTCACCGAACTGCTATTATCTCCCCTATCACCACCCCCGCCATGCACCAAAATGTTCTTCCTAAAACTCTCCCCCGTCTTCTACGATCTCACTCTCTTAATCAAGAAACTAGACACTGGAATCATGTTCCCGCGGCAAATCTTCCTGATGGAATCTATTAACGGAAATCGCGATTTCGCTGTTGACGAGGGACCTAAGGGCCAATACCCCATTTCCTTGTGAAGCCACTCCAACATGGTCTCAGGTTGCGCCGCCGAGCTCTGCATGTTTCTATTGTATGGATTCACAGTCTCCAAGGCCTGGATAGCCATAAAAGTACAAGTTTACCGCCAAACTCTAGTACGTAAAACTAGAACATGATGTTATTGCAAGCCAGAGAGAAGCAGCATTAAAACAGGCGCCAAGGCTCATTGCACTTGGAGAGGCAGAAGTACAAAAAGAAGACAAAGGACAAACAGATCTGAAGCCGGCAAGAAGAAGAAGAAGAAAAGGATAGAGAGAGGGCGTGAAATTCAAAAAATGCAGGTCCCGCTTTCTTTTACTGGTCTGTTTCGTGGTCGTTCGGCTTTATATTTAACTGTTACAAGATATCAATCATCATTTCGAATGTAATAATTATTACTCCCTCTGTTTCATAATAAGAGTCGTTTTAGAGGATTTTTAATTATTCAAAATAAGTGTCGTTTGTGACTTTTTATGCATATTTATAATTTTACTTCCAAAATTACCCTTTAATTTCTCTCATATCTTAATTACATAGATTACACAGATTATATTTTCAAGGCACTTTAACATGTAATTAATAAGGGTATATCAGATATTTCATTAACTTTCTTAATAAGTGTGCATTTCTCCAAAACGACTTTTATTATGAAACGAAGGGAGTATTATTCTAAAAGCATCCTCAAGGTTGGAATCGATGAACCATTTGTTTTTCAAAAAAAAAAAAAAGAAAACTTATTGCACACCCAAGGAATGAATTGACGACACCTTTCACCTTATTGCAAATATATTACCGTTTACCATTTAACTCTTCGTAGAATAAAACAGTCAAGATAAGGTCGGTCATGGTGTATGTATTAAGGAAAGAAAAGAGTATTTTAGTTCTTCAATTAAATACGAGAAAATCAAAATCTAGAACCTTGTCATGGTTAAGATGAGACTTGACGGTGAGTATGGACAATGGAGATATAATTAGACAGATGAAGAAATAATAAAAGAAATGAAAAGGAGTGGATTGATTGGATTCTCTCACCCTCAACCCAACCTCCAAAACGGGCACCGCAGACCAGAGAGAGAGAGAGACGGCAAGCTTTTATTCCGCGCATTCATATTTCATAGCCTTTGTCGCCCATACATATTAATTTGAAGTCCCATTTTCAAACTCGCCTTCTCTCTCTCCCCCCCCCTCAACACCGAAGCGGATTTGTTGGGTTGGACTCTATCCCTGTCTCTTTCTCATCTCTCCTCTTCGGGTGCTTTCCTTTTTTTTCCTTTCCTTTGTCCTTAATTTTGTTTGCCTTCTTAACGTCTCTGGCAAACTATATTCATACTTTTGAAATGGGTCTCTTTTGTTTTGATGATCGGTGGATTTTTCCCGGTCGATCTTCTTATTTGCTGCTGACTTCGATTTTCTTCTCTTCAAAAGAGATCATTTCTGGGTTGTGGAGTTTATTTTGCCTGATGGAGTTCTTAGAATTGAATTGTTTGCATGAGTTTCGTTTCTGGGATTATAATCGTAGGTTTTTTTCCCCCCTTTTTTTCCGCAGAAGATCAAATTTTGATTGCCAGATGATAAGTTCTGCCCCTTCACTAAAGAAAAGACCCCTTTTTCTTTCCTAATTTCTGTGGAAGATTAAATCCTGTCGTTTCTATGCAAAAGTGGGCTGATTTTTGGACATAGAGTCGTCAGCTTCGTTGACGAGTTGCTTGATTGTTGCAAATGTGTTCTGATATTACTCAGTTTGTCGGTCAATGACGAAATCCTAGACTAATCCTGCAATTACAGCTTGAATTGGTTTAGTAAAGGAAACTGTTTTGCTGTCTGTGCTGTTTGTCTTAATGATTGATAGGAAATTTGATCACACTATTTTTACTTTTGTGAGATGGATGGTTTATTGTTTCTTATCTTAGCTATAGATATCTTTCGGTCATATTGTTATTTTCATCAGAGTGTCGCTGCATGTTTCTTAGCTCATGAGTTTGATTTGGTCAAGTTTTTCTTTACGGATATCTGAATTTATACTTTGGACTAATGTTTCGTATATTATTCTCTTCTAATTTATAGGTGAAAGTGTGTCGATCAGCACCTACAAACCGCCAAACCAGCTAAAGAGGCATTGGCATTTTTAAACTAGAGAGGGAGGGTACTGGTTCGCGGGCCCTTCTGCGAGCTTAGAGTCCTCTCTCATTCTCTTTGTGTTGTTGTATTCGACAGTTTTGATGTTTTTGCTCGCTGGAGTTTAGCTTGTGGGCGAGAGTGGAGAGAACTCTTGTGGAAGGCATTGATTGGAAAGAAGGGGCTCTTCAGCTGATAAGATGGGTGCTGTTTGTTGCTGTTTGCATTCAGATGATTTTGAAGATTATATAAATCCGAACAGTTCTATATATAGAAACTGCATGTGTGTTAGTTGCTTCATCCAAAATTTCCTACATGTGGTATGTATATTGATCTTATTAATATTTCCCTTAATACTACAAAACCTACTCTGTTCGCACTTGTTCTTCCACTTATTCTTCCGTCTTATTTACAAATGAGGTCTGCATTTTGTACCGGTCCAATAGCAAATAGAAGTTATGTAGCTTCCTGTTGTAGAGGCTTTTGTCATTAACCAAGTCTACAGAATGTCTGTACCTGTGATACTGAACATTCATCGTGTTTGTCTCAGACTTCTTAGCCAATAGTTAATTGCTTGTATGGATGAAGCAATATTATGGGTAATAAAACATTTTGATTTGGCATCCATAAACTTCTTGGTCATTAGTGTCAAAGTCAAAATGGATGAGGGACTAAAGTTTGGAGGTAATGGTACCTAAAGAAGGGAAGCGAATTATGTAATTAGGCTTGATCTTACCGCTTCAACTTAAGATGCCAAACAAATTAGATGCAGCAAGTAAAGAGTTTGCCGCAAGTTGAAGGCTAATTTTGGGGTCATATATGTGCTACTGAGTTAATTGACCCATTAAACTGGTAGAGAATTATTTATGGTCTAGGCTTGAGCCCTGGGCACCTTTCTATGTGATTGGTATCTGGACCATAGCAAAATGGGTAGTAGATGTTTTCAGAATAGTGATAACTACCTTATTCTCTGGAACCAAAAATAATGCAAGCCCTTGAGGTGCATACAGGAGAAATATCATTTTGTTGTTTTGTTCTTTGCATGACATTTAGATTTAAATGCAAAATTTTGCCCAGGAAACATTGTCGATGAAAGTCTTCGTTTAGAATTTCAGGTGACGACTCCAACTATATTTCTACCTTCATTATCTTCTTCTGCATGCAGTATTCTTCGCTTTTTCGGAGAGGGGAAATGCATGCTGTCCCTTCATCCATTCAGGGGGCAGCATCTATAACTTCATCTGCATCTCTTGACAATTCTCTATCTGACATGTATCGTTCACCTCCAAGGCCCCTGCCTTATGATGCAGACCCCAGATACTTCCGCTTGCAGCGGGATGGTCTGGTTTCCAGGCGTGAAAAGGGATCAAGTCATTCACATGAAGAAACAGAACCCTTAAGAAGTGATAATGATGCTGATTCAGAGTCCCTGAGCACAGGAGACAAATGGAATGCATCTTGTGAAGAAGGGTCCAAAGAACAGCGCACTAAATCTTCTCTGAAACTCCCTTCTGCCAAATCACTAGTTGGGATGGAATACATATATTCATCACCAGAAGATGATGATGTTTGTCCAACGTGTCTTGAAGGTAATATATTATACTGCACTTTGACTGATTTCTACCTTCAAAGTGTTCGTATCATAACAATTTTTGTTGTCAAGGCTGCCTGTCTACATGTTCTGGAGGCAATCAATTTATCTTTACTTGATGTTTTTCTTAACTGATTTCTACCTTCAAAGTGTTCGTATCTTAACAATTTTTGTTGTCAAGGCTGCCTGTCTACATGTTCTGGAGGCAATCAATTTATCTTTACTTGATGTTTTTCTTATTAAACTATTTTATGGTAACTACAATGTTTAGTTCTGTATTAGCTTATTTTAAAATATTTGCACACTTATCTTGAAAAATGAAGAATCTTCATTTGTTTTACTGGAGGTTAAATGATATTGTTTATATTATTGGTTGGTGCTTTGATTGATCATATATAGAAAATTTGCACATTTTAAAATCACCAAATTTGTGATGTTTTGATTGTTCCCATACACTCTACCCAAACATAGTAAAAGTAGCTGAAAAGCAAAAGGACTGAGTATACTGTTTTAGCTGTGAAAGGACTGAGCATACTGTTTTAGCTGTGAAAGGACTAAAGATCAATGGGGTAGTCTTAGATACTAAGCTAGCCATAAACAGCATCTGCCAATTTCACATAAGTGAGAGCAGAGTAAAATGATTGAATATCCTAAAAAGTACCTTCTAAAACCTCCTATCTCAGTAAAGTGTGGACCAAAATGCTGTACCCACTACTTTCCGAGAACGCAGTTTGATGCAAAGCTTCATCAACAACCTTTTAAAATGAAGGGACAAATCCCTTGAATGCACTCCACTAATCTATTGTTACTATCACAACTGTCCAAGATTTTGACCAGGTCTGCCTGGCAGGTATATAAAATCTGTACTTGAATTCTAAATGTATATTTGACAGCAGTATAATTTTTTTTCATAAATTTTTGGAATAATTTGCAAAATTTTCTCACAATGGTTTTTCTAAACTCTATGATTTATCATTTCAAATCTACTTTCATGCGCAGAATATACTCCTGAGAACCCCAAGATAATGACAAAATGCTCTCACCACTTCCATCTTGGTTGCATTTATGAGTGGATGGAGAGAAGTGACAACTGCCCAGTTTGTGGCAAGGTAACTCCTTTTAGTTTTCTGAGAGCTTACTTGTTTAAATATTAATAGATTAACTATTAGTGTTACTTTTTTAATAGACTAACTAGTAGCTTGCCCTTCACTAAAATGCTCGAGGCCTTGCAGTTTTCTCTTTTCAATGACTTATTCCAAGTTTTGAGGCCTTTGTTGTTCCGTTATGTATTTTGGGGAAGTCATTTTGTCACTTCTCTTCCAAACATATAGTAAATTCCTGAACGATTGAATTTGATAAACATTTATTATTGATTTGTTAGGTAGGTCAATTTCTACCTAACAAATCAATAATACCAAAAGGTTCTAATTTCTATGCTACTTCCACATTTTGGTGGGCTAATTTAGTAGTAAGAAGTTGCATGAGCTTTGATAAAGCGTTCAAGGCTAAATCTGTGATTAGATGCCTTTGACAGTTCACACCTAAAGCAACTTTCAGATTATATCATCGAAAGTCCTACTGTGGCTTGTTTATGATATCTTGACAACATTCATATCTCCTCTAGTTGAATGCATAACTCAAGAAACCCTTTTATTCTCAATCCTGGATCGTGAATTTTGGTAAAACTCTTATTTGGCAAGCCTACGGAGAGTCCCTTTTTGTGGAACTCTTCTATAGTTAGCCTACTGATATGTTTGCCATAAGTTCTTATAATTGAACATTCAACTTTTAAAGCTGTTTTTATTGCTGTTTAAAGCATAAACATAAAACAGAATCCACTATATTTCTAGTTTGAATAATAAAGTGAGCATTTTCTGGTTTTTCCGCTTCAGGCAATGGTGTTCGATGAAACGACTTGATCTTTCTCTTGAAATGATCGTGTTGTGGATGTAACCAGTAGCAACAGGAGAGCCAAAGAAATCCCAAGGGATTCGAGCATGATTCTTTGTGAATATTGCAGATCAAAGTGTCTTGTTATCTATAGTAAATATTGAAAACTTGTGCAGCGTACATATATGTAAAGCACATTCTCTCCAACATGATCCTACCCAAAGTTTTCGTTGCACAGGAGTGAAAATCTGCTATAGTTTTGATTAATATGTGAATAGAGATTTCCTTGCATTTCGTGTTTGCTTCCTGTGCTTTGACTGTTAGATGTCATGTACTGTTTTGGAATGCATGGAATGGAATTGGGCGAGAATGGTATTCCAATAATGGTCTCGTTAACAAGTTTCTTGACTGCAATTCCTGTTAAGTATATTAAAATCTCAAAACTTGGAACTATGTATCTTCTTCTGGTTACGAACAATGACTACCAGTATCATGGAACTATGTTCTTGTTCTGCTGGTGATTTGGTCTCCAGTAAATTCTAAGTAGCATTAGTGTGATTCATGCAATAACCAGATCGTTTATTCTCCAAAAGTAATGCTTTGCTTACACGGCACGGTAAATACGATTAATCAGCCATATCTGCAAGTATCAGATGCCTTGACGTGAAACAACTAGAAATCCTGTCCATCCCGAAAAATGAAATTAAAATACGCTCAATGGAATGGAATCTATCAAAACTTTTTGTCATTTATTCATGATAGGGGCCATCTACTACGCCAGCAGTCGAAAGAGACAGCGTCAAATGCATTTTAATTGATTCGGACCGTTGTGTCATTAAACTAATAGGTTTATTCTTTTTTTTTTAAGGACTAATAAAGTCTTTATCTTAAATAAACTGATATAACCAGCCTCTTATATAGATTGCGGTATTTATGAATAAAGCATAAGACAAATTATCAGAGTAATATTACTTGGACAAGATCTTGTCACAGACTAGTCTCTCTTTTGCGTAGAAATATAGGGTCTTCTAAAAAATGATAGAACTCCAACCAGAGAAATTAAGAGGATTCCTTGAAGGATAGATCCTACCATACCAGTTTCTTACTGGGATGGTTTGTGATATAAGAAACCGCTGGTACTGCGTCAACTTCATGCTGATACGAAATTAAACTGATTGGAAACTGGATTAACATGACGCAAGGAATGAACTTACTTTAAATCATTTATAGTGACTATGGAGGAGGTGAGGTCCTTTTAGCTGAAGGTGAAGAAGCTTTTCGTGGCAAAAGCAAAGAAACAACAAATTTGCTGCTCTCGAAAAATGAGGGAGCCTGGCTACCAAGTACGAGCTATTTGGTGCACCGGCCTAAGATTTAAAAAAATTATATGATTACTATGTGTCAAAATTTGAATAGGAATTTTTTTTGGGCATACTTTTGATGTTTACAGGATATTCTAATGTGATAGGAAATTTAATCAAATACAAGCAATCAATTAATATACATGATTTGGCCACACTCTTCCTCAAATTGGTGAATAGTTATTCTTCGTTCTCAATATGGACACAACAGTCTAAAAAATTGAGTTGCTCAAACCTTTAGTGAGAATGTCAATCAATTGACCATGGGTAAACACATAAGGTCCGCAAATTAATCCATTCCCTAACTTTCCTTGATAAACTGCCATCCTACTTAATCTTCAAATCTTCAATAATAATCTTCAACTAGAGTAGTTCACACACATATTAAGCCCCCAAGATTTTATATATATATATATATATCAAAATCTTTGATAACTGAACAAAACCCTATCTTGAAGTGTGTCGTGCCACCACCGTTAATGTGATTTGTGAAAGATTGTATGAAGAGGGGTGTTCCAAAACTTGTCTTTCATATGGAGGTGATTAGACATTAACCCCACAAGGTTTGGAACAGATTTCAAGGACAAACTAGTACCAATAGCGACATAGAGAGCAGTCATGGGCTTTTCAGTGACATCGACAATTATTGAATTGGGACCTTTCTTAAAAAAGTTAGAAGCAGTGGTCCAATCACCTTCAATGGCAGCTTTGTACAGTGGCAAGTAATAATCAACACGAGAAGGTAAGGCAAGGCTGGCATGTCTGACTGTTTTTCTTGACTTTTTGTTCTTCCGTCACATCTGCTTTTTATATCGACAAGTTCTATAATATTTATTCAACGACAGGATTTAGGGATGTTTCAGCGAATGCATGTATGACCGTTTGATCAATAATTTAACTAAGTTGTTGCGGTAGGGAATGAGTTTTTTAGGCTTATGAACAGTAGGGAATATATATACATATATATATATATATAAAAGGAGATCCAATTATTTTTTAGTATATTTGACAGCTGCTACCTCTTTTATGGAATTAGTAAATATTAGTTCTAACTATTTTTTTATTTTGCAGTTATGAAAAATACTTTAAAAAATTAAACCGACTGTTCAGTCATTATCGTCTGATTTAAATCAGAATGTTAATAAAGTACCTCCAGCATCGAAGAAGATTATTATTGAAGAACTTGTGATTGACTTAGAAAATCTTCCTTTCGATCCAGGATTGAGACCTAATATAATAGAGTTTCTTCTTGAAAAACGAGATCAGGTGCGTAGAGCTTATTTATTAAAAGGTCCTTGTTAACCTTGAAATCATAACCTTCCTCAAACCATGGATGGAGATCGTAAGTGAAGATTTATTGTATCATGGTTTGATGATTTCAAGGATTGGTTGGAATATAGTGTTGAAAAAGATATTGCATATTGCCTATATTTTATTTGGGTCCTTCTATCTGTGATTAATATCCTATCTGATCCTAACCTTGCGCTTACGGGGGTTTCTTTCTTGGTGACAGGTATCCGGGAGCTTCTCCGTAGATCGTGGGAGATTCTTTTCTAGCATGTATACCGCGAGGGAAACCGATATGCGGACCGTCTAGCCAACCTTGCAGTCGTCCTTAGAGCGGGTCTTTATACCCTTCAGGAGCTGCCTTCGTGCCTCCAGGAGCTTCTCCGCAGTGATGTGGAAAGCGTTTTGTATTCTCGTGTTTGATTGTGCTTCTCGTTTGTAACCAAAAAAAAAACAGCTACCGTTACGTTATGGCTTTATGTATAGGTATGGTTCCAACTGTAAGCCTATAAAACTTTTGTTACACACCACGTAGTGTGAGACATAACCTTATTCTTTTACCAACATGTTTCACTGCCAACTTGAGTTTGCTCAAGAATAGAGTATGCATGAATTTTATCATATAATCACCCATTTTACTGTTTAACTAGAAAATCCATTATTACAGTATGCATTATTTCTCACACAAAAAAACTAAGGATGGTAATGGGTCATGTCAATTTTTTAAAATAATTTTTTAAATTAAAAATATAAAATAATGTAATTTTTTAATTCGGTTTAGACTTGAACTACCTAGGCCCATACCTACTTTAAGCTTAACTCTTCTAAGTAAAGTAATGTTGTTTTGCCTAAAATAATTAAGTCTTGAGTTAATTTGAGCCTAAGTCTGACCCATGAATTGACTCATTGAAAATAACTAAATTTATACCCATGGGCCAAAAATTGTTATTACTAAAAAAAACACATACACACATTTGTTAGTGACAGGGCACACCTTAAAATACTACCTGTGATATAATGCAAAATGCTATATTGATTACATCATATGTGAAGTTTCAGTATAACTAATTGGAATATCATAGCAGCATCTGAATCCCACATATAACAAAATAATTACGAAACATGTATTATATTTGATTTTCTAAATACAAGATCACTTAAATTCTGTAGCATGATTCACACGTAAAACATAAATCTTAATGCATATTTTATTCTAAATATTGATCTTTTTTATCGATTCCTTTGAAATAGTTTTGAAATCAACTAATCTCAATCACCATAAATGCACAAGGGTTTAGGCTTTAACAAGCGTGTTGAGAGAACTTTAATTCTAATTAAAATTAAAACTTTATTTTATTTAAATGACTAAATTACCCAAAAATCTATTATAAATAAGCTTAGGTAGGAGCTCACACTTCTTATTTATTAATTTTAATTAAACTTTAATTAGAATTATAATTAATTATAATTAATTATTAATTATTCCCAAATAAGATACAATAATGATACTTATTTATTAAATATCTCGAATATTTAATTATAAAAGTTTATCAAACTTTACAATTAAGTCCAACTTGATTAAATGATCTTTTCTCTATTCAACTGGTTCTTTATGTGTGACCTATTTGATCCTCACATATGTTGGTAATGGATATAAATTATAATCATAAATCATAAATAATATTTGCGATTAAATAATTAAACTCTTTTAATTTATCCTTAATTAAATAATTAACATTCATATACCAAGATTGACATCTAGCAAAGTATCATGACCACCCAAATATTTAAAAATATCAAAGTGGTTTTGATTAACCTCTTTGTACATGATTTTTTTTCTATTTTTCAATCATTTTATCATATAATGTTTCGACTTAACATAAAGCATGAAACTAATGTCTACTCTATTTCAATCCAATCATATTAGTTTTTTTTTTCTATTAGTGATTGATTCAATTAATGAGATTTGAAAACTATTTTCAAAGTGTCATTCTATGTTGGCGAAGGATTTCTCGAACCAATGCTAATGAGAACAATGAAACATTCTCCCTAATTACTTTAGGTTGATGAAGCATATATTGATCACTCAACTATCTCCGTATAATTTTTTCTATATTCAGTAACTACTAACTGAGCTACTATTGAGTATGATAGGTCATAAATAGTATCAAAACATAATAATCCCCATAAAGATACTCTAGTAATCTCAAGTCAAATGATTACTTATACAATCATCATAATGAGAATTTTTATAGACATACAAGTAATGTTCTAAATGAATTTCTTATAAAGGATCATGTTTGTTTAGGTATCTTCATACTTAGTCTATAAGATCAACTACTTCTTTCATAAGAAAAACATAACGCGTGCTAATCTTTTTATGCTCTACTAATGTCCAATCTTAATAAAAAAATAACTATGACCAATTTAGAGATAATATTTAAATACAATATGAATATCATAATTATGATTTTATCATAATTTCATTTGCAATATACATTTAACTCATAAAGTTTGTAATATACATCTGATTATGTATAAGAAAAATAATGTCTTTAGATTATCTTGTCATTAAACTACAATGAGTCGATTAACTGTAGGACATAAACCAACAATTTATTCGTAATTAATTTAGATTTAGTTTATTTGTTAGAATCAAAGTTAGCAAGTCAATCTCACCTTTCCTAAATGCTTTCACCATCAACATTGACGGCTATTAACCCTCCAAAATATCTCAGTCATTAACGATATTTAAAATTGTTTGGTTGAACTGGCTAGTGGTTTCAATTAATCAAATAATGCAAATGGATAATATTACTACTTTCACCTAAGGTAAAGTCATAAACAAGTTGTCTAAGAAAATCTTTAAAATTTGAGGTATTCAATTAACTAGCTTAACTTGACCTATTTGTGTATCAAAAGAAAAAGAGAATTTATGAAACAACTCATTAAACAATCTTCAAAGAATATCATGTCGTAAACATATTGCACTTGGAAGACTATGCAATGACACGAGAACTGCATTAAAAATCACATCATGCAATGACACGAGAAGTGCACTAGAAAATCACAACAATCATAAATACAAATACAGCTATTGATACTGATGTGATAATAAAAGGACCTTTTTAGACTTACATTTGCCTATTAACTATATACTTAGCTTGTATAAGGTAACCAAAGAACAACTGCTCTACAAGATTGTGTTGCTTATCAAGAACCTATTGGCCAAAAAAATATAAAATCGTGTGGTTATTTAGAGTATTGCCATTGTTCATGCCAAAGATAATAGTGAATTTACAATTAAAGAAATCCACAACTCTGTTTCATCACATATTTGTCAATAAATGAGTAGAAAATAAACTTACATAAGTTCCTAAATATTATACTCCAAGCCAAGACCCTTATAAATCTACATTGTTCATGATGCATACGTTATATATCGATGAAATCTATAGATTTCAAATACAGTAACAAGCATATGATGGAAATAAAAGTGATTAATATCTCTCTCATCCATGACACCAGTCCATCAACCTGAGATCCAAACTTCCCCTATAAAATTGTAGCTTCCATGCCTTCTTTTGGGGAAAAAGCGATCAAGAAAAAAGGGATGCAACTTGTTCTAAAAGTAGAAACTAATGAAGTCAAATGAACCTATAACAGTGAAGTGCTAGAGAGAGAAAAGAGTGTTGGTTTATGCCCTACAACTAATCGGTTGGCTGTAGTTTAGTGAAATTATTTAAAAGTATTCTTTATCTTATAAATAATTAGATATAAATAATTAGATGTGCATAATAAAGGCATAAGATAAATATACATTGTTAATGAAATTATGATGAGATTATAATTATGAGATTCATATTGCATTTATGTATTATCTTTAAATTCTTCCTAGTCATTTTTTATTAAGACTGGACATTAATAGAATATAAAATGATTAGTACGTGTTATGCTTTTCCTTATAAAGAAAGTACTCGATATCATAGGCTAAAGTATGGAGATAATTAAAGAAGCACATGGGTTCTTGTTAGAGAACAAGTTCACTAAATTAACCTCATATGAGAAATCTATTTAAAACATTACTTGAATATCTATGGAATTAATTCTTATTGTGATGATTGTATAAGTGGTCATTTGACTTGAGATTTCTAAAGTTATCTTGTATTGGCATTGTTTTTTTTATACTACTTGCGACTTGTTCTAGTCAAAGATAGCTTAGTCAGTAGCTATTGGATATATCATGAAACTATATGGAGGTAGTTGAGTGATCAAGATAGGATTTATCACCTTAAAGTAATTACGGAAAATGTTCTATTGTTCTCGATTAGTATTGATTCAAGAAATCCTTAGTCAACGTGGAATGACATTTTGTCAATAGTTTACAAATGTCATTAATTGAATCAATAGCTAATGGTGGAGAACTAATATAATTAGACTCAAAATAGAGTAGACATTAATTTCATGTTCTATGTTTAATTGAAACATTGTATGATGAAAGGATTGAATTATACGAAAATACCATACACCAAAAAGTTAGTCAAAACTACTTTGACATTCCTAAAGATTTGGGTAATCATGATGTGTTGCTAGACGTCAATCTTGATATATAGATATATATTGTTTAATTAGAGAATTAAAGATAAATTAAAATAGTTTAATTTATCTAATCCTAAAAATGATTTAAGATTATAATTTGCATCCATGTCTAACATATTTAGGAATTTAATGAGTCGCAAATAAAGAACGAGTTGAAAAGAGGAAAGATATTTTAATTAAGTTAGACTTGATTATAAAGTTTAAGAAACTTTATGATTAACTGTGAGATATTAGATCTTATTAGGGCATAATAGATATTTAATTATAATTATTTGTAATTTTAATTAAATTTAAATTTAAATTAGAATTTAATTTCAATTAAATTACTAAAGTGTCCAAAACCTATTATAAATAGGCTTAAGTTTTAATAAAGCTAGCACTCTTTGTTTAACCCTCTCTATAAGAGTTACGGAGTTCTCTCAACTTATTCAGCAGATAACATTACAGGACAGACATTTGATCTGCTATAGTGGTTGAGATGAGCCAGTTTCGGAAACGATTTGAAGGATACAACAAAAATATGATCAAGCGTCGGAATAAGATACGAATTAAGATTCATGCCTTTTTATGATTTATGCATTAATTATTTTATAAAATTAAAGTAATCTTAGTTTTTGAGAAATTAAAATACGAAAAATTTTCTTAATTTTTTCACTGTTGTCTAGATCAAATCCCATTTTAATTTCCCAACAGGGAGTACCTTAAAATCATATTTATTCTTAAATGTAGCCATAACTTTGTCTAAATTTTTCTTTTCCATATAGCACCATGGACATATAGTGTCTAAGATGATGTCAATCTTAATAAGCTTCTTCCTAGTGCTACTAGTAATTAATTGAGACATGATGTTTATGTTTCTACTGATTTTCCAAAAGAAGACAATTAAATCCAAAGGCCAAAATTAAATTTTAGACCCTGCTAATTTCACTCAAATACAAGATAAAATTTAACGTCTTAAAGTGAACATTTTCATAGTGTTTTTAAGTCATTGTGTCCAAAATATATTTTAAGTGAAAGAAAATTTTAATGGAATTAAATTTTGGTTTGTCAAATGATATATTGGGACTTAATTTTTATTTAAAATTTAAAATTATTTTTAATATTCTAATTATATTTACTATTTAAATAATATTATTTAATTATAATCAGATTATTTTTAATTATCCCCAAAATCTTTAACCCTAATTCCTAAAATTTACACTTACTACACTAGACTTTTGTCACCATTAGAATTCGAGTCTCGTGTTCTATTTGGTGTCCATTGTCCTTCATTTCTATTGTTTCATCTGTTATAATAGAGACCTCTACCAATATTGTGTTTCGTGCTCCTCTTTCTTCTACAAGATGTTCCTCCTTTATTCTTAATGTTACATCAACTACTTCTACCTCTACTGCCCTCATTTGAAGTCCCTCTACAAAGCCAACACTTGCATCCTTTTTATCCCCATTTTCATCAATTACCGAGGCTTTTTAATGGATAAGTACATATAATAAGTTAATAATATGAAGCGTCATAATTTTAAATGTCACAATTGTTAGAAAATCATATATAAGATATGATTTACCATAAAGATTTGAGTGTGTGTTGGATAAGAAAATTTTGAAATCAATGAAAAACATGTTGAAAAAGTTCTGCAAGTATACAAGTCTCTTATTATGTGGATTATAGCAAAAATTTGTAAGTAATTTTTGTTCTGTTGATCAGTGATACAAGTATGTTTCGATCCTACCACTTTATCTACAAATAAAATTTTCTTACATCGGTAACAAAAAATATTTATTTTTTTACTTGAATTTTGATTAAAAAATATTTATTCCTTGTATATTTGAAATTAAAAATCTTATTATGAATGAAATTATCCACTAGTTTTGAAATTCCTATCATGAATGAGATTATCCATTAATTTTGTTTGAAACTTTTAGAAGAACATAAAAATTAATTTTCAATCTCAAATATGTTATATTTATTTAATTTGAATTGAACTTGTTTATTTTAATTTATAGTGTTTGATTGTAAGAACAATCATTGATAACAACTTAACAATAACGTATGGTTTTCATTTATGTCGGTTTGTTTAAGAGTATATCTTTTTCAAAAGACAACTACATATATATTTGGATTAGTTAACTTGAACAATTATGGTGTTTTTTTAGTGTTTGTGTTGGGTCCCAAAATTTTTTTCTTTTATTTCATTTATTTTATTTTATTTTAATTCATTGTAATTCTTTTGTTATTTCCTTAATTTTG
>JAOQMR010000008.1:13183343-13201568 GCA_027563865.1 Erythroxylum pelleterianum | reverse complement strand
CTCACTCTTTAATGAATTAAAGCACAAGACAATGTATATTTGCTCATACTAACTAAATCAAGATTAAGAACATAAATTTTATTTCTAATGTCCTTAAGAATATGTTTTAATAGTCAGTATAAAACAACCATTCTCAACTTGGTCCAGTTAGATATATACAAAATGTATTAACATATATTCATATTATGCAGATCTCCGATTGAATACAATTAAATAATTGTTCAATGAAAATAGCCATTACATTTGCATGGTTAATAGTATATATCTATCAACTTCTTTATTTATTAATGTTATCAATGAAAGAATATAATAATTAATCAATTAAACATATAAAATTATTATTTTTAGTATCGCTTTTATTTTTTATATAATTATTTGTGTTAAAAATCATTATATTTACATGTTATGTCAATAAAGCTAGCATATACTAAGTTGATAATATTTTATTTTAAATAAATTAAAGATATATGTTTTTGGTTATTACTATTGTTTTAGACTTTTGTGTTTTATAACGTAATTCACTCTTGTTAGTTATGAAATTGAAACTAAACAAACTATGAATTGACTATCCAGTCTCGGGCTCACAGTATCAAGACAACCGGTCTAGAAGATTCGAGCCCTGAAGCTATGATTTGATTCGGACAATCGACTCGATCCGACCCGACCAGTTCCCAATATCTCGGAACAAAACGTCAAACTTGTTCACTTTTATTTCACGTTTTGTATCTGCGCTCTCTCTCTCCCACACGCATTTGTAACTCATCCAGGTCCAACGCACGGTGAGGAAAAGCACGGTTGAGGATCATTTTGTCAAACAAATCTCGGCCTCGTGTTCGTCTTTCTTCCCTCTAAATATTAGAGGTACGCCATTTCGTTTCTCATATTTCTCTCTTTATGTCTGTCTAATGCGTTGGTTCCCCGATTGTTGAACTTCTGTTCCTTTTCTGTTCTCCCCATTTTCCCTGAAACTATCCGGACCCAAACTCACGAATATGATCCACTAAATATTTGGATTCAAGTTGTGCAAATCTTTGACCGGTTAGCGAATTTCAGTTGAAAGTCTAAATGGGTCAAATGCGTTTGTAACTTTTAGCTGCAATTTCGTGGGAATTTTGATTTTTTTTCTCATATTGATCAGTCTCCACTCTCGCTTGCCATTTCATTTGATAATTTTGTTTATTTAGTGTAGGCCATTTGTACTTGCTAGGTTCGTACGTAAATTGTGTAAAAGAAATGGATATTGACGACATAATGGGGGAGACCTCAAGGTCAATGAATCTGCCAACAAAGAGTGCAATTTATGCTTGGGGATATAACCAGAGTGGACAAACAGCCAGGAATGGCAAAGAGCGGCAATGGCGAATTCCAAAGCAGCTTTCCCCTGAGCTCTTTGGATGCCCAGCCGGTGGTAATGCTCGGTGGTTGGATATAGCTTGTGGCCGTGAGCATACTGCGGCTGTTGCCTCTGATGGTTCCCTTTTCACTTGGGGTTCGATCCCTTTCACTTGTTTTTGGATATTGCTAATGTTGTTCCTCTTCTTGTTTTGGGTACAAGATTTCGTTGATTTTGAATCCTTAATAACGTAAGGATCCTGGTTGAATGTGCCTGTGCAATTTGCTTCGACATGAATGCCAAATATTATTAGCATTACAATCTGCATTTGTTAGTTTTTGTTGGTTTTTGGAATGGGAACTTTGACTCTTGTGGTTGCTTCCTAAGTTTGATGATAGCTTGACTAACTTGGAGGGTTGTTCTTGTCTTGTATTTTTCAATCCTCATCCCCTTTTATGTTTTCGAGATATTTACGTAGAGTACCTCTATTAATCACTTGTGTGCATGCCTGTTTCTACATTTCCTACAATGCTAAAGTACTGTCTTTGTTGGTTGTTTGTTCTAACGGCATTATGGGTCTTACCTTGAGAATTTTTTAGGTGCTAATGAGTTTGGTCAACTGGGAGATGGCACTGAAGAGGATAGTAAGTTTCCAAAGAAAGTGAAGCAATTGGAGACAGAGTTTGTAAGATCTATATCTTGTGGAGCACACTGTACAGCTGCTATTGCAGAACCACGTGAGAATGATGGAAACGTGTCAGTGGGCAGACTCTGGGTTTGGGGTCAAAACCAGGTATCACATTTTACAAATTTAAACTGCTTCTTTTCTTTAAAGTTTGAAATTTTTAGTAAACTTTCTTGATTATCACACTTTTATAAGTTATCTACTTATGATGCAGGGATCTAACTGTCCACGATTATTCTGGGGAGCCTTTGCTGCAAATACGGTATGCCCTTGATTAATTTTCCTTATGATATTCCAACAACATGCTTGTGGTGTAAAATGCATTTACTACTCTGTAGTATCTGGATAAGTTGATTTTCATCTTTATTTTACTTCCAGATGTTGCACTGGTATTTTTTTTTTTAATATGTAATAACAATGATAACATACTGGCCTAATGTTTGTCCATTTTCTTATGATCCCTTCATCTTTTCTTAATCAGCATTGAATCCATCCTTAGCTTTAACTAGTATGCTGTAAATGTTATTGGTAAGGCTTGTAAATTTTCTTCCATTTAAAGCGAAGCCTCACTTTGAATCATTACTTTACAAACAAATAATATTAGACAAATCAATAGTAGGATTTAAGAATTTTTTATGCCCAAAGACATGCTCTCCTGGTGTGGATTGTCTGAATACAAATTTCCCAATGTTTCAAAAATTCAATTTAAACATTGGTTGTTCATTATATAAGGAACTAATCAATAAGAGACAAGATTTTGTCAATTTAGATGGTATAATAGGCATGAAGACTTCCTCCATGTTGGAAGCTTATCCCTAGTCCTAGAAATGTTCAATATTCAATAATTGGAATAACTTGGATGGATAGACAAGTGCAAGTTTATATACTCTTTGAACATTTTATATAGTCTTTGTAGTAATGTTCTCATATTTTTTGATGGGGGAGCATTGTGATTCATTCCATCTTATTTTATTTATGTGTGTAATGCTTAGTCACGCAAGCTGGTTTACAATCTAAATATTGCATGAAATCGTAATGTAGGACAAATAAAAGAATTATTAACTAGTAGCTAAAACTCACAAAATTAGAAATATTACTGATATTAGGCTAGTGTTTTAAGGTTTAATATGGCTGGAAGTTAGAATTTTGGTTAATGAAATTTTGTGGTGAACACAAATAATGGAGGTAGGAAACTAGAAATCACTCCTAGGGTCTAAGAATCGCTCTTAGATGAAAGCATCTTATTTTCTAGTTGAAAACTCAAGTTTATAGAAAATTTTTAGATTGCTTGTTATTGAAGGGCTGAATATTCACATATTTATAGAGGAACCCTTATTATAATCTTAAAAAACTAGGATATCATATCTAAAGTAGAATAATATATTTAACTTATTACGACTTTCTATCTGATAAGGAATCATAACACAATATAAATTTCAGCTCTTATCTTTGATGTCAACTCAATTCTCAATCATCATCCCACTAAATTAAAGTTTGTGGTTGACTAATCTTTCCTTATTTATTTCTTTTATAGACTTTAAGTTCTTTTATATCAATTTTCTACGACTTGTTTGAAGTCGTCCTCGATGTAGAATGTGATAAATACTCATCATATAAGTCTGGATTCAACTTCTGAAATTCAGATTCTTAAATTTAAGTACTGTCAAAAATCGATCTTCTTTTTCACTTGACAAGATATTGTCAATATCCTTCATCTCTTGTTGCTACAATTTGTTCATCAAGGGCATCCTCTATCTCCTTTTTAAGATGAGGAATGGTTGGAATTCTTATAGTTGCAGTAGGGGATTGCTCATCGTCTTGCCCATGATAAATGGTTAAGTCCACAACATTAAAGATATGACTTATTCCTATGTCACTTGGTAATTTGAAAACATAAGCATTATCACTTATCTTCTTGATGATCTTATAAGGTCCAGCACTTTGTGAATGGATTTTCTTATATTTTCCTTTTGGAAAACACTCTGGACGAATTCTTACCATTACCATATCCCCGTTATTGAATTCCACCAATTGACGATATTGATCAGCATATTCTTTATAAGACAAGTTGCTAGTCTTTATCTTGTATCTCATCAAAGATGTCCCTAATGTGTTGTGCAAATCCTTCAGCTTCAACATTAACTCGTGTTGTTTGTGGTAAAGGATCTTGGTCAATAGACTTTCTTGGTTAAACTCTTGAGACTATCTCAAAAGGACTCTTACTAGTAGACCTATTTATAGAACTATTGTATGCAAATTCTGCTAGGAAAAATTAGGTCCCAATTTTTTACATTGTTTCCAACCAAACATCTTAACAAGTCCTCCAAACTTCTATTCACCACCGTTGTTTGTCTATCGGTTTGGGGATGGAAAGAACTTGAAAATTGAAGCTTAGTGTTTTTGTTTTCTGTAGAGTTCTCTAAAAATAACTCATAAATTTCACGTCACCATCAAATACGATGGTTAAAGGTAATCCATAGAAATGTACAATTTCTTTAAAGAATAGTTTAGCAGTGTAGACAATATCATAAGTCTTAACCAATATATTTCCAAATGGTTTCATAATGAAATCACATGGCTTTTCTACAACATTGGCATCAAGAACATACATATTATTGCTTCTTGTAGGTAGATGCACTAACTTGCTATCATTGCTTGCAAGTGCACTCACAACTTCTTCTTTATTCCTATGTTATACTAATTGCACATCCTCATTCAAGTCTACTTCTCCTTCATTAGCAATTACAACACAATCGTCATCAGCAACACCAAAGATATCATCAAGTTTTGAACCAACAAGCTCGGGAACCCCAAGTAGCTGCTGGTTAATCTATTAACAGCTTCATGTTTTGTTATTTTAGCTTGTTTTCCTATCCTTTGAACTTGTTCTACTATTGTTTTAGCTTGCTACTTAAGTGTTTGGACTTGTTTTTTTCAACTTTAGGGTTTGCCAAAGAATCCACTTCATTCGGGTTTTCTTCATCTTCAGTACTTTGATCATCCCCTACCGTCAAACTCTCCATATCATCAATTATTTGAGCACCTTCCACATGTATGCTTGATGATTCAAATTGATATACTAAATTTGAGGAAACCAAAATTAGTACATGATTTTTAAACAAAGATTTTCCTGTACGTTGCGTGCTGTTGATCAATATTAGTCCTTCTTGTTTATTACCACGTGCTCCATGTTCAGCATCAAGTATAGGTTCTTGCAATATTCAGAACTATTTCGTCTTGCTCTAAGTCGCTGAATATTCTTCTATATGCCCTTCCACTATGTGTTACCATTGTGAACCAAAGCTCTAATATCAAATTGATGTAGGACAAATAAATAGCTCAAACTCACAAAATTAGAAATATGGTTGATATTAGGATAGTCTTTTAGGGTTTAATATAGCTGGAAGTTAGGATTTTGGTTGCTGGAATTTTGTGGTGAACACAAAAAATGGAAGGTAGGAAATTAGGAATCACTTCTAGAGCCTAAGAATCACTCTTAGAAGAAACCATCACACTTTCTAGTTGAAAACTCAAGCTTGTAGAAAAATTTCAGATTGCTTATTGTTGAAGGTGTGAATACACATATTTTTATAAAAGTTACTCTAGTAGGAATGTGTCCTAACAAATTTAAGTTTTTTTTTTGGAAAAAACAAATTCAAATCTTGTTCTAATAAAAATTTTGTAAATCCTAAACAATTAGGATAACATATCTAAAAGAGAGTAATACATTTAACTTACCATTACTTCCTATCTAATAAGAAATCCTAATATAATCTAAATTTCTGTCCTTATTTTTTATGTCAACTCAATTCTCAATTCTCAATCCTCATTTCACCAAATTAAAGCTTGTGATTGGCTAATCTTTCCTCTTTTATTTCTTTTATAAACTTTAATTTCTTTTGCATCAATTCAATCTTAAAGCTCTTCCTATTTGAATATTTAAATTCAATGTCATCATAATGATAGCTTGAGATTCATCTAATAATTTAAAATGTGTGATATTGCTGTCTGATGCTTATTAGAACTCCAATTGTGTTTCCAATTTTGTATGGTTTGTCAATGTAACCTAGATTTTACAAACTTATTAAGCATCTGAGTTCTTGATGTTGTTATAGAGTTACTCCTAATTCAAAGTGTTCTTAATTATCAGGTTTTCCAGCAAGTATCTTGTGGCGCAGCCCACGCAGTGGCTTTATCTGAGGATGGCTTGCTGCAAGCATGGGGTATATGCTTGTGTTTCTACAATTTCTTTAAAATGCTTAAAATAAATGTTGTGAACAATAGTGTCAAGCTCATATTAGTTGCTTTAAGTGCTGATGGTTCATCTTCATTTTTATGATTTTTATCTGAGAATGATTGTGGAATCTTATTTGCTAATTTCTTCCACCTTTAATCAGTATCGCATTACTCTTTTGATAAATCAGGCTATAATGAATATGGTCAGCTTGGCAGAGGTATTACCTGTGAAGGACTACAAGGGGCTCGTATTATAAATGCTTATGCAAAGTTTCTTGATGAAGCTCCTGAGCTTGTGAAGATTACCCATGTGTCATGTGGCGAGTACCATTCAGCAGCCATATCTGAAAATGGCGAGGTGTAAGTTATCTCAAAAACTATTTATATGGAAATATGTTCTAAATTTTAATCATGAGAGATACAGTTTTCTGCATGACACATATAACTCTCTTTGAAGGTTGGAAAAATCTTCTTATGCGAATCTCACGTCTGGAGATGGGATGCAATGGAAATGCGATGCATTCTAATATGCAAGTCTCTTTTCCCTATACTTGGTCTTATGATAAAAAGAGGAAAAAAGAAAAAGAAAAAACCATTTTAGATTTCGTTTATTTGATAGTACTATTTTTTATTCCTGCGTTGGTCATTCTGTAGTAGAATCTTGATTCTACAATTTTTCCATACAAACCGCCCGCACTTGATCTTAATTGTTATAACTTGATTTTGATGGACTGTACAATTTAACATATTAATAAAAAGTTAGTTTCCCTCTGTGGTAGTTGTTGATTCCTTGACCAATTTCATTATATTCTCAAGTTGTGATAAGTAATAGTCGTTTAGGCTGTACGTAATATGGCAAACTCACCAAACCTACAACTTTTGGCACCACCAGAACTTTATGGTCATCATATACACTTGAAGGGCTAGGTTGGTTTTCATATCTGTTCAAGTAGTCAGCCATGAATGTAAATAGATGGATACAAACATGCCTTTGTTAGTTGGAATTGAGATGCATGTGTGACTAGACTCATTGAATTGCTTGGGAAAAAGTGTTTGTTCTTTTTCTGTTTAATAATGGGTTAAACTTGAAATTGGAAAATTATTTGTTTCCCTTTGTCGGCCTCCCATTGCCCTCCTTTTCTTCTTCCTTTCATTTCCATACCCAATATTGTTAAGTGACAACTTCTTGTTATGCAACTCACTTTGAAATTACCAAATTTATTTGTGAGCTTGTCTTTTCTGCTTCATATGCCTGCCCTGGCTCTCTCTCATGTTTACGATTTATCCATCTTCAAGGTATACTTGGGGTCTAGGAACTATGGGTCAACTTGGACATACTTCTCTTCAGTCCGGGGACAAAGAGCTATTGCCAAGGCGAGTTGTTGCCCTTGATGGAATCTTTGTAAAGGATGTGGCATGTGGTGGTGTGCACACCTGTGCTGTAACTGAGAAGGGAGCTCTCTATGCTTGGGGTGGTGGTCAAGCTGGTCAATTAGGGCTTGGCCCACAGAAAGGATCCTTTTCATTCATTCCTAGTGATTCAGAATCATTTCTCAAAAATCTCCCTGCTTTGGTTGTCCCAACTGGTGTTCAACTTGTTGCGTGTGGACATTCCCACACACTTGTGTCTCTGAAGGATGGAAGGATACATGGATGGGGCTACAACAGTTATGGTCAGGCAGCTAATGAGAAATCTACATATGCTTGGTATCCGTCTCCAGTTGACTGGTATGATTCTGCCAAAAGTTGCAATGCCTTGTTGCAGGTTGTGTACTGTTCTATTTTTATGCAATTCCCATATTGCAGGTGTGTCGGGGAAGTGCGAAAACTAGCAGCTGGTGGTGGCCATTCAGCAGTGTTGACAGATGCTTGTTCCTTGAAAGAATTGTGTGAATTTAGGCTTGCAGATAGTTTGAATCAATCAAATGCCTCAGAGATTGAGGATGTTGCATTAAGAACAGGCTCAGATGGTTTAGCACGTCTTTGTGGAAGATTGAGGTAATATTCATTTGGCTGATGTCTGATTTTCCGGTCTGAAATTTGTTTTTATCGCCTTTTAACTTCACATTGATTTCTTTTCATTCTTTTACAGCAAAAAGTACTTGAAGCTGTTAGATTGTAAATATATGTTAAGACTATGATGTAGGACAAGTAGAAAAATATCAACTAGTAGCTAAAACTCATAGAAACTAGGAAATATAGGGCATTAATTATTGTTAGGCTGTTGAAATATCAAATTTCAGGTATGGATTTCAACTTAGGTCATTGGAATTTCAAGTTTAGGTTAGCTGGAATTTTAGGGTTTGATTGACAGAAATTTAGGTTAGAATTTTAAGGTTTGATATGGTAAGAATTTTAGGGTTTTGATTGCTGAAAACTCGGGTTAAAATTGCTGGAATTTAATGAGGTAAACAAGTAATGGAGGGAAGGGAACTAAGAATCGCTCCTAAGGTCTAACAATCGTTCTTAGGAGAAAGTATCATACCTTATAATTGAAAATTCAAGTTCATGGAAAAAAATTCAGCATCTTCTTAGAAGAAAGCATCATACCTTCTTATTATTACTTCTTACCTGATAAAGAAACCTAGCATAAACTAATGTCAATTTGTAGTTTTTGTGGTCTTCATCGCCATGTTGACTTTTAATCTTCATTCAACCAAATTAAAGCTTGTGGTTGACTAATTTGTCCTCTTTTTATTTCTTTTATAAACTCTAAGCTCTTTTGTATCATTATAGTTAAAGGCTAAAGTCAAGTTTGTAGTATAGCCTATATAATTATGTAAAATTATGTTTTACCTCATATAAATAGAAGCAGAGAAAGAGACTAGACTCAAACCATTCCACAAATCCTAATTCTTCAGTCCTTTATGCTATCAGAGCAGGTTTGGTCCTAACCTAACTCTTAACTAACATTAACTCCTCTTGTGCCTCCTACCAGCAATGCCTACCATGTCGTGCTTCACTCCGGAATTAGTTTTTCCTCTTTCTATGTGGTTGTGTATCATTCCAGCCACTGTAGTGTTTGAATTTCTCAACAGACGATTGGCATTGGATGCGAGTCTCATAAACTCTACCACCTTGTAGCACCTACTTCTCCAGTAGCTTGCACCATGCCTAAGTCTCAAGAACTTCTTCATAATCGTCTTAGTCATCTTAATCTTGTTAGACTTTATAATATAGTCCCTAGTTTTTCCTCCTTGTTTACTTTACCTTGTGAGAACATACTTGTAGGTCACTTCCTAGTCAAGTCCCTAATAGGGCGATTACCCCCTTTTCTCTTGTCCACACAAACTTGTGGGGACCAAGTCGTGCTAGTTCACTGTAAGGATTTTCCTACTGTCATCTTTTTGACGTATATATTTTTAATGAAAAATTGTTTTGAGTTGTTCTCTATATTTAAAAGCTTTTATGCTGAGATTGAAAATAAGTCTGTCCAATTTGTATAGTTTTTATAGTGATTATGCCAAGGAATTTTTTCTGATCAATTTAGTGCTTTCATGGCTTCTAAAGGCATTCTTCATCATTCTTCTTACCCATTTACTCCTCCACAAAATGGATTGGTAAACAAAACCCAAGCGTCGCATTTATAACAAACTTGATGCATGATATATATGATCCAGCTTGAGGGGAGTATTGAATTATAAATATATATTAAGACTAGAGTCAAACCCCTAGTTTAGCTTATATAATTATATTTTACTGAATATAAAATATAAATAGAAGCAGTGAGAGGCTAGCTTCAACATATTCCAAGAATCCTAATTCTACAATTAAACATTGGTGCTGAAGTTTGGTGCGTTGACCTTTTTTCCATGTTTTCTTCCAAAAATATTTGTCTCGACTTTGGTGCCTTTCCCTTGTTATGTTTTCTTCTAACAACTCGTGTCTGCAGGGAACATTTGCTTGACGGTGGTGACTCTGATTATGAAAGTGATGGCATCAAGAGTGGGACGAGCTGATGAAACAGTGGTGTGGGTCATATTTGAACTCGTGTAAATCACCTGCATAGCTAGATTTACTGCAGCCTATTGGGATCGCAAATTTAAGGACTAGACTTCCGTTATTTTATGGAATAGCCACTCTTGTATTGGCACATATTTTATATATATCAGATCAGTGTACTTGCAAATTGGTCATGGATGTTGTATCAGATCAATGTACTTGCAAATTGGTCATGAATGTTGTATCAGATCAGTGTAATTGATTAAGGATTTATAATTGGAACTCCTTGAAACTTCCTATGACTTCTAATGGCTAATGGATCAGGACATTAGGAATATTAACTCCAATTGCTTTTAAAATTAAATATTGTTGCATGATGTGTATCTACTATCATCGCTTTCGATCATCCCTGCTACTTGACAATTGCATTAGGTTTTCTATTTTTATTTTTGTAATAATCGACAGGAGAAACAAAAGAGTTCTCCCTACTTCGACGTTGGAGGTGGAAGTGCTACAACTATGGCCCCATGCGACTCTTCTGTAGAACATCTGTAAGTTGTCATATATAGCTTACCAACATAAGCAAGTCTAATGACTTCCAGTGGTAACATTATCATCAACCAAAACGAATAATGGCAAAAAAGCCATGGTGGTCTTTTCCAGGCACGCATTCCAGATGCAGGAGTGTGGTTTCTTCAAGTAGATGAAGGAGTTTAAAAATTACAATACCTTCAGCAGATGCAGTTTTATCACCATACTACACAGGTTACGATATTGCAGGATATGCTCTTAAGCTAAGCTAATCCTTTTATTCTAGTAGCGATATGATATCTCATCTACTTTCTTGCAATGCTAATCATCCAATGTGGGATGGACATATTGTTAGCAGAGCGAGCTTGAGCTTGGACTTGGATTTGAGCTTCACTTTCCTCAGCTTGAGTGTCGCTGCAAAATTTTTAGTAGTAGTTCATGTTAGCTACTTTCATAAATCATTTATCATTTCCACCTTAACTACGGCATTCTTATGTTTCTTTTAATGAATGCTTCCAAGTCGTTAACATGCCTGCAAACTGTTGCACAATGCTACAACAGAACTGATGGCTGTGATGGCTTGTTCTAACGAGTCTATGACCACTAAACTCTGTCCCGAATCGTTAATTTTACTAGATTATAAAATTGAAACGGTCAAGTTCAACAAAATCCCATCTCATTTCTTAAGACTCGTCAATAAGTATAATGGAACGCGAAGCCAAGTTCAGACTCTTGTTCGACTAGCTCTCAGGTCATTATCAAAGAATGAAGTTAGATTCAAATCTAATTGACAGAAGCAGTTTGGGCAAGAGATATAGGAGTCTACCGTAGGGTTAAAGAAGGCAGTGATGTCATTGGCAGCGACTGTGATGGGGGCTGTTGTGTGGAGGGATTTTGACCATGGTTCTGCTCCTCCAACTGAGTATTCCTAATCACTGACTTCTCTTTCTCCTTCAGCTATTTACAAGTATTGAGCGTGAAAACTTGATTATGTTAGAACCTGCAAGCAGTTTATAAGTCTTGTTTATAGAAGTTGAAACGCAATTTACCTGCTTTGCCAATAGATTATTATGCTCCTGCAATGCCCTTTCCTGGAACAACCTTTTGCTGTTAGATGACAGATGTTTTATTTAAGCTTAATTGCCATGCAAAATGACATCATGTACCAACATGCATATGATGCGCCTGTTATGAAGGTCGATAACCTCAAGGTATGTTGCACGCTTTACGTCTATAAAAGGACATTGATTTGGTAACATTTTGGAACTTTCTACATATCCATGAGTTTTTTTCTTTCCCATTATCGCGGTGAGGTTGTGGAATGAACAGGTCCAACTAGTTCTTTAAAGGGCAACAGTTCCAACTTTCCAGGTTAGTATATAAAGCACAAGAATGGTGACGTATGATGTGAACGGGATGGGTGTCTTCATACTTGGTAGCGTTTGGAATTCAACACATGAGGTTGTAATGCAAAAACGTAACAGAATAAGTGCTCTTGGAACCAGACATAAGTTGTTCTGGAGATTCTCTATCTGCTACCTTTTATTTTTCCCTGTTTCCTAGTGTTTTTGGTTTTAACCTCATCTGGAACTTGTTGATATGAAAATACCTAAATTAACCTGCGAGTCTTATCACTCTAGATTCTCATCCATCTCCTCAATATTTTATACTTGGGATTTGAGTCTTCTGAAAAAAGGAAAAACAATATGCATCACCAGTTCACGACGCTTGAGATTCACCTTTTTCTGCAGCTGGGAAATATACTCTTCAATCAACTGACTCTGCAAGTGTCAGACAATTATACTGAGTAGGAAACTTCACATACATAACATTGTTTCTCCCAAAAAGAAAAACACTCAAGTTTGTAGAATGGTGTTAAATTCACCTTTCTTGATCGTATGCGCTTAAGGGCAGAATCAATTTGTTGCTCCAACCGTTGGAGCTCTCTCAGACTCATGGGATCTAATTCTTCTCCAGCACAGTTCCTAAGTAATTCATGTAACATGTCAGAAAAACATGCGACGTAAAGAGGTAAGCTGTGGGTAGAATGCTTTTTGTATTGTTCTAACATTCATGATTGCACCTTAGGTTTCTCTGTAGGACTTCATCTCTAGCCATCAGTTTAGGTTGTTCCAGAGTCCAGCTTCCCTAATCAGAACCCACCAAGATGTGATACTAGATGATGAGAAATGTTTAGCTCATGCTTCACATGTATACTGAAATCAGAACATTTTGACCAGCAAAGAAAAAACTGACCAATAATATAAATTGATACAATTTCCAAGAATACTCTTAGCATTTTAAGATGCAACTTTGGCAAAGTAGAATAAATTAAGAGCTGTGACAAACACGTAGCCAAAGTAGAGTCCCCATACACTAGTTTAGGGTTGGAGTTCAATGTTTCATTAAAGGCAAAGTTAAAAGGGTATAATATATAGATAAAACAAAAATAAGTAGATGTTACCTGTAGTCCAAACTCATTTGGAATCAGCTGCCTATCTGCCTGTGAATATTTCACATATCTTTGTAGAGTATTGCCCAAGCTGTTACGGAAGGAGAAGTTCAGATGTTATATATGTTAACAAAGTATGAGATTTAACATCAACAATAAAAAAATTTAACTAGTGCCTCGCATTTGATCTTCAAATACACAAATGAGTGGACTTGTGTATGGGGCATCAAGTTCTTGAGCCACAATAACTCTAAACTGAGTCCAGATCTTCTGTCCAGTTTTTATGGTGTCTTATTGTGTCCAGTAAATCTCAGTCATTCATTTATACGGGCTCCACGTTTATTTATGTGGAGCCCGCACGAGACCGGCATAAATGAATGATTGAGATTCGCTGGACACAATAAGACACTATAAAACTGGACAGAGGATTTTGTTCCCTCTTAACTAGGATTGTGGCCTACACCTAAGCTATCTCTTCAATACAGCTTCCAACACCTTTCTACAACTAGATCTTATACAGCTTCAATTCAACGTCAAACCATCCAAACTAAGATAATCCCCACCTGCTTGGAGGGTACATAACCAACATACTCCCACACAAGGATTTAAAACATTATCAATTAATTTGTAGGACTTTCCTCGCTGCACGCATGATTCAAAAAAATCAGCAATCACTACCACTACACCAGAGGTAAGTGTGATCTAAGCCGGGGTTGCTATAGCAGTCTTATTATGAACCACAAGACAAGATACATAACGTAACAAATCCTTGATGGGAACTCCAGAGATGATTCATTCGCTTTGCTAGTCAATCAAAATATATTATATTGATTCCATAATAATGACAAACTATTATACAGAATTGTTAAATAAAATGCTTCAAGAGCTTTTGAATATAGCTGCAAATATGTTTAGAAAGATCTAGTAGTAGAAATGGTGTAGACCTGATTTTAGGAGTATTGTTATTTCATGCTCTTTAATTTGTTGCGAGTTTTTGATAGCTAGAATTTGACTGTTATATTATTCTTTATTTTATACTCGTCGTGATTTATAATTTTGGTGTATAAATTAATGTTTTATCATTGAATAAAATGAAGATTTTTTTTTGTAGTCCATAAATTAGCTTGTTTCTGTTAAATATTTATACTCTATTCAGTCACAGATATTTAGAAGCTTCTTTTCAATGGCATCTCAAACTATTTGATGGAACAAATTATTAAGTATGGGGTATTAGAATGGAAATCAATCTTGATGCTAATGATTTAAGAGAAGTCATTGAAAGTGAATATGAAGTTCATATGCCAAATAATCTAACAATGGCATAAATTAAAAATTATAAGGATAGAAAACAAAGGAAATTAGAGGGAAGATAATTAAAAAAAATCTTGGATTTCTTAAAGTAAGAGTATATAGAAAATGAAAGGTTAGAGGCATGCAAGTTATGATTATGATCGAATTTGAAATGCAGAAGATGAAAGAATAAAAAATAATTTAAGGAGTATTATGACAAACTACTTAACATAATTAGCAAGGTAAGACTTCTTAGTATGGACTTCTTTTATTCAAGAATTGTTCAAAAATCCTAATTATAATTCTTGAGAAATTTGAGGCCATAATTTTATCATTAAATAATCCTAAACCTGTCAAGTATTACATTCACATAATTTTTAAATGCACTGCAGGTATAAGAATAAAAGGAGGCTTATGATAAAAGAAGAATCCACCGAGAAGAATTTTTAAGCAAAGTCCCATAATAACAAAAATAGAGGCAAAAACCAAAAGAAACAAAATTACAACAAGTTGTCGAGATCAAGTTTAGGTATAATCAAGAATAATAACAACAATTACACCTCTCAAACCTATCCATCATGTCCTCGTTCTAAGAAAACTAATTAGCCACAAAAATCAATAGCTACAAGAAGTCGATGTTGTTGCTAATTTATCACAAGAGGAGCATCTATTTGTGGCATCATATTTTGCCAGTACTAGCTCTATAGAAAGCTGGCTAATAGATAGCTACTGCACAAATCACATCACTTATAACTATGAGCTACTCAAAAAACTTGACAAAACTACTGTTTCCATAATCAATATTAAGGATGGAGCATACATTGAAGCAAAAGGAAGAGAGACAATAGAAATTAGAGGCATATCATGTCTAAACATAATCAAGTTCTATTTGAAAAAAAAAGTTCTATAATCAAAGATGCTAATAGAATAAGGGTACTTGAAGTTTAAATGCAAAATTTTGCTTTAAACTTACTAGAAGTAGAGCAAGCTACATTATATATACAAAAAAGTAATGTGGTGTTTTGACATGGAAGATTGGGGCACTTCCATCATATTGCCTTACTCTTTATGCAAAAGAACAATTTAGTATAAGGATTACTTAAATTCAAAAAGGAGCTTCTAACATGTGTTGCCTATCAATACAAGAAGTAGATAAGACTTTATTTTTCACAAAACAAACAAGGCCTACAAAACTATATAAAAGCTACATTTAGTACATAAATGAGAGAGAACATCATAGAACACCATCATTAAATAGAAGTATCATATTACTTTCACTGATGATTATACAAGAATATAATGGATTTATCTGGTGAAGTTTAAGTCTGAGGTTAAAAACATCTTTTAAAAGTTTAAATCTTAGGTGATAACTCAAAATAAATGCAGAATATAGGTGATTAGGCTAATAATGGAATTGAATGTATTTCTATAAGATTTAATTTTTGTGAAGAACCTGGCATTGAGCACTAATTGTCTGCACCATATACCCTCAGCAGAATGGCATTATGGATAGAAAAAATGATTATAGAAATGAACAAATGCTGTTAAATAATAAAGAGTTATCAAATAAATTATGGGTTAAGGATGAAAATACAATAATCTTTTTGTTGAACAAATTACTAACAAATATACTGTTAAAAAGACACTATTTGAAGCATGGTATGGTTACAAACCAAGACAGCTAAATTTGAAAATATTTGGTTGTCTATATTTCTCTTATAATCCATATGTAAAGAGAGACAAATTGGATAATAAAGCAGAACCAAGAATCTTTATAAGCTATAACTCAGTTTTAAAGCCTATAAGATCTGTCTTCCACAAAACCATAAAGTAACTATAGCAGGGATGTCTAATTCCTTGAGTTAAATAGCTGGAGTTAGGAAGATAACAAGAAACTAGTATTCTAAAGGAAGAATAACAATGTTAATAAAGAACTAGTCTGGAGAACTAGATCACTTTTGAATATTTATCAAAAGTGTTATAATATAAGTTCAGGTTATATTTATTTTTAAGTTTATAAATTTGTTTTTCTTTTCCTTTTAGATTTTTCTATTTTATTTTGCATTATACTTATTTAAGCAGCCAAACCTTTCTTCTGCTTTTTTTTTATGATGAATAATTTATCCACTCCATAGATGGAATTTGGCTAAGAGTATGAAGAGGATATAACAAACAATAAGTGGATAATTTTAATGAAAGATAAGCTTAAGATGATTAAGAAAAGCTAAACTTGAGAGTTGATGGACACGTTTAGATATAAAAGGACAATTGGTATCAAGTGGGTTAGATAACCAAATTTAATCTTAATGGTTCTATGAACAAGTACAAAGCAAGACTAGTTGTCAAAATATATGTTTATATGTTTGGAATGAAATTTATGAAACCTTTACCCTAGTTACTTGATTGGATACGATAAGAATATTGTTAACTATTGCTCACAGAAAAACTAGCTAGTACACCATATAAATGTCAAATAAGTTTTTTTAGAATGATTACTTAGAGGAAGAAATTTTTTTGGAGGAATATGAATGAATTAAGAAATGGCAATTGTTTCAAATAGATGCCCAAAATGCCTTTTTAAATGGTAACCTTTTTAAGAAAAGTGTATATGTGACCACCTTCAGGTTATGATCATCCTCTAAATATTGTTTGTCACTTTAAAAAGGGTCCCTATTTCCTCAAATAAGTCCCTTAAGCATGTTTTCTATTTATAGATACTTACAGTTATAGACATGTCTTATAGATTTTTATGATTTAACACTAAAATATAAAGGATTTAGTGAGTTTAAGCACTTATTTCATTCGGTTTATTTTTATTAAGGAATAAGGTAGGACTAGCTAGAAATAAACATTAAGATCACATGGCTTACAATTTTCATACTACACATGCATATTTAATCCATGTCATTAATTATATTCATTTATGCGACCATGAATGTGATAGCACTACAGACCCAGACAGCACTATAGGTCCTAAACCCATAGTGACTTATGCTAGGAGAAAGAGGGAGCAGGGACTGAACACGAGTCTTATACCCATGTTGACTTATTCTAGGAAAGTCAAGGGGGTGAGTCAGCTAACGGTTAGAGGGGAATTCGTTAGAGGAGAGAGAGAGATGAGATACTATGTATGGGAGGGGGTAGTAGAGTAGGGTATCTTTTGGTTATTGCACTGTCTCGGCTGTTAAGCTTGAGGGGCCATTGTTGGCTGGAGCATAGTCCTTGAGGAATTTCCTACGAGGCTATAGCTATTATCAATAATATCACTATATTTTCATCCATTTGCTTATCATTGGTGCTTTCATTGAGAGGCCCGGTGCATGCAAACGAGGATGGCGCAACAGAAATGGGAAGCAATGGATGCTCGAATGCTAGCGGTAGAGACGAAGTTGTTGGACCATTCGGGTCAACTGGGGAATTTACATAAGGGAGTCGACGAACTTACCAGGGCGTTAGCGGCGATGCACGCCGAGATGCGAGAGGGATTCCAGTGCCAGACTGTCCATCGAACACCGAAAGTAGGGTCCAGCTCCGTCGACCGTGGAAAGTCGGTACAGACGGTAGAAGGGGGAAGCGGTGTAACCTCCATGCCGTCGGAGGAGTATCAGCTCCGAGCCAAACGCATAGAGCTCCCTCCATTCCAAGGTGACGATCCAATAGGATGGGTCTCACGTGCGGAAATGTATTTTGCAGTCCAAGGAACACCACCCGAGCTTCGGGTACAGCTGGCTCAGATCTGCATGGACGGTATGACTT
>JAOQMR010000008.1:13133365-13183243 GCA_027563865.1 Erythroxylum pelleterianum | reverse complement strand
AGCACACTTCAAGCCGACTGTGGGCTGGAGACCCACGGGCGGCCCACGAGTCGGGCCTCCCAACCCGACTGTAGGGGAACGCAACTGGGTGGGTCCACGAACTGATATGAACTGACCCCAGGTGCCCACCAGCAACGGTGCAAACCAATGGGGGACTCGGGAGGGAAAGTTGATCGGCATCCCGGCATGGAGAGAACCACCGACGGACGACCCAAGGGGACCAGAAACCTTTCCTACCAGGAGTTGATGGAACGACGAATCAAGGGATTATGTTTCAAATGTGGGCAACACTATGGCCCTAACCACATCTGCCCCGATAAACATCTACGGCTACTGATTTGGGAGGCAAACGCAGAAGAAGAGGGAACACCTTCTGGAGTTGAGCATAAAGAGACGACCACAGTGGGAGAAGCATGGGAGATGGTCTGTCGGGTGCTAGAAGGAGTGCCAGAGGATAGGGAACTAGTTCAATCCAAGACTCTGAAAATTGAGGGCAAGTTATTAGGGATTCCCATCTTGCTCCTCATCGACAGTGGGGCAAGCAACAACTACCTGTCGCAGGACTTGGTGAATACCTTGGGATTGCCGGTTGTTTCAACAGCTGCTTATGGAGTGAAATTAGGAAATGGGACCAAGTGTTTTTCACAGGGTCAGTGTAGGGGATTGTCGGTGATAGTTGGGGATGTGGAATTGAGGATTGATGCTTATATTTTACAGCTAGGAGGCATCGAACTGGTCTTGGGGGCTGAATGGTTGGAAACCCTGGGAGAGGTAAGGGTGGATTTTAAGCAGAAAACTGTGAAGTGGGGATTTGAGCAGGGAAAGGAGGTGGTAACCTTGAGGGGACAGAGCAGTGAGCAGCCCCAGCAGCTTTCGGCCTTGCAAGGCATGCTACATACCACTGAACATTTGCTTATCAAGATCAGCCAGCATGGTCTCCATATTGGAGAAATGACTGTAAGAGAAACCTCAGCATTCTCTGCAAGATGCCAAGGAGTTGGATCTCTACAGGAGCTCCTAGCGGAATTGTCCAGAAGAGAGAAAGTAGCTTATGAAAAACCTGATCCTAATATTGATGTCTACATGAAGGCAGCAGCAAGAGAAGGTCAGGAGTCCAGTGTTGTCACAGATTATGTCTTAAGGATACTGGGATTGGAAATTTGTGCTGACACCATGGTTGGGAATGAGATGATAAGGGGAATGTCTGGAGGACAAGGGAAGTGTGTCACAACTGGTGAAATGCTGGTTGGACCATCGAAAGTTTTGTTTATGGGTGAGATTTCTACAGGATTGGGCAGTTCAACCGAAATTGATGTAATAACTCCATTTGATAGAAGTAAGAGCCACCCTGCTGCCTTGACCACTGAAAAGTATGGAATTGGGAAGATGGAGCTACTAAAAGCTGGCATGTCAAGAGAGTACTTGCTCATGGAAAGGAACTCCTTCGTCTACGTTTTCAAGATTAGCCGACTTTTAGTAATGGTATTCATGACTATGACACTTTTTCTGCGAACAAAGACGGCTACCTGGGTGTTCACAACTTATTATGTCATGGGATTTGATCCAAATTTTGGAAGGTTTGCTAGGTAGTACTTTCTGCTTGTGCTTGTTAATCAGATGGCCTCTGGACTGTTTTCGGTTCATTGCTTCACTTGGAAGGGTAAACCTATTGAAGAAGCTTCGTGGACAGCTGCAGATCAACTCAAACAACAGTTTCCTTCTTTCTGCCTTGAGGACAAGGCAGATTCTGAAGAGGGTGGAATTGATAGCGCTACGGACCTAGACAGCACTATGGGTCCTAAACCTATAGTGACTTATGCTAGGAGAAAGAGGGAGCAGGGACTGAACACGGGCCTTATACCCATGTTGACTTATTCTAGGAAAGTCAAGGGGGTGAGTCAGCTAACGGTTAGAGGGGAATTCGTTAGAGGAGAGAGAGAGATGAGATACTATGTATGGGAGGGGGTAGTAAAGTAGGGTATCTTTTGGTTATTGTACTGTCTCGGCTGTTAAGCTTAAGGGGCCATTGTTGGCTGGAGCATAGTCCTTGAGGAATTTCCTACGAGGCTATAACTATTATCAATAATATCACTATATTTTCATCCATTTGCTTATCAGAATGAGCTTAATCACGATAACTATAACAAAGATTTCTTTAATCCTATGTTAATATAATTGATATACCAGATAGTTTAAAGATGATTTTATAATAATAGTAATTTTGAGATCATAAGGTCTATTATGACATAAAATCATAAGGTATTATATATATGAAGTCCAAGTGGGAGATTGTTGGAATTTTTAATAGACTTACATATATATATATAATTCCTTGGCTATTATAAGATTTCACCTAAGACTAAAAGTGATATATTAAGGTTTTAGGTTAGTCAACCTAAATCGTCTAATTAAGTATAGGTTATTATATATGCAGAATAGTATTGTATTCCCAACTTATAGTAGGCAAATTAGGAATAAGCACTATACATATAATTAAGTAGTTATAGTCCTAAAGAGAACATAAAGGTTTCTTTTCTAATATCCTATCGTTGGAAAAGACAGACAACCTATATGTATCTCTTGTAAGGCCAAAATTCATAAAGAGTCACAACAACTCAATCAATTTTATTTTATGGATTCATGTATGCTTTCACAATCAAGTTCATCTTTAATAACTTGACATGATTAATTTGGGTTCTTATTATAGATTTATATTAAATCTAACACCAAAATATTGTTTGTCATTTTGAAAACTTTCTCTATAGTCTCAAACAAGCCCCTCGAGCATTGTTTATTAAATTTAGCTCTATTGTTCAATAGTTTGGCTTTATTTCTAATCCACATGCTAATGCCTTATTTTGACACATAGATAGAGGTTGTGTGCTCTTACTACTATATAGATGATATAATCCATAAGGCTCCAAAATATACCCTAGATAAAATGTAACATATTTATGAAAGTACATGTATGATATGAGTTAAAATTGTGCTATGATTTGAAAATGAAAGACATGTGACTTGAATTTTGGTATTGATGGACCATAGTCAGTGAATTGGAATTAATGGAAGCCATTAGAGAATTGAGGTATTATAATGTACATTTGGACTAGAAAAATTGTCAATGACAAGTTAAGTTAGTACATCAAAATTAGAATGATTAAGCCTATGAATCATTGACATTTGACATCATTCAATGTGTGACATTTGGCAACATAATTTGAGGATAAGTGGCATCATTCATTGTGTAACAAATGGCCTGACATGTTGGAGACATTTGGCAGCTTACATGGAGGGCAAATCGGCATCATGCATTAGAGACATGTGTTAATGTTTAATGAAGACACCTAGCAGCTTAGGTGTCAAGGCTACCCAAAGAAACTTCAACAGACTTCATTTGACTCTCTTCTCTCCACCGAAATGATCTCTCTTCCTTGCTTTGAATTTTAATTTGCTTTTGTTGTACTATCACATTAAACTCCTTGCCATATGCTGCATGAAGGAGCTATCTCATGCGATTTTCTAGGTTAATGTACTTTGGGTGTTAAAATCATACTACATCTATCTTGATTTTGGAAGTGTATGAGTTGCTTGGTAGGGGCTATAATAGTTGGTTCTTTAGAGTTGAATTTGAAGTTTAAAGAGGTAATACAAACTTGGTATTCTGTTATAACATATGTCGTTTGATGTTTTAAATGGATCAATTGTGTACTGAATTAGGAAAGAATTGAGTTTAGATACATGCTGGAAACTGGTTAGAAAGTGTAGTTCCACTAGACAGATATCGATATTTTAAACATATCTTGCCCTGTAGGTATCCAAATTGGATGAAGTTAAATTATTAAACTAGAAAGATATATCTACAACTTTCATGAAGGAGTCGAATTTGATTTCTGTTACTAAATGTGTCAAAATTTGGCTTGAAGTGGAGTTTCTGGATTCTGTCACTGTTTATGAATAGTATGTAGTGTTTTGGAGATAACTTTCAAAATACTGAACCAAATTGCACAAAATTAGTGTTATTAGAAACTTAAGACATAAAGAAACAATTGTTTAGAAAGTTTGGCATAAATTCTTCATTTTTAATGTCAAAATGATCGTGTAAAAGTGACCCGAAAGTATGTTTTAGGAAGAGCTGGAAGAAGTTGGAATAAAAGGGAGTACATGATCGTGCACAAGCATGATCGTGACTCTAATGGGTCATGAAGGGTTTGCACGATCGTGATAGTTGAGGATCAACTGGAAGTGCACGGTTGCACAATCGTGCACAGTGAGGGTATACTGCTGTTTGACAGCTTTGAACACCCTTCACTCTTTTAGCCATACCTTCTTCCGACCTCCAAATGAGTTGATTTTTGATTCGGATTAAACTAAAGACATGTGGCTGCAACTTTTTTTTGAAGAAATTGAATTGTAATTCTGTCACTAAGAATTCCAAAATCAGGCTTGAAGTTGAGTTAAGAGTTTTGTTGTAGTTTAGAATAGGCCAAAGAGAATTTGTCATTAAGAATACGTTGTTGTTTACCAAATGTTCAGGTCTGAAATTTTGGAAATGTTTTATGAATGAATGAGAATTTGAATATTTTATGATATGTTAGTTTGTTTGGAATCTATGTTTATGTCAATTTGAACAAAGTTGAATATTCTACAATATGCTCCTCACATGAGGATTCTGAATTGAGCTTATTTTATTTTAAAACTGTTAAGTCCTAGTTGTGGGTAAATAGGCATATCTAGAAGGGTCTGCAGCTGCTCCTGTGACACTTTGGTGTCTCCTGTTATTGAGAAATAAGTCTCTACTGTTCTGTGATACCGATCATGATATCTTCTATATAAGTCCCATTACCCACTTCTGTAAAAGGAATTAGTAGTCTAACTTGTTTTGTATTCTGATACATGTTTAGTTTTGATATAAACAAAGTCTGTTCTGATTCAGATCATGTTCTACTCTGAGGGTTTATACCCTATTCTGATATGAGATTTAAATGATTTGCTTCAACATGAGAATTATTCTATAATGATAAGTTATGTTCGGTTCTAAGATACATTGTGTTTGAATTCTGATACTGGTGAGTTTTGCTTTGGAACAAATATATATTCTGTTCTATTATGTTATATTCTGTTCAGTGATTTATGATATTTGGATTGTTTTTGAATATGTGAATGCCTTGGTGACTGTTAAAGATAGTTGTCAATATGTATCCTATTTAGTTATTCCTCACTAAGCTATATGCTTAACACGGTGGATTTTCCTCATGTAGGTTCAGATAGAAGGGTATAAAGATTGGGACAAAGACAACCGCAGTGGCCAATGAAGAGTGTGTTTTGTTTTGGGAAAGCATGTTTGCATTGTATTTAATAATAGGAGACATGATGTACCTTGTTTATCAGTTTGTAAATATTGTAATACAGAGTGTATTTGAACTTAAGATTTGTATTTTGTTAAAAACCATTGTATGATATGTTCTGTTTTGTTTAATGGTTTGTAATGTCATGACCTTAATTTAGGATGGTTTTAGATTCGAAGTATGTATTTGGATAAACTCAATGTGCTGGTTAAGGTTTGTAATATCCTGTAAGAAATTTGTAATAACCTTTATATCAGTTGGCTTTTGAAATTATAACATGTATTTGGATAAATACAATATGTTTGATGTGTTCTGTTTAAAAACAACTTTTAATGAAAGGTAATATACGTTTGCTTGAGTTTTTGAGAATGCTTGTAATTAATGTTTAGTATGTTTTGAAAGGTTTCCATACTGTTTTGTGTGACACTTGCATATCCTCCTAGGGGGTATGTGGGTGTTACATAATCATTACTGCTAATGAGCTTGGTGGTGTTACAAAATTAAAACAATACCTCAGCCAAAACTTTAAGATGAAATATCTAAGGCGTCTATTTTCTTAGATTAAAAGTCTTTATGATGATTTAGGCTATTATCTCTCTCAAACAAAGTATACTATTGATCTCTTATCTGATGCAAATATAAGTAATAATAAAATTGTTTTTATCTCTCCTAAGGGTGATGTTTATCTCACACTAATAGATGGAAAACCTTTGAAAGACCCAACCTTGTATCGATAACTAATGGGAAGCTTAGTATACCTTACAATTACTCATCTTGAAATAGCTCAACAGTTTACATTTTGAGTCAGTTTATGATAATTTTCCAAACCATCTATTATACTATAGTGCTTTGTGTTTTATGATATATTAGAGGTACCTTGCTTCATATATTTAACTCTCAACATCCTCCTTTTTGGAGCTTCATACGTATTCTGATGTTGATTAGAGCAGAGATCATACTGATAAGTGCTTTACAACTACATTTTGTTTCTTTCTTGGTGATTCTCTTATTTCATACAGAAGTAAGAAATAAACAATTGTAATTCGTTTTAGTACTACAATTGAATACCATGCTTTTGTTGACACTACTTCTAAACTCTTATAACTACGTTGACTATTACAAGATATGAGAGTTGAATATTCATCAGCTATTACGATTTATTAAAATAATTATAACGTTATTCAAATTACTCATAATGAAGTATTTTATGAATGTTAAGAATGGTTGTTTCTGTTAGTAGTGTGCCCTAGGCCAATGAACATATGTGACTTTTGTACCAACATTATGACTTATTAATAATATATTATGAGGTATTCTTTTATATATGTATGTATATCATTTATGTAATGTGATTTACATTCTATGAATAGTATTATGCTTATGTCATCAAGTATGTGACTTGATAGTAAAACCATAAGCATTATAATATTATTCTAAATTGTCCCTAGCCGATCGTTATTGGTGGAACAATAATGAATTAAGGCTAGTATATATTTTGATTGATGATCACGTTTTTCTAATCATAAATATGAGTTATCAAATCAGAAACATAGATATATGTTAGAGAACATATATTGGACCGATCAGAGAGAACACTATATGGTTTCATGTCATCATGGTTCTCTACATGAGGAATTCAGTGTTTTGACCTTAGACTAAGTTATTTTTAATCAAATAACAAGTAGTCTTATGTTGGACATTAAATGAATCATGCAGAGGGATGTGAATGATGTAGATGAGATTTGTACCTCTCTTAAATGAGAGAGATATCATTTGGACCTCTTGACAAGTATGACTGAAGAAATGCATGGCCGTGCTCAATTGAATTGATGAGGAGTCATCAATGTCATTTGTTATAATCAGTTAACTTGGGGATCAACAAACTATGATTAATCAAAGGTTGACATGTACCATGCCTTGTGAGTAATCTTGATTTCGTGTTACAAATGGACTGAGCTTATAACCATGGTTACAGGTTAAATTGGATTACCGATCCTCATTTGATTTGGGTAGTCATAATATCTTGTTAGAGGCCGCTTATAACTTATGGGCCTTGAAGTATAATCAAGCTCATTGCCAACATCAAATGAGCCTACATGATCGTACACAGAGAGTGATGTGATCTGAGCTTATTTTCTTGGGTCTAATTTATTAGGCATTTAATAAATATATGTGGATATATTTATTGAGCTAGATTGAATTAAGTTGTCTGGCTTTTATTATATGAGATATAATATGGGCCGAAACTTATTTTGCTTCAATAATTTCTAATAGGAATAGGGATTAGGTTTTCTCTATAAATAGAGAAACTTATGTCTCATTAGAGGAGAGACGAAAACCCTAGCCACCTAGACCTAGTTGTTTGTTCTTCCTTAGAGAGAAAAATTGTGCGGCGTTCATAAAGGGTTTTAGAATATGCTAGCATACATTAGCCGTTGCCCGGATCGTTCATCCTCATGTGGATATCGGTAGAGGACATTCGCGCATTGTAGTGTCTACAAATATGAAAAAGAAACAACTACCAATCGGCATCAAGAGGTAATTTCATACGTATTATAATTTTCAGTTACACTTCTTGTTGTGTAGTATGATCCATTCCGTTGCGTATTGTGAATACCCGGGCCATAAGCGATCCAACAGTTTCTTATCTGTCATTATCTTCAGTAAGGAACTATCTCTTTTATCTCTGTATCAACTCATGATGAAAAGATTGACATATTCACCAAAGTTTAGTTGCCAACTCGATTCAATGAACTAGTTAACAACTTCAAGTTGGTTTCATTATCACTATCTGGAGTTTGAAGGGGTGTTAATCAACTAAAATATAGAGTAATAACTTCACAATAATACAAAATATTATGTAAAATATTTAGAAAATTAATTATAATTAATTCCTTAATTATTTTTTAGTTCATGTACTTATAGCTTTATAAATAAAGACTTCTTATACATATTCAACACATAACAATAATATATTTTTCTCGTGCTCAACTATAATAAAAGGAGCCACTTTTTTATCCAATCATGAAGTTAAGATTTGAAAAAGAAATGCCACTATAGTCAAAACATGCAAAAAAAAGTTTCATGGAAGAGTGGCTTCAAGCCATCCTCTCCATCATTTGATGGAGGCAAATATGAAGAAAGGGATGGAACATAGCTCAAATGACCATTAAATGAAGAAAAATCACTTGCAACCATACAATTGGTAATTATACATTAAAAAAAGTTAAAGATATGAAACTCCTCTATAGTTTAAGAAATATTAGAAAAAAAAGCATAATCTTTAAAATTCTCGAATAAACTCTTTGAGGTTTTTGATTTTCAATAAAAAAACACTTATTAGATTTTGGCCAAAATTAATGACAAAACATATGCAACATAAATATTACAAATGAACGAATCGAATATTGCTTACATGACAGTCTATCTCATCTCTTAAACTCGAATCAAGCTAATTAAACTCGACCTAAAATAATAATTTATTATAATTATTTTAAATTAATAATTTAAATCGACTTTAATTAGTTCAATTTGAGCTTAAAAGTTAAATTGAGTTATTATATTAGTAATATTTGATTAGTTTATATATGATGTTCATATTGCATATGTTGTATATTATTTTTTAACCAAAATCTAACAGAAGGAATTGTTCTAAAATGTTAAAAACCAAGAATTTTTTAAGAACTTTAAAGCTTAAGGAGTTTTTCTAAAATTTCTTAAACTATAGAGAAAGTTACGTCTTTTACCCTATATAAAAAAATCTAAAATTTGAAGCACATTCCTATAGATCTTAGTATTTAGTATGTATAGCCCATAAAATTATATGAAATTAGGCTAAATTGATTGCATCCTATAATTTCTCATTCCATTTTACCTAATCTATTCAATTTTTATCATACACATATATCTTGAATTTCTCATTCTTTTTTTATATCTATTTCGAGTTCACAATTTTAGTAATACTTGAGAAATGTGTGTTTTAGTAGCAATAGCTTTTGAAGGAAGCACTAGACTAAGCCCTAGTTTAGTGGAACCTTATTTTTTACAGGCCTAGTTTAGTGGAACCTCATTTTTACAAGAATCCGTACGTTGGTAGAACTCTAAAGTGAAGCATTTCACTATTTTTGGCATCCTACATAAAGTGGGTGTCAAATCCTATATTAAAAAAAGGAAGAGTCTGTAAAAATAATATTAATCAATTTTTAAATAACTATTTTTGGATTGGATTAAACAAACAATATCAAAATAGACCTTTATTAGTATAGGATTGAGTATGGAAAAATCAATTAAAAATTAGTTGGCCTATAATGCTCGAAGATGATAAGGACAAGAAATGATATCAGTACTTAAAATCGTAAGTAATGAGTGGCTCTTAAAAGGCTTCTAAAAAATAGAGTGAAAAACAAAAAAAGATTTAATACTTTATCGAAAAATTCTTAATTAACTACTTTTGAACTATAGTTCTCTTATACTCAAAATAGAATTATTATATTATAGATTTATATGCTTTGAATTTATTATACAATAAAATAGTAACATTATTTACCAAAAACTTACACTTTGAAGATATCATAAATATACTAAAAATTATACTTTAAATAGAACTAAAATTTTCTTAAATAAAAGGCATAGTAAAGAGTTATATTATGGAATGAACATATTTTCACTAAATTAACCAGAAATTTTCACTAATTTTAATGAGGACATATTATTTAATTAAAGAGAACAACTAAGGGAATTAGTGTACGGTATCATTAAAACTAGCTGAAATTAAATCATCTATGTGATATCAAGTGCCTTGGGAAAGTTTGAAGGACTAAAGTAGTGTCATGAGATGATTTTGATTGGTGTAGTGAAGTCCTGTCAGTTTTGAGATCTATCTTGTTTATGGATGATCATTAATTAGAACTCAACCTTGTTTGTAATTTTGCTTAATGCATCCATTCTCTTCAAATATTTTCCTTTATTTAATCAATATTAAGGCCCTAAATTTGGTGAATTTCTAAACTAAACTAGCAGCTTAAAGTCCCTTCATCATGAAGACATGCTATAAATTACAGCTTTTCTATGATAACCAAATTGTAGCACCTTGTGCTTTATAAAATAAACACTACTGTGTCTGTGTGGCCATTCTGAAAAGGAATGTCATTTGAAGCCTTTAAGTACAGGCTCAAGCAGTAACATGAAATCCTGTTCCAGAGCTTCAAATACTAATGTGTAAACTCGTGCTATTATGATGGACTAAAAAGAATATAAAAGGAAGGAACAGTGAGAACATTGTTTATTGACAACTTAACATACAAAACTACCAGATGCAATGATGAAAACTGAAACTAAGTTATTGGTACCACATCAGAATAGAAAAAACAAAGTTATTTGGCACTCTTCTATAATGTTATTTAGTCAAGACTATGTAACTTTACGGATTCTAACTGAACTGAAACAAGCTACGCTTCAATGGAAGTCAAGATTCTAGCTGGAGAGATCTTTCTGATAAAAACAAGCTATGCCATTTCCGTTTATTTGTTTGTAGGAAAAGCAAATATAGTCTAGAGGTACTTCTGCATGTTCGTCTCTTTTAATCAACCAGGAATCTAGGACAACATTGCATATACAAACTGTAAGTGGTTAACTATAAACAGGTTTGCTTGTCATGGTCTCAACTCTCAATTCCCTTCCTTTTTCTATTCTTTTACTATATTTTTATACATCATGCATCTTTGCATAACAATTTCTCTTGACATTAATGAACTTAACTTTCAGGCATTCAGAGCCACAACTACAAACGGATATAAACTGTGTTTGATTAAATCAGTCATGTAATTAACGCTTAAGTTATCACAGATTATATGTATATTACTTTTTCAACTTAATTTATCTAATATTTTTCTGAATAAGAACTGTAATAAAATTAAGCACCAAACAGATTCATCAAATCAGACAAAATGCAGATAATTGGCACGCCATATACATCATAGCATACTCGTAAGCACGACCATTTTTTTCTTCAGAAGTAAAGCATAAATTCTGAAAAGGCATGGACTACGAATTATTAAGGGGAATTTATTCACACTGTACACCGAAAACCTACATAAGGAGAAAGTCCTTATTGGAAGATCTTTGTAGAAATATTAAATAACAACCTGAGATTGCTTTTTAACATTGAAGATCCATAAGAACCTAGGTACACCAACAACAATAGATTTCCAAATCCTAGGCTACAAGCACCATGGCACAAAGCACTAAGATCCTTTGGCTAGGTCTTGAACACTATGTTTTTTTCTAGGTTTCGATTTATCAATCAATTAAGAGGATCACCGGACCAAAACAAAGGGGACAATAAGCTACTCTTAAAGCACCGTTATATGTAAGTAACGGGAAACATTACTTCCGGAGCTTTGTACAGAAGCTCAATACTTGCAAATCCCAAGTAGTTGAAACTTCCACTTGTTATCTGATTAATATATGCGGTGATATGAATAAAAGACTGACTAACATGAATAAAAGGAATTGCGTTCAAAAGAAATAAAAAGAAGAGAACACTCCTGTGAATGTGATTATATGTTAATGATGGTTATCTACAAAAACAAGCATCGTTGACTGTAATAGAAGAATTCTACTAATCAAAAGGAGGCACGTTTGCATATGAATGCAACTGTGTACGGAAAAAAGTTGCAACAATCTAATTGGATGTGGGTATCCTCGTACAAGTGAAGTTATGAGGAGGCGATACTGGAAAGAGACATGAATGCTTGCAGGAAATTGCAGGGAATGGGTGAGGTATTGATGATAGTTTGCAGGGTATTGAAAGTCTTTGAAAGAAGAAAAAGAGGAGCACGTAAATTCAAAGCAGTCAATAACCCACGTGAGAAATAAATTAGTTCATAGATACCTATTAACTCTTCAAGAAAGCAGAAAACATACAAGAAAAATGAAGGTAGAAGAAGGTCAGTAATACAGGTGAAGTTGCAAAAACCTTGAATCACTTGAGTACTCAAAGAGCTTTCCTTTGCTAGAGAAGACAATCAAGCCAACTTCAGCATCACAAAGAATTGAGATCTCATTTGCTTTCTTTAGCAGACCTGTCCTCCTCTTAGAGAATGTCACTTGCCTGGAAATTTTGTTCTCGATCCGCTTCAACTGAACCCTACCTCTCCCCATTTCCAACACTTCTGTTCTAGTTTTCAGTTAAAGTTTTCTTGTCTTTCTATATATATGTAGTTGTACATCCAATAGAGAAATTTGAGATCTGATTCAAGAAAGCCTGAAGCTAAGTTTGCTGGCTCATTTACAGGAGAGTAAGAAAAGCCCGCAAGAGGAAAGAAACCATGATGGGAAATATAGGGCTCATAGTTCAGGCATGGTAAGGTGTTATGACGGTCAACTTATCAATTTTTGGGTTTTTCCTAGCAAAGGGATCAGTGTGTATATATGGGAAAAAGGGCAAAGAGAGGAATAGAAAACAGTTTATATGTTAATGGGGGATTGTCTTTCTTTCTTTTGTTTACGAATAGACTATTCAACTTGCTACTGGTCATTGGTGTTGAGGGGACAAGAGCACTTCTGGAGTTTTGTGTTGTCGAGTTTTGATTGGAGGTCCGGCCGAGAAGTCGTTTACGGTCTCATCTGGAGCCACATGTTTGGGAGAAGAAACATTTTCGTACATAGTTCTGTCAGTATAAGGTGGGACCCAAGACTTCTGGAGATGTCATTCTCCTCACTTTCTTTCAAGTCACTGTTTGAGTTGTGACGGCGCCATTTACAGTTTGTATATTTTTCAGTTGGTATCATTAGATGGATTTGAATAGTTATTATTGTTAAATAATAATATATTATTTATAATATTAATAATAACTTAAATTACTAAATTCAACTCGACATGAACAAAGCCTAGTGAACGCATAAAATACCATCTTGGTTTAGATACGATACGAGAATATATTCATTTGGTGATGAAGTCGTTGAAAGTTCTAATCTTACGAGCTGTAATGATCTGTCCGTGTCTCTACTTCCTTTTCCGAATACCAAAACTTTTTATTTCAGATCATCAAAATTACGATCTTGTAACATTTCAATATCATCGAAAGTATATCAGCAGTAGTGCTTATCTGAGCTTTCTGAATTGTGATGATAATCTATATCCCACTTCCAATAATGTAAATGTGAGATTAATTAAGGAAAAACCAATACAAAGAGAAACGGAACAATTTTATCTTGTAAATATCAATGTTATAAGAATCGGACCGCATAAAAAGTTAAATCAATATTAGACCGTAGTAAAATTTAAATTAAATAAAATTAAAGAATTTAAAAAATGATTAAAATAGGTCATTCTTATCTATAAAAAATTTTGAATTATAAAAAAAATCAACATATACAATACACAAGGCTCCCTGCTTGGTGGGAGTCTAAGGAGGGATATAATATACGCAACTTTCCCTTTATATTTTTACAAAGAGACTATTTCCGTGATTTGAACCTATAACTTTATGGTTACAAATGAGCAATTTTACCGAATGCTTCAAAGTTAATTAAAAAAAGATATTATTAAATAAAAATTAATTAATTAATTTTAGTATATAAGAATTTATTAATTTACAAAATTTGACCAATTAATTAATAAACTGATCAATAATTAACAATAAAAATTATTAAAATAAATTGAATCCAAAGCTTGGATGGTTCAAAGTTTTTACGATTGAATAGATCCAATCGATTAAATTTTTTTAATCATTGGTAAATAACAAAAAATAAATTAAACTAAATTTGTCTACTTTTTTTATTTCAAACATTAATTTATAATTAATTACTAAATTAATTATTTAAAAAATATAATAATTTTTACTGACAACTTATTAATAAATGATATATAAAATATTAAAATAGATAAATAATTATTTATTTATAAAAATTAATTTATCTTTAAGTTTTATATAATATATAATTATTATCGGTAATAATAATATAATTATACTGACATTAAAAATTAAAAAGTTTTATTTTTATTTAAAAAACTAAAAACTACATCAAAAATACTGATACACAAAGTTAGTTGTAACTTTTAACACATGGGCAAACTCAAAAAATGCACATATTCATATTGTTATGCATCGAAGGCTGAAAGTAAATATGCACCAAACTTAAGCAGTCAGCTCAATGGAATGTGAAGCGCAGGTAGGGTGGTCCGCTCCATGTTTAGGTAAATGGGATTACTAGTACATGGTGGAGGGTTGGACAGCCAGATTTTTAAGTTGTAGTCCTCCAAAGTACTTAGTGGAATATTTATATTTTATGGTGTAGACTCAGTACCTCTCTATTCTCTCAATAATCAAAAAAACACCCGGGGACCATAATGCATAGCCGGATCCTTAGGAATGTGTAATAGATATTCAAAACAAAAGTTTTCAATTGGGAAATGCAAAACATGTCTTTATTGACAAAACAAAGGACATACCTTAATTAGTATAATCAGTGACGGAGCAAGGAATTTAAAATAGGAGGGTCCAAATATTTAAGATTTTAAATTTTGGGAAGCTCAGTGTACTACTAAACTTCAAATAACTCTATCCTTTTATATATATATATATATATTAAAAATAAAAAATATTTAATTTTATAAATTTTAGAGAGCCCAGTGCACCACTAGGTCCCAGCTAACTTCGTCTATATATGAGTATAATTAACCATTTTTTGTGGACATTATTGAATTAAGTATGTCATATTCTCTCTTCATATCCTTATTTTGAATCAATGGAGTTAGTTCTTGATATTTTATAAATTTGTATTATATATATACATTGCTACGCTAAGATGAATTAATTCACCTAGAGGTGTTATTAAGCTACTTTTACATTCAAAAGTTGAAATTAAAGCAAAGCTATATAGGAGCAAGAAGCAAAGTGCTATCGTACGTGCTTTTAATACATACTTTAAATAAGTAGCAAGTTGCCAACTTGTTTATAATGAAGAATGTGTCGAATCATATTAATAAACTTTTAAGATACAACTAATAATTGACAACAAACAAGTAGTATATGAGAGCTGATTTGTAGATATGAATTACCTCTAAGCCAACTTTTACAAGTACTAACATTACGCTACAACTTTCGCAAGCACAAACCTTGTGATAAACTTATTGTATGCTAATACTGAAATATGCTTCTGTAAGTTTTCTGTTGAATTAAAAGAATTGATCAACCAATCATTACTTAGGGGCTGTTTGTTTATGTTTTTTTCTTCCGTTTTTTGTTGCCATTTTTTTGTAAAAAAGAAAAACAGGTAAGTAAAACGTGTTTGGTTTTACTTTATTATGAGTTTTTGTTTCTGAAAATAAAAAAACCACAACAGTTTTACAAAAACCAAAAAACATTGTTTCTCTGAATTTTGACATGTTTTCTTCAACAAAAAAGCAACATATTCCTATTTTCTATCTCGATTAATAATAATAATAATAAAACTACAAAATTTATAATAATAATTAACAATTAATAATTAATAATAATAAGATAATTAATTTGGTATAATAATATTAATAATATTAATAATAGTAAGTAGAAAATTTATAACAATAATTAATAAAAATAAAAATAATTAATAATAACAATAATAATAAATATTATTATTAATAATAAATAATAATAATTATAATAATTTATTTAAAATTATTAATAATAATAACAATAATAATAATAATAAATAAATAAATAATAATAAGAATAACTTAATAATAATAATAAATTAATAATCATAATAATAAATTTTTTAAAATTAATAATAATAAGAATAATTTATTAAAAATTAAAAATAATAATAATTAATAAAATTAATAGTAATAAGAATAACTTATTAAAAATTAATAATAATAATAATAATAATAATAATGATGATGATGATGATGATGATGATGATGATGATGATGATGATAATAAAAATAAATAAATAAATAAAATTAATAATAATAAGAATAACTTAATAATAATAATAATAATAATAATAATAATAATAATAAAAAGCCAAACATATTTTTGTTTTCAGTTTTTTATTAGAAATCTCAACCAAACGGGTTTTTGTTTTCAGTTTTTATATTGCAAATTTCAACCAAACAGGTTTTCGTTTTTTTAGAAAAAACAAAAACTAAAAACAGGAAACAGAAACCAAAAACAACAACAGAAAAATAAAAGTGGAATCAAACTGCCCCTTAAATATACAATTAGCCTACTTATTTGCACTTAAATTGAAGTAGAAACTTTTAGTTTCGAAGTATACATGAACCCATTTTCGATTGGATGTCATTTTGTCCTACATTTTACACATAGACAAACCTTGTATCTTACAAAAGATGAATAGATTCCTAAATTGCAAAGCCAAAAAAGCAGGGATAAAAATAATTATGTGGTGTTAATAAACAAAGAAAACCTCCCAAGAAAAAAAAGAATTCTTGAACTCATTATTTGAAACCTTATTACCTATTTTAGTGGGACATGTTCCTAGTAATTGTAATAATGTTGTTGTTGTGTGCCCATACTTGTTATAAACTATACTTGTTGCTACTGTATCCATCCATTCAGATGAAAGCTGGAAAATTTCTTGTTAGCTAGTTATAAAGTTTTCTTTTGTTTGTTAATCCATGCTAGTGAAATATGTGACATGTCCTTTGGCAATATGAACAAAAATTGACCCTTATTTATTTTTACCAAATTTCCTATTTACAATTCACTTTCATAATTTTCTTTTATTTATTAGTAATGATAGATTAAGCATAAATTTATCTCATAAATAACTAATGATTACTTAATGTTATATCATTTTTTTTGAAACATTCACAAAAACACTGATAGGTGTAAATTGCATCATAATTTTGGGCTTAGTTTGATATTTATTTAATTGTTAATTCAATCATTTGGTTTGTGTTTCAGTTAGAGTTGTGTTAGTTTGTTAATTATTTATGTTTTAAGTATTTTATGGGTTAGTACAAGTTTTTGAGCTTATATATTATGTTTTTTAGGTATCTTGATGTATTTCCTAGTATTTTAGGGTCAACATTGAAGAACGGAGGAGTTTCGAAGACATTCGGACAGAAACAACGGCCATGATAGTGGCATGTTAGGCCATGATCATGACAGAAGCACCAAAGTTGGTCCACGATCGTGACCTATATGCCACGATCATGACAAAAGGCTCAAATGTGGCCCACAATTGCAGCCTGTATCAGGTAGACACACAAACACTAAAAAAATATCAAGTTTCGAGAGATTTTTGGACCTTTCGAACCCCGAAAAAATTCTAGGGTTACCCAAAACATAAGAGGATATTTAAAGAACAACAAAAAGAGGCAAAGGAGCTCTTACATCAAGCACCTTGAGAAACCTAGAGACGAATCATCAAGAGATAGAGGAGAGAAGAAGGAAGAGAGAAAAGGAGAAGAAGGTGACTTGACATACTTCCCAGATCAAGAGATTTCCCAATATCGCTAGCTCCCATCATCCTTTTAGATTGTATTTCTTGTTTATTTTCAGTTTTATTATTGTATAGAATTGGAATAACAATTGATGATAGGATATAGAATGTTGAGGATAATCTAAACTCACAATCGAAATTTTATTCTTGAATTAATGAAAATATGATTGTTTATGTGTTTATTGGATTTGTTGTAATTTGATTTTGTGATTGCATAATTCGATCATAAATTGAGAGGGTGAATCGAATGAAAAATGATTAAATTAGACTAAAAAGAGTTAAGTGATTTAATAGAAACAAGAATTGAATCAAATTGGTAATTTGTGTGAAGAGAAATCTTGCATAGGTTTCCAATAGTTTATTAGAGAACTTCAGAACTAATTATAGTTTTGGATAGGTTGTGAATTAAGAGATTGTAACTTCCATAATCTGATTAGGGTTAATGGTTATAACTCGAGAGAGAATAATCAACCCTAGGATCGTCTAGAGCCAACAATCCAGTAATTCATAATTAGTTAGGTTAGCATTAAGGATAAGTAAAATTCCTTTTCTCTCAATTGGTAATTTCCTTAGGTTGATTCTTGGGGGTGTTGTAACTGCTTAATAATTAGTATTTTCATGTTTGATTCTTAATTTGATTGATTGAATTGAATTCTCGTTTGAGTTTATTTGCATCTTAAATTTATGTTATTTATTTCTGGCCTTAAATTTTATGATTAGATTATCTCTCTTCGTGGGATCGACACCTTTAATACTATGCTAACAAACTGTGCACTTGCTGATTGTTGAGGGTTATTTATTAAAACATACACATAACAAACACTCGATCAAGTTTTTAACGTTATTGCTGAGGAGGCGATTAGTTTAGTTCTTTAGTCTAAGGTGTTTTAGTTAGTTTTTGGTTTCTATTTTTTTCTTTCTATTTCTGAAATCATGCTCTTGTATGAACACAAGAGTTATGAGAAGTTCAAGTCATGTAGTTGAAACCTTAGAGCTAGATATCACTTGATTATAACAATCAATTAGGAAAGTTCGGCCTGAAAAAGAGGAAGAAATCGCAAAAGCAATAATGGTCGAGACATTTCAGTAAGATTTGGTACACAAAATGGACCAAGGACGTTAACAAAGAACCCTTATGTATTTCATGAGACCAAGGTTCAATGTGGCTAATCAAGGACTAGCTAGGCCACTCGTACAAGCAGCTTCTTTTAAAATTAAATCAGCTCTCCTAAACATGATTCAACAGAATGTGCAATGTTATGGACTACAAATGAAGATCCCAATGCACATATAGTAAATTTCTTTGAAATCTGCGATACCTTTCGGTATCATCAGATGTCATAGGATCCAGTAAGAATTAGGCACTTCCCTTTTACCCTAAGATATAGAGCAAAGGCCTGGTATTACTCTTTTAACGCAACCAATGTCACCACTTTGGATCAATTAGTTCATGCTTTTTTAGACAAGTATTTTCCCCTTACCAAGACCACAAAGATTATAAAAGAGATTACCAACTTCCAGCAAAGTGATGGGGAATCAATTTATGAAACGTGGGAATGATACAAAGACTTGCAATGAAAATGCCCACACTATAACTTACCTAAGGAGTTCTTGTCGGAAACATTCTATAATGGAGTAACCCTATATACGAGAGGTATATTAATGTAGCTTTAGGAGGATCACTGATGCAAAAGACGGTAGATGAAGCAGAAGAGCTGATAAAAGAGATGGCGAATAATAGCTGCCTATGGACGAACGAGTGGAGTAGACAACCCACTAACTTCTGAGAACAAAAAGGAGTTGTAGCTGTTGATCAAATGATGGAGATGCAGGCAAAAATTGACAACCTAACTCGACAGCTCAACAACATAAAGGCTTCGTCCTCAGCTTCGGTAAAAGTCATGCACCTAAAGTGTGAACTTTGTGAACAGATGGACTATGATACAGTGGATTGCTTCTTGATGAAGGATAACGATCAGGAGCAAGTTAATTTATAGGAGCTCAATATGGCAGAGGAGAGAAAAAATCCATACTCAATACATACAACCCTAGGTGGAAGAATCACCCTAACTTCTCTTGGACAAACAATGTTGGAGGACAATTTTGACCCCAAGGACCACCAGGTTTTCAGCAAGATAAACCAAGCTCAATGAAATCCAAGCTAGACAAAATTTTAGACGAGCTTGGAACCCTAGACGATACACAAAAGAGTTTAGAAGGCAGATTCAAACAAGTAAAAAAGAACTATGAATCTTCAATCCACAATCTAGAGGTCCAAGTAAACCAATTGTCAAATGCTTTTTTTACTTAAAATATGGGAATTCTTCCTAGGCCTTCGGGAACATAATCGAGGAAGATACTAAAGGCTATTGAACTTCAAAGTGGGAAGGAACTTGAACAGCCCACAAAGACAATAGAGGAGTCCTTCCCTCTTATTGAGAAAGATCAAGAAAAGGATAAAGAAGTGAATATGAGTGAATACCCTCCTTATGTCGCTCCTCCACCATCTCCACCGACAATTTCTTTTCCTCAACGATTACAAGAGAAGAAGCTAGATGAGCAATTTTCAAAATTCGTTGAGAAATTAAATACATTACAGATAAATCTCTCATTTGTAGAGGCTTTGGAACATATGGCTAAATGCGTAAAATTTTTAAAGAACATATTATCATAGAAGCATACTTAGGAAGATAATCAGACGGTAGCTCTAACTGGCACCCCCAGTTCCATAGTCACAACCCAGATGCCATTTAAATTGAAGATCTAGGAAGTTTTACAATGCCCTGTGTGGTTAGTGAATTTGAATTCACAAAGTTCTTATACGACTTAAGAGCATGTATTAATCTTATGCCTTTATCAATATTCAAGAAGTTAAGGTTGGGTGAGGTCAAGCCAACATCAATGTTAATTTAGTTAGCTGATCAATCTATTAAAAGACCTTTTGGAATAATGGAAGATGTTCTGATGCAAGTGGACAAGTTCATTATTCTTGTAGATTTTGTGGTTCTCGATTTTGAAGAAGATAAGAACTACCCACTGATCCTTGGTCGACTGTTTATGAATATAAGGAAAGTCATAATTGACATTCACGAAGTGAAATTAACACTTCAAATAGGTGAAGAACAGATCGAATTCAATATGAATAAGGCTTTAAAAAATCCAAAAGTAAGCAATGCATGCATGAAGGTTGAAGTTATGGATCAAAATTTATAAGAAAAAGTTGAGAGTTGCATCGTAGAAGTACAGTCAGTGGCAACAGAGACAAATAATGGATATGAAAATTTTGAGTCTAAAGGAGATGAGGAGATGCAGGAGTCGAATGTTCAAATGCATTAAGATAAATTAGTCTGAACTGAAGTACCAATTCCACCATCCATAGAAAAACCAACCACATTAGAGTTTAAACCTTTACCTACACATCTCAAATATACCTTTCTATGTGAAGGTCAAATGTTACTAATAATCATCTCTAATCAATTGAATGAGAAACAAGAAAGTAAGGTGGTAGTAATTGTGAGAAAGCAAATGAAAGTCATCAAATGGCAGATTTATGATATTCGAGATATAAGCCCAAATGTTTGCATGCGCCGAATAAACCTTAAGGAAGGATGTAGAACGGTGATGGAGCATCAACGAAGGTTGAATCCTAACATGAAGTAGGTGGTCAAGAAGGAAATAATCAAACTCTTAGATGTAGGAATAATTTATCCCATCTCCGATAGTGAATGGGTCAATCCAGTAAAATGTGTATCGAAAAAGGGTGGAATGACGGTAATAGAAAGTGAGAGTGGAGAAGTGATTTCGACAAGAACGGTAAAGGATGGAGAGTGTGCATAGATTATTGCAAACTCAACTCAGTGACTAAGAAAGATCATTTTCCTCTCCCATTCATAGACTAGATGATAGAAAGGGTAGCTAGTCATTCATTTTATTGCTTCTTAGATGGATATTCGGGATACAATCAAATCTTCATCTACCCTGACAATCAAGAAAAGACCATATTCACCTGCCCTGATGGTACTTTCTCGTACAAACAGATGCCTTTAGAACTATACAATGCCCAGGCTACATTTCAAAGATGCATGATGTCTATCTTCACTGATATGATTGAAGATATAATGGAGGTGTTCATGGATAATTTTTCAATTTTTGGAGACTCTTTCAAAATGTGTTTAACCAATTTGGACAGAGTTCTTTAAAGATGTGAAGAGTCACATTTGGTGATGAATTGAGAAAAATGTCATTTTATGGTACAAGAGGGGATAGTGCTAGGGCATAAAATCTCACACCAAAGATTTGAAGTCGACAAAGCAAAAACAAAAGTTATAGAGAAACTTCCACCGTCAAGCAATGTAAAAGGTGTGCAAGGATTCTTAGGTAATGTAGGATTTTACCTTTGATTTATCAAAGACTTCTCGCAAATTGACCTTTGATAAACCTGTTAGTTAAGGACGTGCCTTTCCTAGTTGAGATAAGTGTACCTCTGCCTTCAACAAACTAAACGAGGCATTAACATCAGCACCACTTCTATGGACCGGATACTTCCATTTGTGGTTATGTGCAATGCAAGCGACCAAGCTATAGGTTGTGTACTGGGGAAAAGGAAAGATAAAAGGTTGCATGCGATTTACTATACTAGCAAGACCCTTGTAAGACCTCAACTTAATTACACTACCACAGAGAAGGAATTACTTGCAGTAGTGTACGCATGTGATAAATTTCAACCATACCTTTTAGGATTAAAGGTAATCGTATTCACCAATTATACGATGCTAAAATACATTTTAAAAAAAAGGATGCAAAACCAAAGTTCATTCGATGGGTGTTACTTTTACAAGAATTTGATTTAGAAGTAAGAGATAAAAAGGGAGCAGAAAATGTGATTGCAGATCACTTATATAGACTGAAAGGAAGGGAATGCAAGACAAGCGAAGATATTAATGAAAAATTCCCTGATGAAACCCTGATGCTAATCTAAAGTTTGGATACACCATGGTTTACTGATATCGCGAATTATATTGTTAGTAGTAAGCTTCCTTTTGATTTATCTTACCAACAAAGAAAGAAATTCCTACATGATTGTAATCGAGATCTATAGGATGAGTTAATTTTATATAGAACATTCACTGATGGGTTAATGCGACGATGTGTTCCGAAGGAAGAAGTTAAACATCTTAAAGAAATGTCATGAAGGTCAATATGCTGGACATTATAAAGCTAACAAAATGACAGCTCGGATACTCGAGAGTGGGTTTTATTGGCCACAATTGTTTAAGGTTGCTCAGACTTTTGTGGCACAATATGATCGATGCCAAAGTATAGGTAACATCTCTAAAAGAGATGAGATGCCTTTATCTAACATTTTAGAAGTTGAAGTCTTTGATATATGGGGCATCGACTTTATAGATCATTTCCCATCTTCAATGGGAAACATGTACATTTTAGTGGAGGTGGATTATTTCTCGCATTGGGCTAAAGCAGTGGCATCTCCAACTAATGATGGAAAGGCGGTGCAAAAGTTTATCAAATGGCTATTCAATCAGTTTGGAGTGCCACGTACGATAATAAGCGATGGAGGTATACATTTCTGCAACATATTTTTTGATGCCCTTTTAAAAAGATAAGGAGTGCACCACTGTGTTGCTACACCTTACCATCCATACACTAGTGGCCAAGCAGAAGTTGTCAACCGGGAGCTGAAATAAATTTTAGAAAAGACAGTGAACAACTCTAGGAAGGATTGGGCAATAAAACTAGACGTCTTATGATCTTATAGGACTGCTTTCAAAACCCCTATCAGAATAACTCCTTATAGGCTTGTATACGGAAAAGCTTGTCATTTGTCAATCGAACTAGAATATTGGGCATACTATGCGATAAAAGCATTAAATTTTGATTTAAAGCAAGCATGCAAAAAACGACTTATGCAACTAGATGAACTTGAAGAGCTTCGCTATAATGCATACAAAAATGCTAAACTCTACAAGGAAAATGTAAAGAAATGGCACGATTCTCGTCTTAAACAAAAGAAATTTAAAGTAAGAGATGTGGTTCTACTATATAATTCAAGGTTGAGGCTATTTCTAGGGGAGTTAAAATCTCGACGAAGTGGACCTTTTAAGGTCATTCAAGTTTTCGATCATGGAGCCCTCAAACTGAAAAATGCTAACAAGAAAACTTTTAAGGTCAACAGGCATCATTGCTAGCTATACCTCAAAGGAGCGATTCCCAAGGATAAGGAAGTGATTTCCTTCTGTTCGAACAATTAAGATGCCTCCATAGATGTAAATTCAAGCTAATGACTATAAATTAGCATGTTCAGTAGTTTGATTGAAATTCTTAGGTTTAGTTAGAGTTATTTGAATTTTAAATAAAACTTTAGTAATTTGAATTGATATAGGATCACTAATTCTCTCACTCTCTTTAAGTAATTGCAAGACAAGACAATAATCTTAGGCATTCCCCTGCCACCTCCGACACCATCCCCGCCTCCATCACCGTGAGACTTTGTTTCTAACCCTTTTTTTTTAAATTTAGTCTTTATTTTTATTTTTTTATTTTATTTTACTTTATTTTATGTTTCTTCTTTCCATGTATGTTTGGTTGTCTCCTTCTCACATTAAAGACAATATGTTATTCAAGTGTGGGGAGGGTTGTGTGTTTTGCTTTGAGTGTGAATTTTGCATATTGTATGATAGTTTGTTAGGTTGCATATTGTGAATTGTGTGAATGTGTTGATGGCTTAGATGGAATGAAATTTATTTTATTTTGAACACAATCTATTAGGTTGTAAAATTCATTAGGTCGTGAAATTAATAATCTGGGTTCTTTGGCTAAAATATGCAAGTTAATTAGGATTTAATGTTAGGTTATCACCCTATAAGTTATCACATTCATTTATAATTTTAGGTCTCTCGACTAAGTACCTTAGTTAGCATTTTTAATGAAAAAGAGTAGCTAAAGTAACAAGGTAGGAATTAATTAAAAAAGGTTTGTTAATTTTAAATAAATAATTATTCCGTTGGCCTTCGGGTTATGAATAGAGCTAGTAGCCAGTTGAGAACGTGATGTAGCCGAGTAATTAGATCGACACACTTCACAAATGTGTGCCTCAGCTTTAAAAGGCTATAATGACGTTCCAACCAAGCAACTTAATAAAAAAAATGACTTAGTCGAGTAACCTATCGACATTCATCACTAATATTTACCTCTGTATAAAAAGACTAGGTACATGTCCACAAGAAGTAATAAAAATGCATTTTTTTAATAAAAACTTACTAAACTTGTAAATAACTTGATTTTTCATGAAAATGTACTTAGGATTAATTACAAAGTTTGAAGGACCAAATAATTATTAATGTGTGTGCACAATTGAAAAGGGTGAATTAACTTGACAGTTAAGTTTTGATTAATATGTATATTTAGTCCAAAGCTCCCAGACGCAGATTTTACATGTTAATGATTTGGAATAACTTGAATGATTATGTTTAAAGTTAAATATATTTCATAAAGTTGAAGTCATTATCTCATTACTACATTTTGTGCTTTCTAATTTAGTGTGTTTGTTGTTTTGTTTGCTTGAGAACAAGCAAACATTTAAGTATGGGGATGTTGATAAGTGTAAATTGCATCGTGTTTTAGGGCTTAGTTTGATATGTATTTAACTATTAATTCAATCATTTATTATGTGTTTAGGTTAGAATTGTTTTAGTTTGCTAATTATTTAGGTTTTAAGTGTTTTATGGGTTAGTATAAGTCTTTGAGCTTAAATATTATGTTTTTGAGATGCCTTGATGTATTTGCTAGTGTTTTAGGGTCAATATCGAAGAACAAAGGTGTTTTAGAGAATTTTGGGCCCGAAACAATGGCCTATGATAGTAGCTTGTCAAGTTACAATCATGATAAAAGCACCAGAGTTGGCTCACAATCGTGGCCTACATGTCACGATCATTACAAAAGTGCAAGGAAGGCCCACGATCGTGGCTTGTATGCCATGATCGCGACAGAAGGCTCGGATGTGGCCCACAATCATGGCCTACATCGGGCAGACGTGCAGACACTCATGAATGTCAAGTTTCGAGGAATTTTTTAGACCTTAGGATCTTGGAATACCAGTTGATGATAGGATCTAGAATGTTGAGGATATTCTAAACTCACCTTCGAAATGTTATTCTTGAATTAATGAAAATTGGATTGTTTATATGTTTATTGTTGTGGTTTGATTTTGTGATTGCATAATTCGATAATAAATTGAGAGAGTGAATCAAATGAAAAACAATTAAATTGGACTAACGAGAATTAGGTGATTTAATAGAAACAAGAATTGAATCAAATCAGTAATTTGTATGAAGAGAGATCTTGCATAGGTTTCCGATAACTTCAAAACTAATTAAGGTTTTGGATAGGTTGTGAATTGAGAGATTGCAACTTCTATAATCTGGTCAGGGTTAATGATTATAACTCGAGAGAGAGTAATCAACCCTAAGATCGTCTAGAACCAACAATCTGGTAATTCATAATCAGTTAGGTTAGTATTAAGGATAAGTAAAATTCCCTTTCTCTCAATTGGTAATTTCCTTAAGTTGATTCTTGGGTGTGTTGCAACTGCTTAATAATTAGCATTTTCATGTTTAATTCTTAGTTTGATTGATTGAACTGAATTCTCATTTTAGTTTAGTTGCATCTTGAATTTTTGTTATTTGTTTCTAGCCTTAGATTTTAGGATTAGATTATCCCTCCTCGTGAGATTGACACCTTTGGTACTATGCTAACGAACCGTGCACTTGTGAATTACCGAGGGTTATTTATTAAAAATTACACACAATAAACACCCATTCAAATACATTATGCATTATGTTTCTTAATATTTTGAGCTATAAGGCACAAAACCTTTAATCTTAAACTCAACACCAAAAGAGCATTTTAGCTCCTAAAGTTTACATTGAAGTCTAAGTTACACAAATGTTTCAATGCGTTCAAAATGAACCATAACATTTGTAAAACGTTCAAAATGAACTCCAATATTTGGAAAACGTTCAAAACATCTCCTGACTGGATGGAATCACTAACATAGTTAGGGATTCCTTAATTAAATGCTGACGTTAAATTTTTTTAAAAAAATGCATTACAATGGGACCCATATATAAACGAATTAGATTTTAAAAAATAGATGTGGGTCTCACTTAAGACTGAACACTTCGTTTGGGTGGAGGTTGAGTTTAAAGTTGTACAGTATGGTAAACATTGATGTGTGATCAACCAATAATAGTAAATGAGATTCTCTGTGTACACATTTCCATGGAATCGTCTTGTATATTTAATGTAACCATTCTATATGTCAATGGCCTTCCTTTCACATAAAGGTATATACTCATATTTCCCTTTTGATTCCACTAATGTTAGGTTCCTAGCACCTTCTCCACAATGTTTCTGCTTTTTTCTTCAATATGGCGTCTCCTTTTCTCAAAATTTTCTCCCATCTTTACTTAGATCAAGCCTTCTTGCCCGTCTTCCCAGTTCCTTTGGTCTCGTGTTATCTTCTTCAAGAGCAGGATTCTATTTCTCCATATTTGATAGATAAAATCTAGATGGTAAAGGGGCTTGTGGTGTAAATTTTTGTTCAGAAACTTCTTGAGGCTCCCCACTTGCCAATAAAGGAGTTCCCAGTTCTTGTAAAGATTTGATGCTTGACATTCTCGTACTTATGCTTAATGAGCCTATCAAGACATTTATTGAATTAGACATTGGTTGTGAACTACCCTCAGCATTCTAATTTTTTTATGCTTGCATTCCTAGTGATCACTAATGATTCCTCCACTAGCTTTAGCCTTAGTTTTTGCCTCATTAGATTGGTAGCTAAAAGCAGTATGTGTACTGGATCGCTAGGTCCTTCTTGATCAATCCATACAAAAGGAGCGATTTTTTTTACAGAACCCAGTCATTCTTTTCTTCCAGCATCCATGTAATGCATACCCTTTCACATTATGGAAGCACCAAAGCCTCTCGGATGCTAGCCTACATCAAAATTAGGTAAGCCTAGTCAACATCAATGTTTTACTGATTACACTTCCATGTTAACTCAACTCAATCTAACTTGGAAACCAAATCCCCAAATATAACCTCTTAAAAACTCTCAAAGAGGCATTTGAGGTGATACAAAAGAGCTTGTCAAAGTGTTGATTCTCTACAAAGCCAAGCACGAAACATGCCTCGTTAAATGAGCATCATTGATGATAAAGACAAATTTCATTAGCAAGGACACACAATTTAAGCATGCCAGTATATAACTACTCCTCGAAAGCCATATACTAGCGAATAGAACATTAAAGAAAACTGTCATTTTGTTGGATATTTCGATGAAAAGTGTGTTCAGGACAAACTTGAAGGAATGTTCTATGCTTACCTTAAATTAATTAATCAAAAACAAAACAATGTGTCCATTAGTAATTTTCTGATCCCTAAGAGAAGACTATAAGTTGAACTTTATATCAAGCATGGATGTGAAACTAGTCTATAACCTATCAGAAGGAGGTGGCTTAATATATAACTGCAATGTTCCACGTAGTGATGTGATTCTTAATGATCAAGTGATTGGAACATATAATTGAAATGAAGTATGAGGAATAATGTTCTTTAACATCTCCTTGTTATCTCATTATCTCACTTAACCTACAAACACAAAGTTACAAGTTTGGTAGATTCTTCACCTCCTTCAGCTCCATTACTGCTTTGTGTTGAGCCAAAGCCAAAGAATGGGATTAGGTATTCTAAAAAGCATTAGCTCTTATGGCATATTAATGTTCTAAATGCTAATTATTGATAATGCATTGTCCTCCTCTAAACTTATCTCCGAAATTACCTAGATTACAGACATCAAGATCTGCTAAAGAAGGTGGTGGAATTTAAACCTAATAAGCCTAGAGTATTCAACCCAAGTGACAGGAATCACTCATCCCCAACTTCAAGTGATCATCACCCAACATATTCTATCTTTAGGCTAATCATGAGAACAAGGAACCTATTTTATCAATTTCATATCAATGTGATAAGGAAACTAAGAAGAATAAATCAGCTAAAGACGAAACCAAACATGGAAATCTTGTTAAAACGTTACTAGGTTGAGCATATGCAAGCTCTGACGATGATGATGAAGATTGAGGCATTGTAATTTGTATAATTATGCACTGAAACAATTTCATAGCAAAGCTTGCCGGAAGGGAAAAGTTGCATGAATGCAACGTTTAGTCTCGAGTAGAACCTACTTTTATTTTTAAGAAAATCCACATCATCTATGTGTGGGTGGTCCCACTGTAATAAAATTTTTTTAAAGAATCCACATCATCAAAAGAAAATGCCACGTAAACATTTAACTGACAGAAACCTAACTTTGTTAGTGATCTCATCCAATCAGGGGTTATTTTGAACATTTTCTAAACGTTAGAATTTAGTTTGAACGCTTTTCAAACATTAAGATTCATTTTGAACATTAGGATCTCATCCACCTCATTACAGAGATTTTTTAAAAAATTAAAAAGTGTCATTAATGAATGAGATATAATTACATAGGATAATGTTTAGACACATGCATCAAAAGAGTTAAGAATATACTCTCCTTTAAAAAATAAATAAACAAACCTCCTTAAATGTACCGTATGAAGGTCCACACAACATCATTATTTCACAAAATAGTAAGAGTACATTGTATAGGCATTCGACGCGTCCAAAAATTACCTAATTAGGGATAGAAAAATCCTATGCTCCTTTAGAGAGTTCAGTGCCCGCGACATCTCATTTCTTTAATTTGATCATCGTTAGGTAAGAATGGTCTTTTCCCCTATCTATTATTGGTTAATCCTACTTTTTGAGTCTTTAATCATCTTATCTTAGCTCTTGTTGCTAGTTTGGGCAATTGCAAAGGGAAGAGAGTTCCTAAATTAGTCTTACGCACTTCCTACTCTCATATATGATCCTTCGCCAATTGTTTAACAGGTAACTGCTTTACATTATTGAAATCATTTCTTTTCTCACCCTCTATTTGTTTGTTTTAAATTTAATTGATTCTCTATGAAGATGCTAAATTAAGGTAACAATTCATTATCTCCTGAGAACATAGGAGTTTCTCTCCAATTCCATAAATTAGAGAGAACATTGTTTCATTTTTAGTACATGACTTGTTCTTGGAATCCCATTAGATTCCTCTCTTTCCATATCTCTTTAACAAAGATATCCCTGCTCGAATTAGGAATATTTTCTAGTTTTGAATGCCAATTGATAGCATCCACAAACATGTTCCCATCATTTGACACCAAACAAAGTTCTTGAATTTTGCTCCATATGGGTTGAGAATGGTCACATAGGAAGAAGAGATGGTCCCTCGACTCTTCATCCCTTTCACAAAGTGTACATTGAGAGTCAGTGGATAAGCAATGCATCCTGTTTAGAGTGCTCATTTTATCCAAGGTTGCTAACCATAGGAGGAATGATTAACTAGGATCGAGATATTTATATTAAATAATAGAGAACCAATCAACCTATAGATTATCTTGGTCCATCCAATCACTAAATCTTAGGATACTGAAATAACTGGAGGGTTGATTGAAGAATTGGTAGTGTCTTTTCTTCTCAGGCCAGGTAGGAAACTGGGAATAAGATAATGCAGCCCCATAAGGAATTTACTTCATTGTCCTCCTATTAAGATTAAGTTAACCTTAGTGAAGGCGAGGAATGAATTCCATCAATGAAGAGCCTGTGGAATTCTGATTAGGGGTCTTTTACTTGTCCAATTATCAAACTACAGGAAGGCCTTTCTTCATTTCCAACCTTGCAATTGATAGCAAGTTCCAAGGTGGCCCTTAGTTTTAGTAACTGGGTCAGTGTCTAAGAAAAGGTAGATTTGAGAGGAATATATCATATATTGTTCCCTTTAAGAATGTAGTTATAGAACCATTTAATCCATATTAACTCTCTCTACACTAAGATATTCCATAGTTTTTTAATTATGCAATTCTATTAAAGGTTCTAGTAGACGTTTTGCCCAAGTCACCCTCCTCCTTTCTCTTACATACTTATGCCTATTTGACTTTGGCACATTAAAAGATTCCAATAATAATATTTTAAATAATTTATCAATAGTTTTGATGACTCCTTTAGATATGCATGGAATTCAATAATTTATCAATAATTTATTAGAAGACTAATAGATATGCAGGGAATTTAATAATGATTTTAAGAGTAACAACCTTCCTCCAAAAGAAAGAATCTTATTATCCCACATATTCAATCTTCTCTGAATTTTCTCGACTAAGGGATATCATCCAGAGAATTTATCCTTTTGGTAATGATATGAAGTCCCAAATAAGTCATTATGTTAGTTTCCTGCTCATACCAATGATTAAAGATTTGCTACTCTTCATTCTATTAGCATTAGATGTCAATATTAAGTGGCTCTTATTAAAGTTTACCTTCAGTCCTGACAAGTCTCTAAAAGTAAGCAAAGTAGATATAAGCAGTTCAACAAAATTATATTAAGCCTTAAAGAAGAGTAGGAGGTCATCTACAAAGCATAGATTAATAAACCTCACCCTTTATATTTTCTATAGAACTTATGTCAGTACCTTAATGAATAAGTTAAACAGATAAGGGGATATGGGAGCTCGTTATCTTTGGCCTCTAGCACTTTTAATTAAGTCAATAAGGGTACCAGTAACCATAATTGAAAACGAGGGAGATGTGGTAGAGGCCTCAATCCACTTTATAAATACCCTAGGGAATCCCATAGTCTCCAAAGTTTATAGAATAAAATCCCATTTGACACAATCAAAAGCCATTTTGAAATCCACTTTGATGACACAATTAGGAGAAAAGTTCTTTCTCTGATACCCCTTCATCAACTCTTGAACTATAGAAACATTATCCCAATCATTCTACCTTGTATAAAGGCACTATGTTATTAAAAATTAGTGAATCCAATACTGTCTTCAACCTATTGGCCAGATTTATAGAAATTACCTTGTATAAAAAGCTCGAGCATGTAATGAGTCTGAAATCCTCAAAGAATGTAGGGATAGAGGTCTTAAGTATCAAACATATGTGCGTTCTGTTTATCTCCTTTGGGAGTATTCGTCTAGAAAAGAATTCATTCGTTGATCTCTTCACCATAGGGCTAACTTCATGCTAGGTCTTCTAAAAGAATAAGCTACTAAAGCCATTATATTGGGATCTGTTCCCGAAGCCCAACCATGTTGTTGGACCCCGTTCTCGGAACCCAACGATCCAAACCGAAGCCAAAAAGCGTAAGTGGGTTTTCCTATAGGGTTGTTTCAACGAACCCTCACTTGCTTTGAGGTCTCTAATACAAGTTGTAGATCGATGTCTTCTTTCCAATGGTCCAAAAATGAAAGAAATTGGACATTTATAGAAAAAGTTATGGCATTCGTGCCAGGACATGTTCAGTTGAAGTTATAGCTTAAACATGTTGGATTCTTTCAACCATAACGCTTTCGTCCGACCTCCAAATTTAAGTAAGTATCGACCAGACCCTTCACATATAGTTCAACCTTCAGAAGTCCAATTAAGAGAGGATTTGACTTATGAAGAGCAACTAGTGAAAATCCTAGATTTGAAAGAAAAGGTTTTGAGAAATAAGGTTGTGAAGCTAGTCAAAGTCTTATGGAGGAACCATTCAACAGAGGAGGCAACATGGGAGCCTTTTGACGCGATGAAGGAGAAGTATCCACATCTGTTCAATGGTTCAGGTAGGAGTTTCGAGGATGAAATTCTTTTAGGGGAGGAGAGTTGTTAGACCTTGATTTTTTTGAATTTGCATGAATTGTTTAAATAGTTATTTATGCTTGTTTTGTGGTTTTTTTTTATGTTAGAATTGGTCCTTAATTTGAATTTGAGGGAAAGATTAGAAATTAGAATGAGTATGATGGTTAGAATTAAGTTAGAATTGAACCAAGTTAGCTTAAATGGTGGTTAGAGCCATAAAAGACCAACCAAGGGCAAAATTGGAAAGTCATAGTAAGTGAGGGGTAAAATGGGAAGAAAAGGAGTAATGAAAGGTGAAAATTAGAAGAGGAAGAAGAAGTTTTCGTGGGTTGCCAAAGGAGAAGAGAGAAATCGTGAGAGAGAAGAGAAGAAGAAGAAGAAGAAGAAAATCGAAAAAAGGCTAGGGAAAAGGGGAAAAATCGTGGAAAGGAGGAGATATCAAGGCTTCTAAAGTAAGTTCTTCCTATTTTCCATCTTGTTGGTTGGAGACATGGGTTGTTGTGTTGTGTTGGATGAAGAAATCCTAGAGAGAGAAATGGGTATTGTGAGGAAGAAGAAAATGGTGAAATTCGTAGGGGTTTTGGGTTTCTAAGCTAGGTTTGGAGTTTTCTAACCTAAACGGAGCATGGGTAGGTTAGATTGGAGCTTGATTAGCATTATTTCCATTATGTTGTGATTTTGGAATTTGGGGGAAAGTCCCATTTGAGTTGGAATTGAATAGAAATGTTGTTTGTATTTAGAAAATCAAGAGCCTATCCAAGACCAAGTGGAAGGAGGCTATTGAATTTAGAATTTTCAAGAGTACAAGGTGGGTAAATTATTTATGGTTGTTGTGTAAAATGAGCAAAATATCTTGTAAGAATATTATGTGTTAAATGACTTGTTTGAATTGTTGATATTTCTTTATGATGGATATCATTGTGATAAATAATTCAATTGTATTTATGCCATGTTATGCATTGATGAATGCTTGACATTTTGATATGATTGTTATGCCATTGAATTGAATCATGGCATTTTGTATATGAACGTTTGAATTGAATTATGGAATTGATTGTGTTTGGGCGAGAGAGGAACCGTTTCGTAGTCACGTCGATGTTGACATAAGCCTTCTCTCGGCTGCCCGCTAGCGACCTACGAGATCTGAAAATGGACTCGTTTCGTTCATGGTGCAAAATTCAGTTTCACCGTTTTGTTCCACGGAACCCTCGAGCCAATTGGGTGTGCATTTGCATTATTATGTGTTTATTCATGCTTTGGATTGAATTTTAGCCAATATGCCATATCTGATGATTTATGAATTATGACATGTGTATTGAATTCTAAATGTTGAATTTTCATTGTGATGAGTATGCCTATATGAATGTGTGTATATTTATAAATATGGTGTGGCTCAATGCCAATGGATATAAATAGTTTAGCCACTGAGCTGTAAAACTCAACCCAATTCTTCTCACTCCTCAGGTGCAAACTGAGAAGATCAGTGAAATCATTGCAAGACATTTGGACAATTCCGAAAGAGAGAGCTTTTGTAGACTTTTGTAGCTTTATAAGCATATTGAACATTGAGCATCCAATGTACTTTTGTAACTTGTGTCAAGTTTGATGTATAATGTCAATATGTAATTAAAGTTATGAATTAAAGCTTTGTATGAACTACGTTTTGATTTGGAAATGAATGGAAGATGATAAAGTTCCCTTGTGTATGTGTTTATTGATCTTGTAGTGTTTAATGTATACTTCAAGTTTTATAAGAGTATAATTGTGTGTTGGTTTTGACAGGAAAACTGGTTTGATTTAGGCCATATTAGACAAAATGGTCTTCTTGAACTTTGATTACCCTTTTTGCTTTCCGACGCCATATAATTTGTGAAATTTGGATTCCGGAGTTGAGAGTTGTGAGCTTTGCAATTGCTGATGTTGTTTGAGAGGTTGAACTTGCTAGCTATAATGGATGATGAGAATGTGTGTGTTGTATGAGTTTTGAGTTGAGATTTGGGAGTTTGATGTATTTAGATTAGTATTTGAATGATTATGAAGTTGTTTTGCACTTGAAGGGTTGAATTTGGAATGAATATGGGTGCATATGGTGTTAGGATGGAGGTTGGGAGCCTTGGATAGGCTCTAGAAGAATGTTTGGACAGTGTGTGTCCATTAAACAGACATTAAGTCCGTTTAACGGACCTTCTCGGGTGGTTTTGGACCCTTAGGCCAGCGTGTGTCCATGTCCATTTAACGGACCTTCTCGGACGAAATTGGAGTGTTTGGCCAGTCTATGTCAGTTAAACGGACATGCAAGCCCGTTTAACGGACATCCTCGGGTCAGCTTCAGTAACTTGCGATTTTTAAAGATGTTGGGACCGGTTCCGAAGCCCAACCAGGGTGTTGGACCTCGTTCCGGGAACCCAACGATCCAAACCGAAGTCGAAAAGCGTAAGCGGGTTTCCCTATAGGGTTGTTTCAATGAACCCTCACTTGCAACTTTGACCAGTTTAGAAGCCAAATCTCGCTTTGAGGTCTCTAATACGAGTTGTAGATCTTGATGTCTTCTTTCCAATGGTCCAAAAACGAAAGCAATTGGACATTTTTAGAAAACGTTACGGCATTCGCTCCAAGACATGTTCAGTTGAAGTTAGGGCTTAAACATGTTGGATTCTTTCAATCATAACGCTTTCGTCTGACCTCCAAATTAAGTGATTCTTGAAGCATTGGATTTTTAACATGTTTTGCTACCTCTCCACAAAAATTAGTGTTTGGTGTTGAATTCGAAAGTTTTGACTCAAAGCAAGTGAGGGTTCGTTGAAGCAACCCTATAGGGAAACCTGCTTACGCTTTTTGGCTTCGGTTTGGATCGTTGGGTTTCGAAAACGGGGTCCAATACTATGGTTGGGCTTCAGGAACGGGTCCCAACATATTAGGATCTGGGAATTTGTTAGTGTTCATCTGAAAAACCACCTCATCTATTTCCTTATCCTAAATAGGCTTGGTGATTGATTCATATTGCTCCTAGGTGATTCTCTTTTTAATGAAAGGGCTAAGCAACAAAGAAGAAACTGGTGATCTACAATTATAACCATAAATTAAAATTCCCTCTCAGCTTCGTTAATCATATCCTTTTGTTGAATAATTATAGTACCACCAGACAGTGTTAAAGAACATTCTATTTGCATTCTTTCTAGCCAATATAAAGTTGAAGAAAAAACTGGCACATCTTTTACCTCCTTTTATCCTATTAGCTATAGCTCTCTGCTTCATAAGACTATAGTGATCTTTAGTAGTTGATAACTATTCTCTCAAGAGTGTCTTCTCTTTGTTTAACAGAAGGTCATTTACCAGGCTTCCTAACTAGCTGCCCCTGAGTAAGAGCCAATTCCTCTTTAGCTAGATCAAAAGCTTAATATATGGTGGAGCCTTTTTCTAGTCATTAGACCTTTCATCTCTAGTTTATTCACCATTAACTTTTGGAGACTATAAATTGATGTGTCCCTCATTTGGTGACTCCAATCCCCTTTGAATTGCTTTATGAAACCAATATCCTTAACCAGGAATTTATTAAACCTAAAAGGGCCTCTCGTTTCAAGTTTTCAAAAAAGATTCTCATCTAAAATTAGGAAATGGTCAGAAAACAACGGATCCAAAAAAGTTGTCACACTATCAGAGGACTAGATTATCCAATCCTAGTTAACCAATGAATAATCCAGCTTTCTTTTTAGTGCCCATCTTATAGATTTCTTGTTACTTCATATATAATAGTGACACTAAAAATTTAGATCAAATATTCCTAGTTTCCCACACAGTCACTGAAATCAAGAAAGAAGTTTTTTAGACTGAAGTGGCCATCAGATTCAATTCTAAATAGAGTTGAGTTGAAATCTCCACATAATAATTACAGCCCATTCATTCTCTTTTGAAATTCTATCAAACTATTTCGTAAAGGCTTCCTTTAAAGAGCATGATTAGCACCATAAATCACAAAGGAGAAGATTACAATCTTTTCTTAAATAAATCTCCATTTAGGATGGATTACTTGCATTTCTATCTCAAAAACTTCAATGTCTACAAAATTAGAGTCACATCCTATGATAATCCGCCTCATACCATAAACTTGATGATTAGAAATAAATTTCCACCAAGTGTCCAATTCATTTAGGATCCTAAGATTCTTAAATATAATTTTAGTTTCTAAAAGAGCAAAAATCCATGGTTTTACATTAAAGACAAAATCCCTTAAAGTTGATAGCTTATTAGGACAGTTGATCCCTCTTACATTCCATGTAATGATTTTATTTAATAATAGGTTTATTTTTAAGCCTTTACGTTTGCTCCTGCTAGATTTCCTTTTGGTAATTGATTAAAAATCCACATTTACAGCTTCCTCCTCTTTACTTTCTCAAGAAGGTAAGGAGTTATTTTGCATCAGATTGAGTTCAATAACCTACTCTTCAGTACTTTAATTGGATCTTGAGTCTAACTATTCTTCCTCATAGACCAGCTTACTAACAAAAATTGTTACATTTTCTACTTGATCTTCCTCTACTATAAGGGAAGAGGTTGGGTCATCCAAAGGGTTATGAGTGACTTGACCCTAGCTAACATTCCTCTCTCCTATCAATTACTTATAGTCACCCTTTTGAAAGTTTATACTCGTAGGTACCCATTTCTTGCCCCGTGACACAAGAGAGGGTTTCCATTGGTAATGGACTATCACATTGTCTTCATAAAGTGTTCCATTAGTTCCTAGTCTCATAACTAGGATATTAGGTAAGTCTTATGAGAGCTCCATATTAACACACATTCTAGCATATCCCAGGCTTTTCCTCTTTATTGTATTGTCATCCAAGTATAGAGGTTTACCTAGGAATCTTGAAATCATACTCAACCCATTTGTTGTCCAATATTTTAAAGGAACATTGTATAAATTCATAACGCCATGCCTATTGGACTCAATTTGAAATCCAGGTTACTAAGGTTACAAGAAAAGTGGGAATCTAAAAACATATTATGGCCTTTTCTCAATGATTTTAAGGGTTTGTGCTTTTGAAGTGAAGGTAAACATAATGTATCTATCTTTTGCTATCAACACATCTATTAATCCTTTGTTTTTCTATGTTGATGATATCCATTTTTGTATCACAAAAATGCAGGTCTTTTATCCTAGAAGAACCCTATTAGGGAGTTCTCCTATGATTTGACTCCCTCTTAAAGTATTTCCAAATTTAGGGTGATGACAGCTCTCCCATCTTTAACCTTAGGAAGTAGAAATGCAGTGATAGCCCCTCATTCCCTGCAAGTACCTATTTTTAATTCTTTTGATCTCTAGTTTGTTGGGAAGAGGATGGCAGAGTCTAAATTGTGCCTGATGAGAACAAAGGGGAGAAATCTTCCTTGACATAGCCTTAGATGGTAGTTGGTTTGCAAGCCTGCATGCTATCTAAAGGGACGGGAATGTTTGCCAGGGGGCTGAAATAGGGATGCAGTTACATGAAACAGAAATACCAGAGGTAAGAAAGCAAATATAAAGAGTAAAGAATCAAAAAGGCCCTCAACAAAGCTCTCTCCAAGAAAAGGAACGATTTTTGAAAGTTGATGAACCAAAGAAAGTGAGGATTGGGAGGATGCTAGATTAGTGATAGATAGAGGAATTGTATAAAGATTAGCAGGGGTTAAAATCAGGAATTTAAGAATGGGGATAGATTGGGTAAATGGTTAGATAGATTGGGGGAAGGGGAACGGGGGGCAATTTTTTGTATCCGTAGAAAATATATAATTATTATTTTCAAATGTGTATTAAATAAATTATTAAATACATATAATATTTCATAACTAACATATTACAACATAATTTATGAGTTCAATCTAAATATGTTGAAGTTGAGATGAGTTCCATGTTATAATGTGGCATAATTAGTGGCCATATTATATATATATTAATGATAATATTAATCTAATTAAAAAGTCTTATTTGGTCCATATTTCCTATTTAATAGTATAATAAATCTAGCCTATTTATTTTAATTACTTGATGAATTTACTAGATTAAAAGTTATTGATATATAAATTGGTCCTCTCTCTACTAATTAGGTTGACATATAGTTTTCTATCAAGTTTCTACAGCTGTAGAAGAATTAAGAAAGAGCAACAAATTTTAACCAAGAACACGTGAAGTTTCTTAATCTTTTTACGATAATGACATGTTCTGCATCAGTTACACAATATTATACCCTAATGATTTGTGACAATTGTTTATTCAAGTTCTTAAAGTTTTAAATGTCAATTTTGATTTTATGTCGTGAAGATCATATTTTTACATGTGATATCAAGCATGTGTTTTGAATAAACAACTTGCTCATCTATTTTACTATGATTCATTAATGATGATTGTTAATAGTTGAGTGTTTGACTAATAAATACTTTGATGAAAATGTCGACATTAGATATTCTATTTCCTTAGCTAATTATATTTTAGGTGAAATGAAACAACAATTTTTGGAAGACTCCTTTTAAAGCTATAAAAGTGTTTGTGGGCTTGTACCCTATTAATATTCTTTCCAAATTTAAATCATCTCCAATAAGACATTGTCATCTCAGCATATATATATACACATAATAGAATTCACATACCATTGTTTAGGAAGCGATTTTTATGGCAACATGCCAATAATGCCCATGTGGTGAACACCATCTAATGGTAAAATTCTAATTTTTTTTGGTACAAAAGTTGAATACTAATGGCTATTATTTCGTACATCAAATATTTTATTTTATTTTATTATTTATTGTTTTATTATCATATTGTGTATTCTATTAATTTTATAATGATTTCATGTTAGCTTTATACATATTACTATTGTTATGTAATATGTGTTAAATTTATACATTACATTAAAGATAATTTGTTACTCACCAAAGTGACCAAACTAATTAAGTTAATAGTCAGTTATTCATAAATATTAATACATATTATTGACTTAATTATATGAATAAATAATATTTATTCGTTATTATAACTTCATAATTTACCCAAAGGTAAATTAATACTCTATGATTAATAAACATAATAGAGGAAAATCAATTTTTGCTTGTCAAATATGTTATATATCCAAAGATATTAATTGTATTTAACGAGTTTTGTTTGATTACTTGATAAGGTTTGTATGACATTAAATTTATGATAGTATATTGTTGAGTTTGCCAAAAGAAAACTTGCAGTATCTTCTAAATATTTAATTATTTGAATATGATAATTTATTGAGCATTTGTGTATTTATAGTTATTCCTCTTCATTCATATGCTTCTACTATTACCATATTTAATCATTTGAACTTCTCTGAATCGTGTAAATAAGTCAATTTCTGTTTAGGTGTTTTAGGTATTGATTTAGTATTAATGGAAGAAAATTTTACTACCATTACAAATACGAAAAGTGAGGTTAAGAAGATAAAGAATAAAGCATGAGAAAGGTCAAACAGATTATGTCTTAATTTTATTAGAATGACTGCTGTCGACACCATCCAATACTTCACAATCTGAAAGTGCTAAAGAAAATCTTAAATTTGTGGAAGAACATTTTCGTTCTGTAGACAAGTCTCTTACTGGTACACTAATGGCTGAATTCATGACCATAAAGTTTAATGGGTTGTGAAGCATACAACAACATGTCCTATAAATGATGAATATTGTAGAAAAATTAAAGAACTTGGGTATGAAAGTTGATGACTCCTTCTTAGTGCATTTTATTATGAACTTGTTACCTCTTGAGCATGGACTATTTCAAATTTACTACAATAATATAAAGGACAAGTGGAATGTTAATAAATTGTCCAGTATGGTAATTTAGGAGGCAAGAAGGCTAAAGAATTAAGGAGTTCGTTCAATTAACCCTATGGGTTAAGAAGCTAGTAAGACTAATGAGCCAAAGGCAAAGAAAGTTAAGAAGAAAGTGCACACTAAGGCGACACAAATTACTACTAATATAGAAGGAGCGAAAAACAAACAAGTATCATTCATGTAAGAAAAAGGGACACCTTCAAAAAGATTGTTTGAAATATGAGGCTTGGTTTGAAAATAAAGGTAAATCGAAAATTTTGTAGGTTCTGAACTAAACTTAACTAAAGTTCCTTATAGTACTTGGTGGCTCGATTTTGGTATTACTACTCATGTTTCTAAAGTTATGCAAAAATTTCTTACAATTCAAACCATAAACCCAACTAAGAACTTTCTGTTTGTGAGAAACCATAAGAAGGTCCCAATTGAAAGCGTAGGGGCTTATCATCTAATATTAGATAATGTTTATCATGTAGATTCAATACAAACTCTCTATGTACCTTCAATTTCTAGAAACTTAATTTATGGTCTAGATTTGATGAAAGTGGGTTTATTATTAAGTTTGGTGATGGTTGTTTTAGTTATTTAAAAATAATTCCATTATTGGTTATGGAATTCTTTTGGATGGTTTATATAAATTAAAACTTGATGTTAATTTTTCCTAAGTCTTTATTTTTTGTTTATCATATCACTGGAACTAAGTAAATTACTTGTGATATAAACATTTGAGTCATAAAAGAAAGATTAGAAAAATCAGTAAAGAATGAAATTCTTCTAAATTTAGATTTTACTAATCTCGATGTGTGTCTAGATTGTAAGGGAAAGCAAACCAAACATAGTAAGAAAGGAGGCATAAGAAATACTCAGTTTTTTGAAATTACGCGCACTGTTATAGATGGACTTTTTAACACTCCATCTCATGGTGAAAAAAAGAATTTTATCACCTTTATCGATAATTTTTTTATGTTACGGATATGTTTGTTTACTTGATAAAATTCACCCTTTAAGTGTTTGTAAAGTAGGTTGAAAGGCAAGTAGATAAGAAGGTAAAAAATATAATATCTGATAGAGGTGGTAAATATTATGAAAAGTATGATGAATCAAGACAATGTACAAGTCCTTCTGTGAAGTTTCTTGACAAACATGGCATTTGTGTATAGTATACTATGCCAAGTACACTTCAACAAATGGTGTGGTAAAAAGGTGTAATAGGACATTAATGGATATGGTTAGTAGTATGATGACTAATTTCTCATTACCATAAAATTTCTATGTATTTGTTGAATAGGACTCCTTGTAAGGCAATCCCTAAAACTCCTTTTAAGTTATAAACCGGAAAGAAACCTAGCATAAGGCACTTATATGTTTAGAGTTGCTAGTAGAAGAATGAGTTTATAATCTACAAGAAAGGAAATTATGTTCTCGAGCAGTTAGTGGTTACTTTATTAGTTACCCCGAGAAATATAAAGGATACATGTTTTATTGTCCAAACTATAGTCCAAGAATTGTTGAAAAAGTGGTAAAATTAGTCAAATAAAGGTATATTCCATTACCTATAAATGTTCTAGTGTCCACGTCTATACCAAATACAATCCTGGTATTGGAAGAATAAAATGATCCTGGACACATTTGGATGAAACACCTCATAAAGAAACTAACTTACAAGAAATTATGAACCACATGGAATAACTTTGAATAAGACTATAAAAATAAGGAGATCAGTTATTTCATATGACTATATGGTTTATTTGTCAGAGTTAGAATTTGATTATGGAATTAATAAGGATCGTGTTTCGTTTTCACAAACATATCTAAGACTTTGTTATTTACCATAAAGTTTAAACTAGTTGGATACAAATGGATCTTTAAAATAAAACATGACTTGAATGGTAATATTAAACCATATAAAACTAACCTTGTTGCCAAAGGTTATACTCAAAAGGACAGTATTGATTATAAAAAGACTTTTTTACCTATCTCAAAAAAAGACTCATTAAGAATAATTATGGCATTACTGACTCAGTTCGATTTAGAATCACATCAAATTGATGTAAAAACTACCTTTTCTAAATGGTAATTTCGATGACGAAGTTTATATAGATTAACCTGAAAGGTTTTTCTATAAAAGGAAAAGGTCACATAGGATGTAAACTTAAGAAATCGACATATAAACTTAAACAAGTTTTTTAATAATGGTATATTAAGCTTAATGACATCATAATATCTTTTGATTTTTAAGAAAATAATGTTGATCATCATATCTACCGAAAGATTACTAGAAGTAAGTTTATATTTCTAGTTCTATATGTTGATAATAATTTTACTTACTACTAATGATTTGGACATATTGTATAAGACCAAAGATTTTCTCTTTAAGAACTTTGATATGAAAGATATAGGAGATGCAGCATATGCGATAGGAATTTTAATATTCTAGGATAAATCACAAGGATTAGTAGGATTGTCTCAAAAAATATATTTCAAGAGATTTAATATGAACAAATGTTCAACATGTTTTATTATTATCCTTGTTGCATTTGCATTTGGGTCTACTGGAAACAACCTCTCTATAATGTAGGGGTAAGGCTGCGTACTATCAGGCTCTCCAGACTCTGCTTCAGTGCGAAACTTCGGGATATGATGATGATATGATGATGATGATGAAGAAACATTCAGCAAGCATTTATTTGAAATTAAAAAAAGATAAATTTAGTTTCACGCAATATCTAAAGAATGATGTGAAACATAAACAAATGAAATCTATCATATACGCTTCTATTGTTAGCAATCTGATATATATTGTTAGCAATCTGATATATTTGCAAACATGCACGAGACTCGATATTAGCTTCGTGATTAGAAAGCTAGGCAAATATCAAAATAATCCTGCTACAGATCATTAGAAAACTACAAAGAAAGTCTTACAGTATCTTTAAGAAATAAATGGCTATATGTTCATTTACAGAAGATGTAATCCATTAAAAGTTATTGGATATTCAAATTAAAATTTTGTCGGATGCATTGACAGTAGAAAATTAAACGTTTGGTTATTTATTTATAACAATCTCTCGTTGCTTCCCACACTACCCACCGGAGTCGAGGCGGCTAAGAGCCATAGTTTTCCGGTCAAAAAATGACGAAGATCGGCTCTGACAATAACCAGGCACTTGAAAGCGTGGTGCGTTTGAGAGGGTTTTAGAAGTCAACAAGAAAGAGATAAGGGGTTTCTGGAGCTAAAACAATAAATGAAGACGAGATTGAAATGTTCTTTTGAGCTGTAAATGTAATGATAGATTTGGTTGTTTCTTGGACTTTTCTTTGTTATTTTAATGTACGTGTGATTAACTGCGAAACTTAGAACGCATCCGTGACCTCAAAGGTGGTTTAGAATGTACTTGTGATTAACTGCGAAACTTCGAACGCATCCATGAAAAGTGACCTCAAAGGTGGTTTAGCTACCCGCGAGTGCTGCGGTGGACTAGCTGGGACTCCTCTTCTTTTAACCAAGGTTTCAGTTTAGAGTTTTGAGTACGGAGCTGTATTTGTGAGGGAGAGCTTTGCCGCCTATATGGTCCTACCCTCCTCGAATCCCGATTAATCAATTGCTCCATACCGGATAGTTTAAAAAAAATAAAAAGTCGGTTTAGCTGGAGGTTTGGCCGACCTTTTGCCACGTGGCTAATGTGTTCACCTTTTTAAATACAATTGTTTGGATCGTTGACCGACTTCTTTTCGGTGCCAAAGACTTGAGCGTAACGGCAGCGTTTTCTTGCTTTCGTTTTTTGACTCCATTTGCGTGTGCTTTGAAAAATTGAAAGTAGAAATCTGGACAACGGTGATGTTGATGACAATTGAGAGAGTTGGGGCCTTAAGAGCTTTCACTTTCAGACTTGTAAGACCGAACTGAACTGACGACCAGTTTTTCCTCGGCTCTCCTCGCGCTGTAGTTATAGCAACTTTGTCTCCATTAATTCATCACAGACTACTAACAAAGCGTAGTCCAATTGAAATTTTTTTGAAATTTTCAGTTCTATTTCCTCCTTTTTTACTGCTAAAAAAACTGGCTTTTCTTTTTAATTTCCAGTAGAATCCAAGATGGAATTTTGGTTTAATCAAAGTGATATTAAAAATTACAAGGGGGAGGGCATAAACGACCACGTAGGTGTGACATGCAGAAACTTGAACTGCAACATGACGGTAGAGATTAAAGAAATAATCTACTTCAGGTAAAATTCCAAGCAAGTATGATAATGTTAGATAAAAGTGAAGCAGAAGCTTAAGCAACAGTCCAAGTTTATGCAAAACACTTTATGGAATTACATGCCTTCCCGTCCAACTAAGGGAAGAAGAGCCCCTTGAGGTTCAGGAGAGAGAAGCATTTTATGTTCATGCCACAACATATTTTCTTATAATGTCATTTACATATTGCCAGCACCAAGAAGCTATAATATAGTAGGGGTGTTTTTATGAGCAAGAAGGCAAATTTAGGCAGAGCACAAAAGCTTTAAACTCAAAGCATCCATCCAGGAATGAAACCGTTAACTTGCTGTGCATGAGTTGTGCTGGTCATCTGGTCTGAACATGAGGTGTTGTACCTGTATTAATTAGGAACAAGCAAGAAGACAAATGAATCAATCAACAGACGATTCAAAGATTTCAGGGACTTGGAAGTTTGAACTTTACCCTATCTGCAAAGTGGGATTGCATTCTAAAGGTTGGAATAACCCTTGAGACTGAGCTTGCTGGTGACCATATGACATGTTTTGCTCGTTACCATCCCATGATGGTTGAAAGCTATTCCTTGCACTGATTTCATCCAGCTGGCAGGAAAGAAAATTAGAATGAACTTGTTTCTACTTTTACATTACAGAAACAATAGGAACTAAAATCGAGTGTGGAACACCATGAGGCCCAAAGGATGATGCTTATCTAATTTATCAAAAGTACTCGGACGATACTGTTAAGTTTTCTGAAATTTCATGCTGAATTATCAGGATCAAGCAACAAACTTGGTTCTACTACTATTTGACTATAGAATCTTAAAGAAAAATGAAAGATCGTGTCATAATAGCATCTATGCGGAAAGCTTGGAACATGTGCAGAAACCAAACACAATCCTAGACTCGTAGATATGGACTGCATTTCAGCATTAAGCTTACCTTAATTGTCAAAGCTCTATTAGCTTCCAGCAACAATTGTTCCTGTACTCAACAAAAGCTATTTAGTACTTGAAGCAACATAAAAAAGAGTCATAATGGTAGTAGGCGTACCTTATTTTGAAGATCAGAAAGTTGGTCGAGCATGTACTGGGTCTGCCAAGCGTTGTCAAAACACATTAGCATGGAAATTGTTATTTACAAAACCAACAAATTCATAAGAACTAAGAAAAGATATAACTCAATTGTGGACTATATGGACCATGTTCATATCTGTAAGGCAACTAAAAGCTGTACATATACAACAACATTAGTTTGTTGGTCTTTGCACCAATCTCCATTTCTCATCCCGTCTGCATGCATTGGCTGCCTTCGCTCTATTGATTATCTAGACTTTGAAATCATTGGTCCAGGATAGACATGCTAAATTCACCCATTATATCAAATAATATATTTCAATATAGCACCGTTAATGAAGTAATGTGAAAATAGTACTACGTATTCCAATCAACCTGGTCCTGGTGTGTTTGAAGATCAAGGAAATTTATGTCATATTGGTTTATATATACTTTCTTAAGTAGATCACATAAAATAAAATTAACATGATTTGTTTTCTTATTTTCAAAAAAAATTAAGAAAATACATATTACCTTGGTGGACCGAACTTGCTTCAATGAGCCTTCTAATTGGCGCTCAAGCTGTTCAAGCTCCTTGGTGTTCAGAGGTCCCAACTCCTCCCCAAGGAGGTTCCTACGTACCGACAAATTTAAAACGTTCGTGGACTATAATCATCATATACGACAGAGACAATGCATCGACAGATTCATAGTAAATAAACTATCACAAGTAAGCCACCAGGCTAAAAAGCTAGTTATTCAGATTTCTTACGTACCTTTGAGTTCGCTGCAGGGCTTCATACCTGGTTTTCAGTTTTAGGTACTCCCTATAGCTGCTCTGTTACAACAACAAAAACCACTAGCAGTATTAAAACATTACTCACCACTAATTTCTGATTTTCGACAAACCGAACAAGCAAAGAGTTGAGAACTTTAAATATTTAGAATATATAAAAACATGGATAAACACGTTTCTTTACTTGCTTATAAGGGTACAAAGATCGACGTTTAGAAATATTTCATTTCCATGGAATCTTTCTAGTATATGATGAGGATAATTTCACTACTTAGACCTTTAATTGGATCTCCAAGGTGTGTAAAGAAAACGAGTACAAGAATCCAGTATATGGGAGACGACATATAGTAACCGAACTAACGTACTTCGAGCTCTTTGGCAGGTTTATTGACTTCCACGGCACCGTAGCTGCACTTCTGATACCTTTCCAAAGTCTTGAGCATGCTGAATTAAGGACATAAAAAAGAAATAGCATCAATTAAAAAATTTCTAGATCAGCATATTTCATTTTAATGTTGATGATTAGTTACTATAATTTATTAATTGTATTGGATAAACAAATTGATAATACAAGTATTAGTATTTATCTACAATCTTTCATCTATAAACCATTTTAACCAAGGAAAGTAAACAATTATTGAACTCTTCACTCTTAGGGGAATATCATACCTAAGTTAGTGAGAGAAAAAAAAATTTCTTTTAAGACCTATTTTTGATATTAGTTGATCTTCAAATTTGAGGGTGAACTTTGGAGTAATCAGTAAAATTACTCCTTTATAATTAAAAGGTTACAGATTCAAGTCATAAAAATAGCTTCTTTATAAGAATATAAAAGAAAGGTTGCATACATTATGAACCTCCCCAGATTCCCACATAGTAGGCAACGAGTATTAATAATCTTCAAACTTACAAGAACCGAAAGAATATATATTTATTATGAAATTGAGAAACAACAACTTAGAAATGAAAAAGAAAAATAATGGGTCCAATTAAAAAAAATGGTACATAATATTTCTTTAATTTTGCACAAATTTTGATATTTTTGTATAATCTAAAACGTTGTCAATGACCAGGAAAGAGTAAGCTTCAAAAAGAGGAGGTGTTTGGTTTTAGTTATTTATATTCAAGTAAATTATAATAACCTAGCTTGTTGGGTAACCCTAACAATATAAACCAAACCCTAAACAAGAGACGAAGAAGCAAAAGAATTTCCTCTCAATTATTATTATACAGATAAAAGAAAATAAATTCCAGAAGGTAGATTGTAGCTTAGAATATCAATTTTTGGGGTTATTAATTAAAGTGTCATATCATAAATTTACAACAAAGAAAACAATTAAATAGTCAGAGCTGCTGCAGGTAAGACCTTTCTGCACCTAGCACATTTCAGCAGATGGGATATAAACATGTTCTCATCAGGGTTTCGCATGTCTGTAACTCTCTCTTTCTCTCACTTTAAAAACCCATATTTTACACAGAGGTTAAAACAAATTTCCGAGGAAAATGAGTACTTCACTCTTTTTTATTTCTTTGCTTTTCATTCTCTCTTTTTTTTCTTTTCCAACAATACGAATGAGAAGATCAACAAAAGATATAAGTGTTTGAGCAGGGTTCTGTGTTTGGAGCATGATCGGTGCTGAATTGCCGGAGATTCGGTAGATGCATCTATCGTCAAACCGAATAACCTATGGTTGAACTGAAAAGAAGAATCTTAAGGCGTCCTTGAGAACAAACTAAAGGTTTTTCATTTTGGTTCAGATCTAACAGAGAAAGTAAGCATATTATTACTATCACAACTAACTAAAACCTAAAACTCTTGGAACTCAACTACATGAAGTTAACATATGTTAAAAAGATTAAGAGCAAGTAACAAAACTATGAGGAACTATCAAAGTACGTATCAAGAAAGAGCAAATTCACAAATTGATGAAATTGGTCGGCAAAGTCTTATCATCCCATCAAGCTTGAAAACGTTAATCATCACCCAATAGGGCACGAAGAAATTATTTTAAAATCTGTCCAGAAACAAAAAGCAGCTAAGAAATGTTTAAAGAACACAAGTGCTGACAATTAAAAAAAACTGAAATCCATGAACTAATTAAAAAAACAAAAGCAAACAAACAGATCTCACAAAATTTTGCAAAAGGTTTAAGCTCACGATAAATATATATGTCGCCATACATAGATATAAGGAGAGAGAGAAAGAGATGAAAAGGATCATACTTAGATGTGCTGCAGAACTCATAGAGCTTCCCACGATTGGAGAAGATGATGAGGGCAACCTCAGCATCGCAGAGCACAGACAGCTCGTAAGCTTTTTTCAACAACCCATTTCTCCTCTTTGCAAATGTCACCTGCCTGTTTATTTTGTTCTCAATCCTCTTCAGCTCAACTCTACCTCTTCCCATATTCTTAAAACCTAAAAAACAACTAAATTATTAAAAAGGAAACAAATCTATACCCTTACCTCACCTCTTTTTATTTCGATATAAACTTTTATCTATATTTATATAGCCTACTATAACCAATCTCTTAAGCAAATAACTTCTTTTTTTCCCTCAACCTTTAGTTTGTGCACTTCTTTTCTTCTCTTGGGCAAAGGGCTGATCTTGCTTTAATGGGTCAGGCTCAAAGCTCACCAAAAATGTGAAAAACTAGAGAAACTTCAATACTTAGAAGAAGAAACCCTAGAAAGAGAGAAATTGTATGTGGAGAAGGTGAAACTTAAAAGAGAGGCGACGTTAGTTTCTAGAGAGAGAAAGCTAGGAATATGTAAGTTAGGGGTTTAATTTTCCTACTACTTCGCTTCTCTAACCTCTCTGATCCTTTAACCTCAAAGTTCTCTTCTTTGTTGCTTTCAGTCTGAAGAGACCAGTAGAGATGGAGAAAATGAAGTTTAGGGTTGGGTTGTTTCTTTCTTGTTTCATGTACACCTTCTCTAATTTATTGATTTTACTGTTCTTTATTCTTGGCATCGTCATCTCCACGCACACGCCAAGTTCGTGCCTCACACGGCGTTGCATTGTCCACGTGCGGGATAATGTTTGGACACATAACATAACGCGCCTTCTCTGGAGAGTGGTCATTACTAATTTGCGTGCAAAACTTTAATAGATGGATTTTGTTTGGGTAATACTTTCTAGTTGTCTTCAGAAATAGCAGACTGTCGTCACTTACCTTAAAACGGATAGGCACTTGTCACCTTCTTATTGGCGTAATCAATGACTCCTAGATTCCTGTTTTGTCCACCTGATAAAGAATAAACTCTTAGGGAGACCCTAATTGAATGTTGTTGTTTTTATGTTAGATTGTCTAAATTGTGCAGCACTTTTAGCTTATCACATTTTCATTTCCTTCTCCTATGTTCTTGATTTAACTTCATCAAAAAGTTAAATCAATCTTTCAACTGTAATTTT
>JAOQMR010000008.1:13098299-13126236 GCA_027563865.1 Erythroxylum pelleterianum | reverse complement strand
AATATGCCTTGCTTTATTTATTCATAAAGTCTGTACATGACTATGAACAAAACGCGCTAAAGGGGATTGCCTTTAGGACACTACTCTAACAATCTTAACGTTCTGTACACACATAAGTCGACTTACACTAGTGTACAAGTCGACTTATCAGAACCGTGCAAGCATAAGTCGACTTACACTAGTGTACAAGTCGACTTACACTTACACTTGAGTCCCCAAAAGTCCCCGCAACTGGCATGACAAAACTGCAAGTGAGGTCATCAACCCAAAGATCAGTGCTTCTCAAATGGGCAATTAGAGAAATGGCTGATAAGGGTGCGTTGTTGACAGAGAAGTCTTTGATAAGCACATTGAAGAGAATAAATCAAGTCTTGGAATGCAATAGAAGAGCTTTAGAGCGTGGGTCGTGGACCCAAAGTGGAAGAGCTTCTGAGTGAGTTTTGTGATAATGGGGATGTGGGTTTGGAGGTGGTAGTGAAGGATTTGTGGGTTCAGTTGGGCTAAGTGGGAGAGTGGTAGCTCTGTGGCGGAGTCCAATGGAGAAAGGGCTTCCACTCATCTTCGTTGGCTATCACGGTTAATTCTCTCTACCACAGTTTACTTTCTTTGGTATGAGAGGAATAACCGCATTTTCACTTGACGACATCGATCACCCTAGGACATTATTGAGGATATAGTCGAGCTCATTCGTTCTCAGCTTCTCAACCTTGAGTCTCATTTTCAGATATCCAATCTTCAGCGGCATATCTGGAGACTTCCAACTTAGTTTTGTTTTTTATATTTAAGAGCCACCTATAGCTTATTTGTTTTCTTTGTATGTAGTTTTTTGAGTGCCTTCTTTGGCCTCTTTTTTCTTTTTGTATTGAACCTTCCCTTTTATTAATCTATTTGTTATTCTCTTAAAAAAAACAAAAACTTGATAAGTTGCAATTATTTTTTTTAAATTTTAATCAATTTTTCTAGTAACACCCCTTCTACAAAATCATAATAAATTTAATTAATATTAACCATTTTTAACAATATATAATTAATTACAAAATAAAACTACTAATAATCATCTAACAATAGATATGAAATAAAGAAGAATCCTAACGTTAATTAAATTTTCTTACTCTTATATATGAAAGCATAAAAAGATTTTAATACTTTTTTCAGATATGGGTATGCAAATAATATTTCTAGAGCTAAAAATATTTGCTTACAAAACTAACAACAACAAGAACGAACAAATTAAGAAAAGGAACATGCGTGCTCATTTAACCAAATATGAGGCCTTTTTAGAATATTAAACTATATGTAATTATTTAAAGAATGATTTAAAATTATAAGGTAATTGTTTGTGTTTTACCCCTCAATCTATACGAGTAGATGCCCTCAGAGGATGATCATCTAATGCCAACGACTTCAAAAGTAGCACCTTTACAACTTAGCTCTTTGATTCCTGTAGACATGCTTGGTCGCAGATTCGGTTGAACGTCTTCTATGCAGAAAGAAGGGACCCAAGTTTCTTTCAAGAACTCACTTTGAAGAGTCAAGGAAGCAATATGTTGAATAGGCACTGGTATAGCTGCTACTGGCCGAACATGGTCAACTTTACACACACACACAATAAAAAGGAGTTGAAGCTCTTAATGCTTCCGCTGGGAATAACTTCTATATTATTCAAGCATTTGGGGGACACTCGAGTATAAGCCAGATAAAAGCGTTAACTAGATTCATGCTAAAACAGAACTCCTCTATCCACCACAGAACTTACAACTTTCATTGTTCCCACTTCCCAGAAATATAGTAAAGCTAATGGCAACATAGGACTGCTTGCTTTTACCAAAAAAAAAAAAACATAGGACTGCTTGAATGTGCTATATAACCGTGAAAATTTTTTGTTGAAACAATCTTATCTACGATGGAACTGATGGTCCTTTTGAGCAATTGGGGCACCAGAAGCGACCTGTAGCTTGGCATTCAGTACATTTTATTCTTTTCACCTTTGATTCACCGCCCAGTGACTGATACATGTCATCCAAAAAGTTGAAACTTAATGGCCCACCTGCTTTTACTAATCCAGTTCCCCTACATTTTGAGCATGCTATCAGCCTCAAATCACCACATTTCTTGCACATCCCAAGCGAACTGCATAAGGAGTTGACAGAGTATGTAAACATAAGAATTACTTTTAAATAGGTGCAACTGCTAAAATCTGTGCATTAGCAATAGCACAAATGTCATTAATGTGCCAATATCCTAGATGTCCATTAGAGAATCTTGTCGACGCTTCAACATAGATGTCATATTGCCTGTGGGAAAGGATGGCAATGACATGGGCTAATTATAGTATGAGACTATACATTCCATTAACAATTTGATAATGAAATCTCCGCCCTCCAGGCTCAAGTATCACCGTACTTGTTAACGAATGAAAAGAAAAGAAAAAAACACAGAGCAGCCTGGTTCGAAATTTTAAGTTTGAGCACCTTGTCTTGTCTTAAGTCTTTTATCCAATGCATAACTTCATTTTTTTTCAGTTGTCTTCACTCTGCTAATCAGAATACTTTTCTCTTTCCTTTTCTTTTTGAATTCAAAAGGTAAGTTATATCACCTTCTTTTGCCGAGAATGATGAAGATAGATAAATAATTGGATCTGTTTGACAATGAACACCCATCCTCAATAGTGGTTCTAATTTCATAACTGTGAGAAACATTGCAGTTTGGAACATAGAAGAAGGATGAAATGAATTGATGCCTTGAAATGTGTGGCATAGTTTAAATTCTAAGTTGATGCTTCAGCAAGTTCTGTTATTCAATTAGTTTTTTTTTTCATCTAAATTCACCACATCTGTATTAAATGGAATAGAAAACTTATGCAAAACAAGCATATAACTTATGTCAGCAACATGGAATAGCGTCCATGCATGTCCTGTTTGAAAGAAATGCAAATCAAAGTTGTGAAAACCAAACCTTTGTACAAAATGCAAATCGTAAAAGACAAATGACTTAATAAAGCATACTACAACTCACTTCCCCCCTAAACCAGAAAAACTAATACATGGTTCAACTAACTAAAATGCAAGTTATTGTAGTTTACACATTAAGATAGTGAAAACCTGTTTTGAGCAAAGATAAATACATTATGCTTAACAATGATCCTGGTTGAGGTATGTATGTAATTGGTCAAAATCTAAGAAAATAAACGAAAAACACCAATTCAATATTCCCACTGGCCAAGATCGTGTGATAATCGGTTTCATCATGAATTGGCCAGTTGTATTTTCCTGTTTTAAACAGACAAGGTATTTATAAGCTCAGTTATCTAACTTAATGATTTACGTGATTCAATGATATGGTCCATACAATGCTAGCTAGAAGAATATGCTAAAAGACCAAACTTTAGTAAGTTCCCTGGTTAGTTACAAAGTGGTAAGTTATATTACCACTCGTGAAAATTTTTCCTCTTTCTAAGAATGCATTATTTCTCACTCTGGATTTCTTCCATTTTATGGGAGGAAGGAAGATTATTAGACAACAAACTATGTGTGCCACCATCTTTCTTGCAACTTGGAAGAAGGTTCAAAAATCCAAAAACAGGAGACCAAGTGCGTAATTGCGGATGAATCACAACTTCTCATTCTCAGGCATTCACTTGGACACCAAAAATAGAACAGAGTTATCCAATTTTCTGAAGCCTAAAAACATTGGTATTGACCCTTTGTCAGAACTAATGGTCACTATTAGTAAAAACTCAATCACGTTCATAGCTGAAAAGACCACAGGAAGAATACCAGACAAAACAAGAATCACGAGTGGCCATTTTGCAGCAACTGGAAGAGGATGCTAACTCAAATGGGTAAAACATATGGGCTAATGACAAAAAGCCCAACACAAGGAAGAAAAAGTTGCAGAAAAGTAGAATAACGAAGAAAAAAAATGTAAGGGTGTGTATAATCATTTACCTTCTCTGAGAAGCAGAGATAAAAGAATCAACTCTGGGGGCGGCAATGGTGGCACAGAGGAGAAGAGTTCCCACCCCAAGTCCCGCTACTTCGCTCAACGTTATGTTATCCATTTCTTGTTTCGGTTTGATATTGAAAGATGCAGGGCGTGTCTTTAAAAACACTTGAAATAGATTTAAAACTACATAACAAGTAAGAAAAGAAGCTAGAGCAGCAGGCCTATTAGCTCAGTTGGTTAGAGCGTCGTGCTAATAACGCGAAGGTCGCAGGTTCGAGACCTGCATGGGCCACTTGTATCTTTTGACTTCACAATGTTCTAACATAAGACTTAAGTTAACGTATTTAAGTTTGGTTTATTGGGCCAGCAAATGCTAGATGACAAAACTCAACCTAATTTTGGACTAGTTTGAATGGACTACAGGCGGGCCAACTTTGTGGCCTGATTATTTCTTTAAAAATGACATTTAGAAATGGTAAAATTGGCTCGGCCTAATTTTGTCCCGGTTTAAACGTGCCGGACCTGTGGCCTGTGGGCTATTTTTGAAGGATATCCGGCCTGTCATATATATATTTTTAAGAAAAACAACTATTCCTTCAAAAATTTTAGCAACTCTTGCAGTATAGACCTGCTTAAGAAACGTCTACTTGTCGATCTGCATCAGCCTCTTAGACTCCGGAAAGGCAAGTAGCATCCGTCGACTCGTTCAAACCTAGCCAAAATAGGGCGGGTTTGTTTTGCCATCTCTAGCATTGCTGTCCCAGTAAACCAAACTTAGATCGACAACTTATGTTATAACAGAGTGAAGACAAAAGATTCAAGTGGCCCGGCCCGACCTAACCTTCAACCAGAGACTCAGCGGGCCGATGGACCACGAGGGGGCCTGGCCAAGGTCGGCCTGTCATATATATATATGTATATATATGTATACATACATATATATATATTTTAGAAAAAGTAAAAAAGATGTCATTTTTTGACAAAACGAAGTAGTTTTTGAAGGAATAGTGGGCCACGGCCCGACCAGCCTGGGCCCAGGTCGACCCATTGACATCCCCTAAGCAATGCGCTCTAATTTTTATCTGCTTTCGTCAATATCGAAGCAAAAAGCAGCTCCTAATCTCTTACACATTTACGTTTGTTTTTACCATTGTTATAAATTCCATATTGGTACTACCAGTAGTGAATTTGGTTCTTGTATACTATACCGGTACTAATTAATATTTGGTACTATTTTAGGTAATTTTTAAATTTATGAAATAGTTCCTGAAATTTTTAAAAATTACAAAATAGTTTATTAGTATATTATATTGTATACATTATAATTTTACGTTCCTAATCTCTTGCACATTTACATCTGTTTCGACCAAGATTATAAATTCCATATTAGTACTACCAGTATTGAATTTGGTTCTGGTATAGTAATATTCCGGTACTGATTAATATTGGATACTGTTTTAGGTAATTTTTTAAATTTATGAAATAGTACCTGAAATTTTTAAAAATTACAAAACAGTTTATTAGTATATTATATTGTATACTTTATAATTTTACATTCCTAATCTCTTGTATATTTACATCTGTTTTTACCAATGTTATAAACTTCATATTGGTAATACCAGTACTGAATTTTGTTCTAGTATAGTACTATATCGGTATTGATTAATATTGGGTATTGTTTTAGGTAATTTTTTAAATTTATGAAATAGTCCCTGAAATTTTTAAAAATTAAAAAATAGTTTATTAGTATATTATATTGTATACTTTTTAATTTTACGTTCCTAATCTCTTGCACATTTACATCTGTTTCGACCAAGATTATAAATTCCATATTAGTACTACCAGTATTGAATTTGGTTCTGGTATAGTAATATACCGGTACTGATTAATATTAGATACTGTTTTAGGTAATTTTTTAAATTTATGAAATAGCCCCTGAAATTTTTAAAAATTACAAAATAGTTTATTTGTATATTATATTGTATACTTTATAATTTTACATTCCTAATCTCTTGTACATTTACATCTGTTTTTACCAATGTTATAAACTTCATATTGGTAATACCAATACTGAATTTTGTTCTAGTATAGTACTATATCGGTATTGATTAATATTGAATATTGTTTTAGGTAACTTTTTAAATTTATGAAATAGTCCCTGAAATTTTTAAAAATTATAAAATAGTTTATTAGTATATTATATTGTATACTTTATAATTTTACGTTCCTAATCTCTTGCACATTTACATCTGTTTTTACCAATGTTATGAATTCCATATTGGTACTACCAATACTGAATTTGGTTCTGGTATAGTACTATACCAGTACTGATTAATATTGAGTACTGTTTTAGGAAATTTTTTAGATTTATGAAACAGCACCTGAAATTTTTAAAAATTACAAAATAATTTATTAGTATATTATATTGTATACTTTATTATTTTACATTAACTCTGTCTTCAAAAATCATAATAATAAAATTTTAAAATAATAACAATTGTTAACGTTAATTTTCAAATATTTCATATATAAAAATAACTACAACTAATATGAACAAAATATTATTTAATTGTCATACACATATAAAGTTAAAAACAATACAAAGTATTTAAAGTATTACAATTTCATCATATAATAAATAATAATTAAATGAAAACATCAAATAAAAAGAATAATAAATATCCTTAACTCTCTAACTATAACAATTTACAGTAAGAATTCGTGATGAAGAAATAACCAATTTGAAGTAAAACCTTAAACAAAAACATTTACAATTACATTGCATCTATAGAATTTAACATATATATCAAATATAAGTAAAATTGAAAGAAGAGGAGAAACAAAAACTTGGAACTTCATTCAATTGTCTATAGGATATCTGCTATAACTGCATTAACTCCAATTCTCATTATTTAGAAAAGTCTCATCATTACTATCATTCAAATTCATTGCACCAAATGACATGTCAATACTTTCTCTTCCAAGATTATCTTCCAAGTCACTCTCATCTGTTCTTCAGAAACCTAATCTGCCAAAAGATTGATATTATTAATCTAAATTAGATATACTAAACCACTTGTTCTATTAAGATTCTTAGTAAACGGTAAAATTAAATTATTAAAAAATTATAAGAAATTATATCTGACTTAATAATGATAATAACATACATTTCCCAAAGTATTAAATTGTAGCGAACGAAGACCAAGTTATTCAATCTTTTGTGCTCTAATCTATTCATTTTCTTAGAATAGATGAATTCAAATGTGCTCCAATTCCTTTCACAACCTGTTGCACTAACACATTAACTTATAATTTGAATTGCAAACCTTTGCAATTTTGGAACACCACTTCCGAATTGGTCCCATTAAGAAACTGTAAGTTGTAAGACAACAAAAGTAATGTTGTAAACAAAATAAAGTAATAATTAATTTTGGACAAGTAATAAAAGTGAAAAGAAATATGCCTATATTAAGTTTTGCTCTTTGTAAAATAGCAATTGACATCCTAAAATCCCTAAAAGACTCATTATAAATCTTTATTTGTGAGCTTAAGAGATCTTAAATCATCTTATGAGCAACAACTGTTGTAATAGTTAATAAAATTCCCTATTAACTTCAGCTTTCTTTGTAAAACCTGGTCTGAAATAGATATTAGGATTAAAAATAGCTTAGCTGCAAACAACGGAGAGTAAATTTGCCTTTCCTAGCTCTCATTGATGACTGCAAGATAAGGTGTGTTCAAAGAAGACCTATTTTTTCATATTGACCTTGATTGCTTCCTTCCCCCTCTCCATGACATCATAAAAATAACTCATTGTTGCCTTTTCATCATTATCAGCCAAAGAAAGCACCCCCACCAAAGGTTCACAAACTTAGATGACAAATTGACATTGAGACCAAAATTTAATATCTTCAAGTATCATTTTAGAAACCTCCAATCCCCCATTAGACCTATTATGGTGAGATGCAACTCACTTATCACTTATAAACATCTGTCTCAAATCTTTCTTCATCCTAATAAAATAATGAAGTGATAAGAAATTTGCTGCAGATCTTGTAACAACCGAACGACACAAATTTCTACTATTAGTAAAATACTTTCTTACTAAATTTAGGACTCATGCACAATTATAGATGAACTTGATAACCTTTTTTGCTTTTTGCATATCCTCATCAATATTAGGAAAATACCTAGCATCTCCTATATTTTTCAGCATTAAGTCAACGCAATGTGCAACATAAGGAGTTCCAAGAAAAAGAATTATACTTGTTTTGTAATCTTCTTCTCACCACTTTATACGCAAAATCATTGTCAATTATGAACTGAACAATATTTTCTAGCCTTACTTCTTTCCCAACTTCATCGAATATTTCAAATAAAGAATCAGTATTCCTAACAAGGCTAGATGTATCAATAGACTTTAAAAACATTGAGTCTATTGTAGAATAAACTAAAATAATAATAATAGGCTCATGTCTCCTATTTGTCTAATTATTACACATGATTGAACACCCATAAGTAGCCCAAGTCATTCTTTTCTCTTCCAAATAACTTTTAACTTCATAAACAGAACTACTCAAAAGTTTACCTCTATAGTCATCAATAATTAGAGCTTTGTATTCTAAACTGTGAGAGGCTATAGCATCCACCATAGGCTGATAATAATAAGATTGAAAACCATTGAATGCTACACCTGAATCATACCATCATATAACCAATGTCATATCTATATTGTGTGTCGCTTCTCTTGATTGCATAGCACTACAAATTGAAGGCGAAGCTCTAGACGTTGTTCATGGTGAAATAATTCGATACGTGCCTTCTTCTTTCCCTAACATTAGGTATAGATGTAATATTCACTTCTTCCTAAGTTGGTTGAGCTCTATTACGCACATAATGCTTAATAGAGCCTAAATATAAAACGTTAGCAATTATTACTAACTAATAACTGAAGAAAAAATGTAGAAGTTAATATAAACTACCTTTCACAAAGTTTTGTTTCATATGGTAAGTGAATTGTCAAATGCACCACAACATCAAAAAATGATAGCGAAAAACTAGTTCAAGCTTACATAAAATCAAAACTATGTCTTTTTCTATTTTTTAAGCTCTTCTAATTTCAATGTCTTACAACATAATTGCTTAAAAACTCCCCCAATTATGCCAAATTTATGGACGCTTCTTTCAGCAAACACCCATATATTCTAACATGAAGTAATCGATGTAGAACTATATGACAATCATGGCTTTTCAACCCTAAAACTTTTCCCTCATTAGCATTGACACAACGGGCTATATTAGAAGCATATCCATTAAGAAACCTAACTAATTTAGAAATTGATAAAAAGTTTATTTCTCCTTTTTTGACATATTGTAACATGCATATATGTGGAATCATATATGATCAATCATCTCTTCTCTTTAAATGTAAATCTTTTCTTATATTCGTGTCTTCCAAGTCTAATATAGCCTTAATTGTGTCTTTTGATTTTCCATCAATTCTTATCAAGGTGCCTAAAATATTTTCATAATTTTTTTTTCAATATGCATGATTTCAAGATTATGCCTCAATAACAAAGACTTTAAATATGGTGAATTGAAAAATATTTTTTTATTCAAATTAAGATCAAGAAAACTTCACTTTTGCTTTCTATTACTTGGGTGCTTGCCAGGTGTAAACTCTTGCAAATGTGATATTTGATCAACCACATTATCCCCAGAAAAGTGTAAAGGAGTTTCATTATGTTTTATTTTGCTATCAAACAATTTGCTTCTTCGTCATCTATATCCATGTTCTAAGTAACGACGATGTCCCATATGACATATTTTACTTTGTAGCCTCATTGAATAAATTTGATGGTTTAACATAGGACAAGTGATATACCATTTATTACTCCATCCAGCCAAGTTATCATAAGCTAGAAAATCATTTATAGTCTATAAAATAGCCACATGCATTCTAAAATTTTCACCTTCAACAACATTATAAGTTTCTAATCCAACCTCTCAGAGATGTTTTAAATCATCAATTAATGGTTGCATGTATACATTGATATCTTTACCATGAGCAGTAGGTCCTAAAATAACTAAAGAAAGTAACAAAAAAGGCTCCTTTATACACTTACATAGGGGTAAATTGTATGATATAAGAATTATTGGCTGCCTGATGTAAGAAGTATTCATATTACCAAATAGAATGAATCCATTAGAGGCTAACCCAAGTTGAACATTATGACAACCCTTTGCAAACTATGAAAACTTTCCATCAAAGTCTTGCCATACCTTTGAGTCGGCTAAATGACACATATTATCATCAATACGTTTTCTTTATGCCTCATCATATATATGACTGTTTTTGTTGACATAAAAAGCCTTTGTAGTCAGGGTTTAATAGGGAAATGTCTCAAGATTTTATAGGGTATCTTTTTTCTTATCCATCATCCACTTGCCACCTTTATGTAAACAAGTGGGACATTCTAAAAAATCTTTAATGTCCTTCCAAAATATAGCACAATCATACTTACAAGTATGCATTGATATATATCTTAATCCAAGGTCCCTTAATAATTTTTTTTGGCTTCATAATAAGATTTGGGTAATTTGTGGCGAATTGATAATGCATCATTGAGTAACTCAATCAACATGTCAAAAGATTTGTTACTCCACCTATTATATACCTTCAAGTACAACAACTTGACAACAAAAAATATTTGTGAGAAATTCGAGCATCGTGGATATAATTCTTCTTATGCAACCTTCAATAACTTCTCAAAATTATCCTCTATAATTATACCAAACGTATTAGGGAAACTAGTATCATTCATAGTCTCCATATAATTTCTCACATCCTCTGACATCTCTCTAATCACATCATCTATGTCGTCATTAATATCACTATCATCTAAATCATTACTGTTACCATCATCATCACCTGTACCAACACTTCCAGCATCACTTACTTCGAATTGTTCTCCCTGATAAATCCACAGTGTATAGAATTTATCTAGCCTCAAATTAGCAAGTGATTACATACTACATCTTGACTATGATTGTTGAAATGTAAACAATCTATGCATAGACAATGAATGTCACATCCGAAACCCATTTGATTTTTTTACAAATTTCATGAAAGTCTTCACTATTGAGTGGATCATTTTTTATGAAACATCCAACTTTTGTCCATGTAGCTATATAATTAAAATTGAATTACTAAATAATTAAATACAATCTAAGTTGTAAATAACATAATGATAAATCAATTTAAGTTGACATGCCCAGTTTGAATTCTACCAAAGAATGCAATTGAGCATCCTTAGAATAGGAAGCATGAACCCATATCAAAAGCCACATCTGCATTCATTTTTATAGACCAATAACGGGAAAACCACTTCTAATCACATCCTAACTAGTTTGAAATGAGCTTAATAAAGTGTTTAAGCATGTATCTACAATCCATGCATCTAAGGTTTTATTCAGACTTTCATAAGAATTCAAGTAGTGAGTTTTAAACATACCTCTAAATTCTGAAGCAAGAACTGTAAGATTTGATTCAATGTGTGCTTTCATTATGAGCTTCAACGCCTCCTATTCGACTACTTTTGTAATTAAAGTATTAATATAATATCATCATTCTTAACAAGCATATCAGAGAGTTATAAATCAGGAAATTATGTAATATGCATAATTGAAGTCATCGTAGGAAATTTCCTAGGCTTTATGGTGACTTAGGTTGACACTAAAATAAATTTACGAAAGACAGATGCCATCATTAGCATGCCCTCTCCAAAAAGCAATCAAATAGGTACAAAGGCTAGCAAGGAAGATAGGTTCATCAGGTTTCTTTTTCCAAATCCACATATCACTAATTTCCCTTTTTCAAATCTTGAGGCAACCAAGAGAATATCTTTAGAGAGAGAAATGTAAGAAGGCCTTTGACTAATTAAAAGCACACATGTAGAACCCTGCATTATTATCAAACCCATCACTAGCTAAAGAATTATTACATATATCTTGTAATGTTAAATGAGGTTAAAAGAGCTATCTTGATTAATAAAGATTGAATAGTACATTGATATCTTATTACATAAATCTTGTAGTGTTAAATAGGTTAAAATTTTTGTCTTAATTAATAAGGATTGAACAAATAAGAAATCGATGTACTGCATGAGAAAAATCCTATTAAAGATAGACATGCATGACATCAAGATAAAGAAAGTTCCCTTCATCTTAGTTACCACTGCACAAAAGCTAGGACGCTATTTTTAAGCCTATATCATTAGCATTGTGATATAGTTGTCACTTTTATAGACCCTCCATAACCTTGATCTCTTGGTAAGATTGATTAAAGGCAAGTGAATTTGAACGAAGCTTCATATCTAGGTCAACACTCAAATGTTAGGTTATTGTAAATAATTTGGTCAAATGTGTTGTAGTCTCGAATGAAAGCAATAGGGAGGAGCAAACCCCTTGCATTGGATTGTCTACAAAGATGAATCATCAACTGACGATGGAAATCACATTGGAATATATATGCAAGGATCTTATGGTTTGGAAACCAAACAAACAAATGAGTAAATTCCCACTGTCCAATAATAAGATGAAGATGAAGATGGATGAACATTGGAGATGAAGATAGACATCTGGATGAAGACAAAGACGAACGTGTGGATGAAGATGACGATGGACCGTTGGTGCAGTTGCTGGAACGCAAGGAGGAAGATGAAGATAAAATTAAACACTGGTTCGTAATTATGCTTTCAATATGATAGAAAATGTTATTTTTAGTGAACAAAATGATGTCATTTTTGTGGTTGAAACTATGGATTATGTTTTCGTAGCCAAAAGAAGAAAACAAAAGATATATTCGTAGCCACTTTAGCTAATTATTTCATAGCTAAAGACATTATAGGTTATGCGACTTTGAGCTACAATATCTTTTTCGTAGCTAAATCCATTTGGCTACGAAAACATATTCGTACATGAAAGAAAAATAATGAAAACATTTGCCTATGACTAATTTTCGTAGCCAAATGTTTTTAACTACAATTATATAATTTGTGACCTTTAGCTACGAAATTTATTTCATAGATAAATCTATTTGACTTCAAAAATACATTTGTAGCCAAAAGAAAAAGAATGAAAATATTTAGCTACGAATATATTTTCATAGCCAAATGTTTTTAACTGAAATAATTATATGATCTGAGACTTTTAGCAATGAAATTTCATAGCTAAAATCAATTAGATATGAAAATATACTCGAAACTAAAAGAAGAATGAAAATATTTGGCTACAAATATATTTTCATACCCAAATGTTTTTAACTAGAATTATATGATTTGTGACTTTTAGATACAAAATTTACTTCGTAGCTAAAGGCATTTACGAATATATTTCGTAGCCAAAAAAAAGAAGAACAAAAGATAATAGAACACTTGCACATTAGTGTTTTTAATATAATAAGCTATGATTTTGGAAAAATGTAGTTAAAAGTTTTCTTTTTAATTACGATTTTGGAAAAAACATAACCAAAAATGTAACTTTTACCTATCGTTGCCAAAAGAAAAGTAGCTAAAAGGTCACTTTGTTATAGTATTTAGTTACGATTTTCAAAACTTCGTCAAAGGCTGACCTTTAGCTATGATTTCGAAATTGTAGTAAAAAAAAATGTAGTCAAAAAGCTACTTTGTTGTAGTGAATAGAAACTTTCTGTGACCAGAAGGGCTTTGTTGGAATCCAACAATAAGTCAATAACCAGAGTTACTATCATCACATGATGGTGGGGACTCATAACATAGAGATGAAGATGTAGATTGGAGGGGAGAAAAAAAGCCAATATATATATATATGGAATGTATGGAGTAGCAGTGTTAGGTCTAATTAAAAAAACTGTATGTAATTAGGAGAAATTGTTGTTGTGGGATTCTTTTAGGCAAGGAAGTAGAATTCGGAGGAAGTTCTAATTGTTAGTGAAGTGATAGAAGAAGAAGTGATAGTTGAGGAGAAAATAATTGCTTTTTTTCTCGCTACGATTGAATAAAGTGGGAGAAGTAAGGAAATGGTGTGTTTTAGTCTTATAGAACCTACAGTTTTTAGATTAGACAAAACTCACGTCAGCTTGAGTTTGAGTCGTACAAAATATAAAAATTGTCACGACTTAGATGATGTGGCGTTTAATTAATTTTTCCGCAAGTGATGGATGCAATTTCTTACATGCCCCTAGTGCTTCATTTCTCAAAATTAATTGATAACATCCGTACGTACTATATAATTTCCTCGTGGATGTAACGCTATCAAACTCTCAAGAAATGTACCCTCCAGTGTAGAAACAAGTGTTTGGATCACCCCCAAAAGCCAAGGCTGATGCTTCATTTTGCATGGCCATCTTGTTACAGTTGGTGTTATTATAATCTGCACGACCTTCCTGGCCATTTTCTATATTCCACAGGCCACCCCAAAGCCCATCCTCTGCCACGAATTCTGTCCAAGGGGCAGCATCTTGAGACATGACAGGCAGGTTTTGATCCCCCCAAATGGGGCAAATGAAGTGCAGTTCTTTCTTCCCTTGCTCTTCCTGCAGCTTCTCATTATTTGCACTACCTACCCTTTTCCCATCTTCTGGTTGGTTGTCATCTTGTTGTTGCTGATTATTTCGTTTTTGTTTCAAAACTGAGCTTTTTCGCTTCTCATGTGTCTTTGAGGACTTGTCTTTATTCTTGAAATGGGTTCTCCAGTAGTTCTTGATCTCATTATCTGTTCTCCCAGGCAAGTATCTAGCAATAGTCGACCACCTGGTGCATGTTCAAGTCATTATTATTACTTTGTAGTATTGATCTTCCATGTCTCCAACATTTTCCAATTTTCTACCCTAATACCATGCATGAATATACAAAGCAATTCGGAGATGAAGGCCTTCTATAAATATTGAAGGTAAAAGCTAGGTGAGAAAGAAAGAAGGACTATTACTTGTTACCCCAGAGTGCATGCAGCTCAATAATGATGCCTTCTTCTTGAGGTGTAATTTGACCTCTCTTCAGTCCAGGCCTAAGGTAATTCACCCACCTTAGCCTACAACTCTTGCCACTTCTATTAACGCCTGCTAGTATCAACGTTAGAGCTTAATCAGCTTTTAATGAAAAGATTAAAAATACATACGATTCTAATAATATCCCAAAATCTTAAAACATTTGCCTCAAAACTCTAATGCTTTTCACAACAACACAACTGAATCACTCTTGTTTATGAGATTAAAAACGCTGTGTCTGTCTAGCTAGATTATTGTATAAGTCAAAGTAAAGCAATTACCTGAACACCTTGCCACAGAACTCCATCTTCCTTCTCCATTCAACTTCACATATTCACTAAGCAACTTGTCCTCTTCAGGAGTCCAAGGACCCTTTCTCCAACCTTTCTCAGGAGCTCGCCAAGCCCAGGTGATCATCTCGTAATTGATAGTTTCTCTACTTTCTCTACCTTATTTTCTTTGCCTCCAAACTAGATGACACAGTCTATTTATATATAAATATACACACATGGTGGATACCATCTCACGACTCTAGTGAATCCATCACATCATTCATTTCCGTCAGCAACAATATGATGGTAATCTCATCGACGCTAATATTATATATAAACTAATGCGTAATCCTCCCTCTTAAACAAGTCTTAGCATGGTAGTCTTTTAGTCAAAGTGTTCGTCCGTGGTGCGTACCAGCTCAGTTTTTCTTAGCCAATTACCGTGGACCAAGTGCTTGCAGAACTAGCCATCAAGAGCCAGTGCGAGTCTTAGCGACCGAACGGCGTGTGATCTCTCTGTTTGTTCTATCTCAACATTTTGGTGTTTTCATATGCATACAGACTTGTCATAACAAATAGAATAGGTAAGCACAGATACGATCACTTCATTTGGACGGATGTTCTAACTCTATGTCGCTTTTTATTATGCCTTACGCCTTACGTACGGTATAATAGCTTAATTAGTTTAGTTTGCATATATGCCAACGTGCCTTACAGAATGGGACTTGAGGCCAATAATGCTCCTGTTGTATCTTATCTATGACGTAACAAGACAGATTATGGGTAATATAATGTTCAAGATTTAAGAAAGATTTTGGGAAGTTAAATCTAATGTTTAATAGAGAGAGTGGGTCGTTGTTGTTCCCTTGAAAGGGGCTTGTCCTCCAATGACCAAAAGCCACCTGTGAACACAAAAGATATCCTTAATCCATGCTTTAAACAGAGAGTTTAGTGCCAAATTGCAAAATCATTCTTATTTTATGGTCGCGATGAACCTTCAAGGATTAGGATGGCATTGCCATTTAGAGTAATGGGTTATTTAAAAAATAGCGATTCAGTGAATCACCTTGGCAACACGTGTGACTGAGTAGCAATTTCGGGATAGCTGGGTTGTTTATGCCACAACACGAATCCAAATTCCAAATGCTTGTGTTCAAGACAGGTACTGGTCCTGATGGTTAACATTACTTTAAGATGATGGAAAGGACGAGTTGAAGATGATGTGTACAACTAGATCGTATATATTTTAGGAAAAAGAAGGTGATATTTTCATGCGTCTTTGTCTCCTTTCTAGAGTTGTAGTTCCAACTAGATTAAAATATTCTTGCAAAGAGTTCCCCGTATTCCTTCCTTCTCTCAGATGTTGGCAATAATAATAATACCTAACTCCGTTGATACATTAGGGACCATCCATGTGTGATCTTTAAGATATATTCATGGAGAACGTCCAGAAGGTTGACGCCATCATTAATCCAACTCTTCTTCCAATATAACATACAAGATAGTGAGATGCCACTCCGAAAGATGGTTACACATGTCAACTTCATACATTTCCTTAGATTGTAGAACTCAAATCTACTTTGAAAACATGTTGCATGTAATTGTATTCTTTGTCAAAGGATGCCATTTGACCTCTAATTAATTCTGTGAAGAAAAGAATTGGATTCTACTCATGCTTGACTAGAAAAACTATTCGCTTGTTCAGAGAAATTCTTTTAACAAGGGAGTTTTGTACTTATTTCATCCAAAGCCGAAAAGAAAAGACATGTGTGAAATCATAACGCATGCAATGCTTTATGCGAATGAAGTTGATTTTGATCCACAGAATCGCTAAGGACTTGCTTTTGGAGCATGAAACTATCAATTCACTAGATAACATGCTGAGGGTAGGCACACGCGTCACGCCACTGAAGCTAGAATGTTCTTGGTGACTACGAACGTTTCTCAGCGATGGAGCCCAGGCCTTATGAGGGCCAATGGGTAACTTGAGTTAAGCCTTTTAAGCCCACAACACTCAGATCGTCATAACCATGGCGGTGTCATCGAGGTTTTCTCAGACGAACATAAACTTCCGCTCGCATGCCTCATGCGCACTTCCGTTCGTCTTGAAAGGGAAGGTCGTAACTTTTAGTTTTTTGACGGGCTCGTTGGCCGTATGTATCGAGGCAAGCGTATTCCTGTTTGCGGCTCTAATAACGGGTCAAGTAGGTGGTTTGATTCCATATTGGTCTTAACTTGATGGTCAATTTATTTTCTTGGTTTGATTGGCTTTGATTTCGTTTTGTTAAAAACTTTATAAAATTTTTAGTTGTGGTTCAATACTAGGGGCTTTGTTTTCTCTTATTGTGAGTGTACAGGTCTTTCTTTCTTTGATATTTATTATATGTGATATGGGTTATAGTATGTGTTTAACTGGTTTTGGCCTGTTTAATTTCAGATACTAAAATGGTGCAATCCAATGACTTGGCAGGCAGGTAAGTGGATTCACCGGTGAAGAAGTTTAATAATACAGAATTGGAAGTCTTGTTTATTTATTTATTTATTTATTTTTGTTTGGTTAAGTTAGCTGACAGAGAAGGTTGCAAACTTACTGTTATATGAGACAGCAAAAGGGCATGATGCCACAGTTGACAAGGGTAAAAAGGAAATAGTTTGAAGAATTCAAAAAGTTTCCCCAATTTTATTTTCTGATTTTTTTCCTTCAAACATTCATTAAACCAATTCACAAGCTTCTAAGATTTTGGTTCTTATTAAAAGTTCATTAGATTTCAAGATAAAGTGACGGTAGGAGAAAAGGGTTCTTGAAGTCTAAGAAGGACTGGAGTTGATTTATACAGCAAAACGATCATCTGTATCCTTTATTCCAGATAAGGAGCCTTGCATGTGGAAGATAATAACAAAATCAATATGAATTTGTCTAAGATTGTTATTCTTGACTATGAAAATTTTTTACAACGGTAATTGTTTGGAAATGTCCATAATAAGTGGCTTGAATCCTTCTCTTACTCGTGGAAATTGGTAGGGAGACTACAAAGAGATGTGACATCTCAAGCAAGTGTTGCCTCCATGTATCCTTATGGCAAGGCTCCACTTGAAAGTTGTAAATAAACCTAACAGAAGTGCCTAAGCATGTGTGCTGATCCTCGGTCATTAATCGAACAGTTGCAACGTGCTTTCCAGATTATTAATCTCGATCATTATTTACAGTTCTCGTTGTGGAAATTAGATAGATCTTTTTAAATTACTGTACCTCAGTTGTTAAATTTGCATTTTTGGTTTCCCTGTTTTTTGTTTAGGTCTCCTAAAAATTTGTTTCCTTGTGTTCAGTAACATTCTTGGCCATGATTCAGTCCTATGCATTCATTCATGGTACTTTCATTTTAAGTTTGCACCATCACTGATAACATTGCAAGACTACTATTCTGCTCCTTATTGTGAGAATAAATATTCCAGGATCAGCTGGCAGTTTCATTATTCCACGGTATCCTTCTTTGTATTTATTGAGTGCATTGGCAAATTTCACTGTGCTCGGCTTAATCCATGTCATAGATCAAACAATTTCTCTTGTGATGGTGTAGAAGTAATGACATGAATCTAGTCTCCTGCAGCTTGAAAGTTGCCAAATAGTATTGCTACTATAGTCAGTGATGCTATGAATCTGATAGCGAAGGCAGTTTTGAACTGAGCTATAAGCATGTAAATGAAATTTGCTCCTGATAAGCTGCATGTGTGTAGTTATCTACCTATATTTCAGTTTAGCCTTTGCTTTTATTGCAATATTCCAAATTCTGCATATGCATATTTGGTGTCTGAACAATTGATGCGTACTTTATATAGCTACCTGACTTGATAATTGTGTTGGTGTTCAAAATTTAATTAATCTTATAGGACAAAACTCCAAGAGTGTTATTTCCTATGTTTTTAGCATGCAATCGGCATCATCAACTTGGACAGCATACTCAAATTTGCAAGTTACATACTCTATGTTTTTCTATGTTCTTATACATCTAAATTGCAGCTAATCTTCGAAAAGTAGTTCTATCAAATTCACTTTTATTTATATGGTGTATTTTCCTTTATGTGTTTATGACCAACCATTGATTGGCAGTAGTGTCCATGGTGATAAAGTCATGGATTTTCCATACTAAGCCTAGGAAATTGAACTCTTTTCCCTATAATCTTTACCTAACCCCAGTGCATTTTTGGTGAAAACAAACTTTCCTTCAGGGGTACAAAATAACTTAGTAAGGCATTTCCTGTTCTTATTTGATAGGAAAGCACCCAACTCATGTGCTCAACAGCCAACAGGAACTGGTGTTTCTCTTATCTTCTTTGTCATGTTAGATAATGAAAGGGGACAATATCAGTGGAAGCTTTTGGCATGAGGTGGTATGAAAGTTCTCAGCAAGGCCTGAAGAGATAACTTACCTTCCCCTCATGCCAAGGAATTCCCCCGATTCCTCCATCTTTCCTTCTCAGCATCAAGGTCACGGAATCAAAGAGCTGCGCATTAAATACATCTGTGATTCATTGATTCCACAATGTTGAACTACATAATTTTGTTACGCTTTTAGGATGTCCGTGATCAGACCTAAGTTTCAGCTGTGGTATCTTGAAGAGTAAAGATGCATTTCATATCATTTTAAATTCACTAGAATCTTGATAGTTAGATATAGATTTGAATTTTAATTAGCTATCGATATCTTTGGTTAAAACTTCCTTATTTGACTTTAAATATTACAGGAACATGAGAAAGAAGCATACGCGACATGTATGGAACAACTAATATAGTTGATTATGTGAAGCTTTGTTGTCTGAACATTTATGCTTAAGTTTCGCAGAAATAACCTGAATAGCGCTGACGCCTTGGGGTTATTTCAAAATTTAATTAAGGTTTGCATGTAGTGCAACTTGGATCGTTCTCTTTGAAGAACTCAAAAAAATGAAATTAATTTCTTAAGTAACTAAATCCAATGCAACCTAAATGAATAGGATTTGATTTGATCAGTTACCACTAAAATTGCAATGAATTAGAATAAACGTAAAGGACTTGTTTTTGGTATTTTAAATTTAAAATGAGTGATACGAAATGATAGTGAGTGAATGAAAAAGAAGAAACAACACAAGTAATTAATAATGATAAATACAACCCTTCAATTCAACAGTGTAGGCATTCATCACTTAAACAGATATTGGAGTTAAAACAAATGAACCAAGAGTTAAAATCGAGTATTTAATCCAACAACTGAGCCACTTCGAATTACTTTCAAAAAAAAAAAAACTGAGCCACTTCGAATTGTTACAAAAATATTTTCTAAAATTTCAATCTACTAACTGCCGTTAGAATAGTAAAATAGAACTAAGGATAATAAAAATGATGCTCAATTTTTAATCAATAATTAAGGAAACAGAATTAATACCGGCAATCGATATAACAATTCAATTATTCAAGCCACCTTGAATAATCACCAAACATTCACTAAAATATCAATATCAAGTCTTGACCCAAAATAAAGTAATGAAATTGAACCAAAATCAGCACAATATCAGTTGCCAAACAATAACTCAGCCACAATAATCTTTCAATTCAAAGATATAATCCCTACATAACTCCAAATAATTAAATAGTTATCCTAAGACCTAGGAATCACTAAATAATCAATGGATAGAAGATAAATGCAGTTTAAACTCCCATATAAAATTCAAGCTCCTACCATTGTCATTGAATCAAAGAATTAGGATGAACTAGCCATGAAAAATCATGGGAGAGGTTGTCAACATGGTGCTCCGGCAGTCAGCCATGAAAGGTGGAAGATGAGGGTTCAGATTTTTGGGAGCTGAGGATCGACGACGAAGCTTAGATGGAGGACGTTGCCTAGACCAAACACCATGCGCCACGCACCACTGGCATTTTTTTCCTTCTTTCCCAGACCAGACGTATCCCACATTGCCCTCCACGTTCCAACCAGCACCACGCTGCCGCCTATAGCTTGATATGACAAATTAATGTTGTGGCTTCTTTTTTCCACACAAAACCCTCGCAGACACCACGCAACACCTCACCATGCATGTAGACCACACAAGCAGGCCAGACCTTCACACCCTTTCTGACGCCTCTCACTGTAGCTGAAAGTAACTAACTAGTTTCTGTCCAAGCCTTCCGTTGACTCCAAACCCTCCAAACCTTTACCTTTCACACTGTCGTTTTCTTTTCTTCGTTGCCCACGACGTCGTTTTTTCCTTTTGTTTTCCAGACCCACAAGCCTCCTCTCATTCTTCGACATTGTCGTTTTCTCTTGCTTTTCTTCAATGTCCCACTGCTGCCTCTAGACACGCATCAAATGAACACCAATGTGCAATTATCAACTTTAAAGACCCAATCTTTAATCTTCAATCCACCAAGAGATGCCTTATTTCAAACTTTATTCTTTTTGGCCAAACTATTCTCTCTTTTTTTTCTCATTTTTTTGTTGTTTTTGTTGTTTTTTTGTTTTTGCAAATTTGGCATATCCTAACCCAAGAAGATAAAAAGAACAACATCAATTATGCACATTTAATCATGAAGAACATAATGTGCAACCATCAAATAAACACTAATGTGCAATTATCAACTTTAAAGACCCAATCTTTAATCTTCAATCCACCAATAGTTGCCTTATTTCAAACTTTATTCTTTTTGGCCAAACTATTATCTCTTTTTTTTTTTCTCATTTTTTGTTGTTTTTTTTGATTTTGCAAATTTGGCATACCCTAACCCAAGAAGATAAAAATAACAACATCAATTATGTACATTTAATCATGAAGAACATAATGCAACTCATGCAAAACACTTGTTCAAAAACAATGGAATGAATGAAAGTGAAGGCTCAAAGGGGTAAGCAAAGGTCAATTGAAATGACTTGTGATTGAGTAAAAGGGTTTAGAAATGAATGGCCCTATCATGCTCAAAAATTTAGGTATTAACGCAGCTTTGAAAAAGAATCTGTAAAAGTTCTGGAGGCTAACTAAACCAGGTAAAGATCACACAAGATGAGAAAGAAAAGTAAGGCTAAAAAAATCCTTCCAAGAAGGCTTTTTCTAAGATATTTCCTCCTTAAAATCAAGCTATACGACAAGGTTAGTAACACTGCACCAAAGGCACTCCACTATTCTAATCAACCAAGAATAAAAATTACTCAAGTCAAAATGCATTCAAACCTTGACATGTTAATGTGCACATGCATAAGCAACAAGGATTTGAAAACAAAACTCAAGGATTGCAAAAGTCAAGTTAGAAGGTGGGAATCACAGCAGTAAATCGTTCCTAAGAGGAACCAATCAATTTAACTTAATCAAACAAACAGTGCCTAATGAAAAGTCAATAAAATGGCAATCCAATCATTGACAAACAATTCAACAAAAGCAATCCCTTCCTCACACTTAGTCAATACATTGGCCTCAATGTAAGAAAAACAAGTATAGGCGAAATGGCAAGAGCAAGGGGAAACTAACTAACAATAACTAAACGAAATAAACAACTACAACTACTTCCTACTGGAAAGGTTCCCTTCCCTTACACTTATTTTAAACTATCTCAGGAGACAGATATCACCATTAATATAATAAAGAATAAAGGAGAAAGGTGGAAGGTGGAAGGGATCAACCGTGGGATTAGGGTCTTTGATCGTCATGATAGTGCTTAAGCGGATGACCATTGACTTGTGAAATATGACCAGTTGTTTCATCCACTAGCTCTACCGTTCCAAATGAATGCACCTTGGTAACTTTGAAAGGGCCCTCCTACTTGGTGACGAACTTCCCAAGCATCAACTTTAACCGAGCCTTGAACTTTAAAACTTTGTCACCTTCATGGAATTCTTTCCTCAAAATCTGTTTGTCATGAATCATTTTCAGCTTGTCATTGTAGATTCTGGCGTTATCATAAGACTTAAGTCTCATCTCTTTAAGCTCTTGGAGTTGCATTGTTCGGTTTTCAAGTGAAGATTTAAGGTTTGTATTACATGCCTTGATTGACCAATAAGATTTGTACTTGATCTCCATAGGTCGATGGCAAGACTTGCTATAGAGCAACCGGAAAGGGGATATGCCTATAGGGGTCTTGTAGACAGTCCTGTAAGCCCACAGAGCCTCCTTAAGCCTTTTACTCTAGTCTTTTTGGGATGGCTTCACAATCTTTTCTAGTATATGTTTCACTTCCCGATTGGAGAATTTAGCCAACCCATTTGTCTGAGGGTGGTAAGGAGTGGCCAGCTTGTGATTAACTCCATACTTGCAAGTAAAGACTTGATAGTCCTATTGCAGAAATGTGTTCCTTGGTCACTGACAATTGTTCTTGGAATGCCGTACCTGCAAAAGATACGAGCACGTAAAAACTTGGCAATAGTAGAAGCATCATCTTTTCTAGTTGGCATCGCCTCTACCCACCTATACACATAATCTACTGCAAGTAATATATATGAAAACCCAAATGACGGAAGAAAGGGACCCATAAAATCCATGCTCCAGGCATAAAAAATTTCACAAAAATGCATAGATCTTAAAGGAATTTCATACTTTTTACCCAGACTCCCAAACCTCTGGCACTTATCACAAGACTTACAAAAAGCATAAGCATTTTTAAATAAGGTAGGCCAGTAAAACTCACACTCTAAAACATTCCTAGCAGTCCTTTTACCACTAAAATGCCCCCCGCAAGATAAAGAATGTGCAAAGGTAAGGATAGAGTGGATCTTATTGTTAGGAATACATCATCTGATGATCTGCTCACTACATTGCTTCCAAAGAATTGGAGCATCCCATGTATAGTATCTTGCCTTCCTCTTCAGCTTATCAACCTGAAACTTAGACATAAAAAGAGACACAAAATCAACGATTTATTAAAGTTCTAAAATTCATTAAAGTTATAAAATTCAAATATAAAATTAAAAGTCAATTTATAAATTAAATTTAATAAAATGAAAGTTATAAGATAGGAAAACGATAATAAAAATAAAAGAAGAATAAGTTCATTTACTCCGTTCTATATTCCTGGTATTTTATTATATATACTCACTTAGATATACTTAGTATAATTATATACGAATTAGAATGATTTGAAGATATAATAGATATGTTGGATCCCGTTATCGGAACCCAACTCTTAACACAATTCGAATCGGAATCAAATAGCGAAAGCAAAAGCAAAAGCAAATCGAATTCGAATCTAACTGAAACAAATTGTCCGAAACACAAATCGGAACGAAACACAACGAACTGATTTTCAAAGAGTCCGACATCCGAGAACGAATATCTCAGATAAAGGCTTTAGAAACTGTTGCGTTGGAAATCCTAGACTTAGCCAATCTGAAATCCGGTATACCTTTTTTTTTCTTATTAATCCTTTCATTCTTATACACTCTCAAATACGTCTAAACACTTAATTCATATAAATCGTCCTAAACTCAATCTCATCTTTGACCCAACTTATTCTTATTCTAACTTGCCATAAATCGATTTTATCGAAAATCGGGCAGCACCTCCCCTAAAAATTCACTAGCCCAAAAGTCTCATCATAGACAAAAGCACTTCAATATCCACAATCATAACCAGAATCATCGGACCACCCGTCCGGAATCTCAACCCAACCAACGCAACCAAACACAAATCTATGCCTAACACTTCAATAATTCTCAATCAACCAACACAATCAATCTCAATTCATAGTCATAATTCACATTCATATATACTAACCATAATTTGCTTACATAATCTGATTCCATAATCATATACAAACTTTAATGGCATTTACAAGCCACAATACAACATCAATATAAGGATCCGAATGCAAATACAAAGATATAAAAATCCTTCACTTTCGTTCACCCGATCTTTTTCTCATCACCTGTGGATGGGAATGAAGGGGGGGTGAGCTTACGCTCCGTGGGTAACAAGTTTATAAATCAAAAAATAAGCGAAAAATAATCTTTTCAAAACTTTTGCCCTTTAATAGAAATTTGTCAAAGTGCTTATTGCTCAAACTTTTCAACTTTTCAAAATCATTCATAAACAGTCTCACAATTTCACGGTTGAAAACCTCAGACGTTTACTTGTCATATCGAAGTCATGATAATTTCATAAAAAGCTTCATTTTCAGTCAAATACGAATTTCAAGTCAAAACCCATAATTACAAATATCATCACATAAGCACATCACGAATTATTCTATCAACCATAACACTTTAATATGCATCGTGATCATAATTAAAGATGATATGCACACAAATGGCTCGAGAGTTCCATAAAAACGACGGAAACCGAAGTTTACCGTAAACACGATGAGTCCATTTTCAGATCTCGTGGGCCTAAAGCAGGTAGCCGGGAGAAGGCTAGGGGTTAACGTGCACGTAACTAACACAACAGGTTCTCTCTCGCCCAAACAAGCACATAATCATGCTCAAATTGATTTATCGAATGCTTTATCAAAAGCTTCCATACTTTATGATTTTCTATCTTTTCATTCACACAAAATGCCATAATACATGGCATAACATAATCATGCTCACACTTCAATTTGCATAACATAACATAACACAAACACATATAAGCAATTCTCCAATCAATCAAAACAATAAGGCCGCATTTAATTGAAAACATTGAAATCATTTTACAAACAAAGAAGTTTACAATTGTAGCTATTTATCGAATTATTTGAAAACAATATAATTTGCAAAGTATTTCCATTCTTGATTTTTCGAAAACTTATAGTTGACTCATAATCAAATTATAAACAAGGTACCCACCTCAAATCCATGCCAGAAGTTTGTCCGAATCGTCAATTTGCCCAAAGCTTCTCTCTTTCTTCCAACTTAAAATTACCTAAACCGAAATCACCCAAATTCAACATCATAAAAATCATAATTCTCAAAATTAATCTTAGAAAACACTAATTCCCCATATTTCCAAGCTTTCTAAAGCATCAATTTCCAAAATCTCCAAATTCCAAAATTGGGCATAAACCTTAACTCACATTAATCCAAAATTAAACATCATCTTAGCATAATCATCACAATTAACTTTATAATCCACAAACCCATGTCAAACTTAAGCTATTTGAACCAAAAATCTCATAAAAAATCTCATCAAAAATCGGCTCTTACCTTCGTCTTCTCCATTTTTGGATTTTCTTGGCTCATCTTGGAGCTCTCTTCATCCTCCACCTTTTTCCCTCTTGGAGTATGCTCGAAATCCTCCTTGGAAGCTCACAAAATTGAAACCTAGCTTTTTTCCCTCTCTTTTTCCTCCATCGCCGAAGCTCTCTTTTTCTTCTCTCTTCTTTCCTTTCTTTTCTCTTCTTTGTTTTCTAAGTTCTGGAAATTTCTAAGTCCAACGACAGCTCTCTGCCTCTTTTTATACTAAACCCACTCTTCTTATTTACCATCTTGCCATTAATGAATGAGCAATGACTCATTTGCCCTTATTTTGCCTTTAAAACTGATATCTTTACTCAAATTTCGATCTGGTAAAAGAGGCCATTTGACAAAACTTTCTTCTAAAAATGTTCCTCTCGATCATACGAATCCAACGCCACAAGAATCGCATCGATCGGAGCTCTATAGCTCAAGATATCTCCAAAATACTAAGGTCTGCTCAGACTTTTCAACTGGTCCCCTCACTTTAAGTCGATCGGTTGACAGTCTTAGAGGCTGAATCTCGATCGGCTTTCTTCATCAAAGTTGTAGCCCTATGTCTCTAGTTTAATTTCCAATTGAAACACCTCAATCCGAGCTCTGTATCTCCAGATATCCTCAAAATACCGAACGGTGTCCAGACTTTTTCCATCGATCATCCCACTTTGAACCGGTTGATCTCTCTCAATTTAATCTCAAAATCATAAATTTTCATGGAAAGATAGGAAAATGTCTTAGGAATCCAAAGCTTCGAAAATCGGATCGATCTGATATCGGACGAAGAAGTTATGCTCAAAATAGTGGAGGAAGGTCGAATCAGAAAATCGGTCACACAGAAATGGCCGAGCGACATTAGCCGAATGACCGAAAGATAGATGGCCGAACGATAGATGGCCGAACGACCGAACGATAGATGGCCGAACGACCGAACGATAGATGGCCGAATGACTTGGCCGAACGACCGAACGATAGATGGCCGAACGACTTGGCCGAACGACCGAACGATAGATGGCCGAACGACCGAACGATAGATGGCCGAACGACTTGGCCGAATGACCGAACGATAGATGGCCGAACGACTTGGCCGAACGATAGATGGCCGAACGACTTGGCCGAACGACCGAAACCGAGCTCCAAACTTCTAATGCTCATATCTTTTGACTCCGAACTCCAAATTTGACAAAATTGGTGTCTATTTCATAGAGAAAAGACCGATCTACAATTTTATGAAGGACTCAACAACAAAATCGGTCTATAAAGGGGTCAAAAATGCCCTCAAAGATGACTGGTCGATCGGCTTCACAATAAACAGCATCAGAACTTCCAAAAAAATCATAACTCTCTACTCCCTTGCCCAAAAATTTCGTGCTTTATACCCATGGAAAGATAAACACAAGCTCTACAATATTCATTAAGGCTCACAAACTAATTCAACCTCTAGCTAAGTCAATTTTTGATCGAAGTTTCTGCCCACTATAACAATCACCCAAACAATATCAAAACTTCAAAATTTCCGATCTTCCAATTCTCAC
>JAOQMR010000008.1:13064252-13076799 GCA_027563865.1 Erythroxylum pelleterianum | reverse complement strand
TTGTTAATAATGCATTTTTAACGACCAACGTAATAACTCGTCACTAAGCACTTTTAGTAACAACCCTATAGTGACCAACCCGATTTTAGTCGCTATAACTTTTAATGATCATTTTCTTACTTTGAGCAACCATTAAAAATAGTTGCTGAAACTAACTTTTCTTGTAGTGAAACTAGGACTTTCCTTAATGCCTCGTCCTAATTTGAGGGGGAGTATAGAAGATAACGGTTCTATCTATCAAAAGAATCAGCTGAACGCACTCAATGAACAATACACTTGTGATTCTCAAGTTCCAAGTACTAAACATATATCCTGAAGCAACGGTCCTGCAATAATCAAGGAAGCAACAACAATTTTTTTATAAGTTAAGAAAATCTTTTCTTAATAGCAGACCTATTTGTAGTTATCTTCTGTATCTGTCAAATCCCGTTGATATAGGAGGGATTTCCCTCATTTTTTGTATATGTATACTTTGGCTCCGCTCACCTAGAGAACGTGTAATACAAAATATATATACTTTGTTAATTTTGTCTTTAATCATCCGGTGGAAGCAGGGTTGCCGCAGAATCTATTAGTTCAAGAGGCTGAATATTTTCTAGAAGAAATTTTAGAGGTACAATTTTTGGGAGATAACTCACTACCTTGTCACTATTTACTCATTAAGTGGACTGGGAGACACAAGGATGAGGCATCATGGGTCACTTGCTCTGACTTTCGAGGTGGATTCTAACCTTGTGGACAAGGTTTGTTCTCAGGAGGTGGGAATTGTTAGCAATCATTTAGGTGCAGGTCAAAAGAATGTCGTGGATGTTAGTAATTTTGTCAGTTTGCAGGAGGGACCACCTAATTGCCCCTTATTGGTTTATAGTCGCAGGAAGAGGGGTAGTACAGCTGTAGCCAATAACTAATTGTGATACCTAAGCAGCAGGTTGTTACGAGTGGGAAATATTAGACATATAAAGAGCTAGAAATCTATTAGGGAGGATTATCTTTTTTTTGGGGAATATCCTATATTCGGCCGAGGCTTGGGAGGGGTTGCAGAGACACCCTTATTTCTTTGTTATTATCAATACAAATCAATATTTTCTTTTTCTCTCTCTTTCCTTGTGCTGTCACTTAGATCCTAACTCTACCACATATGGTTTTAAACACAATATTGATTAGTTGACAAGTAGATGGGACGACATTCCATGAATGAACCTTGCAACAATGACGGAAGCACACCATTGGGCTCCCCAAGATTATTAAATTTTTTATTTTTAATTATATATATACCAAGACGGAGTTATTTAGAGGTTAGGGATACACTAGGTTCTCCAAATTTTAAAAAAATTAAATATTTGAGCCCTTCTATTTTAAATTCCTAGCTCCGTCTCAGCTTGCAATCCTTTTGAGAGAATACAGGAATAATCGTACATATTTGCTAATTACCTTGATAATAAATTCTAAAACAAATGGAAACTTTTATGGCATATACGAAAATGTTTCCAGTGGTGCAAGTCCTATTTCTTTATTTTTTGTTTTTGTACTGGCAGAGGCTCTCCTTTTCTTGAAATGCAACATATACATGTGGCACTTAGGTTGAACGTTACACATTGTAAGTACATAGCCTGGCAAGTTCACATTAGCTGTTTTATTTGCAGGGGTTGGAATAATTTAAAAAACAATGGTTGTATCTGCTGTATGTTCCAGACTCAAACTCTCTTTTTGTTAAACTAGTTTTCCAGCATGCAGTTCACTTATAGAAGCATATGAATTTATTTGTTGTGTGTCTAGTGGTTGATTCTCAATTTTGTATTAGAAATGTATTAAAAGTGCAAAATGAAAGCTTTTTGAGTTACTTCCCTATTCCGAATCACAACTTTGTTTTCTCAACTGCTGTCCAATGTGAAAAAATGTGATGATTTTTTCAGAATAACAGTGTAAGATATCTACCTGGGTTTGGTCCTTTAGTTCCTCAAGAGTGCAGTGACTGTGGGAAAAAATTCAACATGGGAGGGCCTATATGGTCCCCTCCGATTCATGATCAAGAGTGGGTGACTTCGATGTTAGAAGATGTGAGATCTATGAAGGACAGGTATCCTGCCTATGATCATATCTCAGCTGTACTTACAACAATATCTGAGGTATGTTCTTATGCTCTCTTTCCTTGGCTGAAAATTCAGTTTCCTTGACCTGTTACGATATACTGTCTATATTACAAATAAATGTTTGAACGTGGCCATGTACCACATAATTCTCTATGCCATTTGACACAAAGGAATAAAGAACAAAAGCTTGTGTTTGGTTACTGTGCAGCACAACTTAAATGCTCTTCATACTTGAAATCAGAAGCCATGGATTTTGACTATGAAAAAGTTGTAAATAATTATTTCTCTAGTTCACAACACTAAACATGGATCAAAAGAATTGTGTTTATCTTATGGCATATGCTGTCCTAAACTAGTTCTTATTACTCCCGTGGTTTCGTTCATTCAGGAACTGCCTGATCAGCAGTAATCTTCTGATCTGCTGTGATCAATGCAGGATACCGTGTTTCTGGATCCCATGTTAATCCATTGGGTCTTAAATCAGATGCTGCAATGCAGGTCATTTGGGATATCATGAGATGCTGGGTAAAGACTATATCACTCGCCCTTTCCTTTATTTTGTTATTTTTCTCGTTGTAAAGTAAAGAATTGTAACAATTTCTTCTCTTGCGTAGCTTTGCTAATACGGCTGCCAATGTACTAATCCCGCAGGTGATATAATTTTTCGTGTAGATCAAAAATCATCTAGTAAAGGCTCAGGCACCTGATCAGTCAGGAAGCATGATCCTTGCCAAAGAACCGGTTTTACAAGTACATTGCATCCCTTTAGTTGCTTTTTGTTTTCCAATTAGTGGCAGCGTGAAGTGGGAAGCATCATCCACTAGTATCTGAATACTAATGGCTTGTTGCTCAACTATCTTTCCCCCTTGTGGACATGCAAATTTTTCCCGGGCTGTTGCATCTCTTAGGAAAGCACAAGCCAAGAAAGTTGCGCGTTTCCTTCCAAATCCTGAAAGACACTGGGGACCAAAACCGAGGGCAGGTCGTCAGATCACCAGCAAGCACATTTCTCTTTTGGGTCTGGAGGTAGTAAATGGACATCTTAACCAAGACAACGGCGAAGAATTCAAGTCCAAGCATAAAAAGACGGAGGATGCAGTTGATCTTACTTCAAGCTTGTAGTAATTGAACTTGTATCTCACCAGGGCTTTTATGACTTCAAATGTGCAACAAGTGCAGCATAAAGAGACCTGATTGCAGTTAACCAACCTTTTGGTGTATCTAGAAGTGTGCCAACGGCCAACCAATTTTGAGTTATGTTTAGGTGGATAATTAACTTCTACTTATCAGAAACTGTGTATATCATTCGTTCCATGAAGCAAATTATTCATTTTGAACACATAATTGTGATACCAAAGTTGTATTACTGTTGCCCCGTCTGTGTCCATTAATTTTCTTCAAGAGTCGAGGCACAGGGCATAAATAAAACCATAGAAAGAGAAGTTTTCTTTTGATTAAACTGGCAAATGAAGGCCCTTAGTTTAGCGGATCAATGTGGGAAAGAAGTCTTCCCTACAAGTTCAACTGGACGTTAACAACCACAACAGACAGCTGATTATATGCACCTAAAAACTAGGACAAACTGGGAAGAGATCGACCTGCACATCAGATGCATAGTTACTTCCAAGTGGTTAAGCTTTTGATTAAGCTGGGTCTACAGTTACTTTTAACTATGTTGCCTAAACGTCGGAAGTTGAATGGAGGATACTAGGGCACTTGCTAAAGAGAGAACCTGGAATTGATTCGCATGTGAGAGATCAAATAAATGGGATTACTGTTCTTCCTCCTGACAGGACAAGTGAACCTCACAAGTCATTTATGCAGGAAATCGTTATTTTTAATGTATGTCAAATTGAAATTCATAACTAAGCTATATAGCTTAAGACGACAAATGGAATTTAAAGTAAAATTACACCCAACAATCTAAAAATCCAAGCATCTACCGCACTGATCAAACTGAGGATACAATGACTAAAATGTATGAATTTCATCTTCCACCCTAATGGGGCGAGGGTGCCAGCTTTTGATAACTTCAAAAAGTTTGCAGTCTCAAGTCATCCGTTAACTTTTAACTTATGCCTTGCTATTAGCAACCTTGGCAGAAGCTCCAGCCGGGTTGAGTTCATCCCATGCCTCGATCCACGTGACCATGGCATCTGCAAGCTTGTCAAAATAAGGATCAACTTTGCTAAGTTTTTCCTTGACCTGCTTGGACAGCTCGATGTAGCATTGTTGAACAGTAGTGCACTCTTTGGGAAGAGCAGCAGATTGGAAGAATGGAATGATCTCTTCCTGCCAGAAGATGCCCTTGTATTCCTTCTTTAGGTTTACAAATGGATTACTTGCCTTGCTGTGATAGATGTAAGGCAGACCAGTCTTAACTCCTAGTCCTAAATGGTCACAGATGACCTACAAACAATTTTGGATCGTGAGCCGCAAGAAGAGTAAAAGTTGGAAAATTAGAATGCAATAAGATGGATTTGCATGAATTAGATGTTATCTACCTTGGTACACCAGCCAGCCCACATATCATCATAGCGACCAATTGGCTGACCATCACCCATTAAACCAAAGTACATGGCAGGGCCAATCAAGTCGCGGTCAAAACACAAGTTCATGCCACACATGGGGAACAAGGTGCCTTTTGGAATAGTCAAAACAGCATCCACGTACCTGAAAAGTTTTAAGGATAAGCTTCATTTTCAATTGAACAGAATGCAGAAATTATTTTTACTCAAAACTTCATAATGCACCTAGTGTTCCTCTCCAATGGCTTGACAAGCTGAGTAGGTGCATCATAATCAGGAATGTTGAGCCAGAGGCCATGAGAAACAGCAGTCGGGACACCCTCCCGAAGACTGAATGGGTATCCACGCACAAAATCAGCACCATCTCTGAATGGATCATAAAGAGTGTTGAAGAAAAATGGAGTGGACGGGGAGAGGATGTTCTTGATGTGCTGCTCAAGTGCATTGATTGGTTTGCCCGAGGGATCCTTAGCAACCTGAACACATTCTAAAAAGTTAAACCTACATACTGTTTTATATTTCATAGTCTGGGAAACAAATTAGTAATAAAAGGTTATTAAAAAAAACGACAAAATGACCATGAAAGCCATATCACTAGTGCCAAGATGAGCACAGATCTGATTAGTGGAAAGGGAAAAGCAATCCTATAATACCTTTAAAGCATTTTGATCAAACAAATCAGTAGCAACCAGAGTTTTGGGTTGAATATAATGATTGAAGACAATGTGGAAGGATGCAAGAAAAAGTTAATTTCCTTCTTTTATCTTTTCAAGTCATCATCTTCGTTCATGGGTCCCTCCCATCTTCGGAAAAGAAAAAGTGCAGCAGACATACGATTTGTCATTTGGCATGGCAGAATCAATAGGTTCATACGTTTATCAGTTTATGGAATGAAGAACATGGAGATACAAATCAACTATACACTTAGAAAATGCTAACTATTCAGAAATACAATTGATTAGATTTTAGTTTTATTCCTATACAGGGACCTCCAATCAGCCGTATTATTATTAGTTGGCAATGGCATAAAAAGAACACAAATCAATCACAAAAAGGGAATAGAATCAAAAGCTGTCATCACGCTCCTACAACCAATTAGATAACAGTAACAAACATATATTTTATAATAATATGCCATGTGCGAAGTTGTAGCCATTGTTTCCTAAAAGCCGTTAATTTGAATCGTATAGATATATCATAAATGCATCTCATGAAAAATCTAGCGGAAGATTTTGAATTCAAGCGTGAAATCAGGTTTCGGATAGCCTTAGATCATACGATCATGTCCATCTAAGGATGGCGGTGAAACATAAACACATTGTACTCAGGGTGGTAAACACCTTAAACTTGGTTGGAAATTGATAGTAAGAGCCTGAGATCACGATCTGTAGCGTTTAGATCAAATAATGCAAACTCCATTTGAACCTAATTAATGTGAAAGGCAAAAGCTTTAAAGATCCGCGTTTCATAATGACCGCCATATACACTGAATGTCATGACACAACTACAGAATTAGTATTTCAAATAGTTCATATCCAGTATACAAATTACCCAAATTGACCAACGCATCAGAGCTTTAGAGATCCAAAAATAAGAATTCAAGATATAAACAATGCTCCAAAAAAAAAACGAAGACCCAGATGTAAACTACACTTTAAAAGAATCCAAAAAAGACCAGGAGATCAGAAGGGAAAAACTTACAAAGCAATCATCATCAATAGTGAAGATGTACTTCTTCTTGGACACCATGTAACCAAAACAGCGGCAAGCAGAGTCCTTGAACGAGATGCAAGAAGCTTTAGGGCCCAGAATCCTGTTAATGTCATTCCTGTTATAGAGCTCATAGTCAAAGCCCTGAGGAACCTTGATGGTCTTTGAAGGGTCACCATCTTGAACAATGATGAGATGGTAAGGCTCAAAAAATGGCCTCCACATCTCCAAGAAATCCAAGTTCCTTATTGTTGGAATCACTATATCCAATTCATCCTTCAGCAACGGGTTTGGGTTCTTAACCACTGACTTTGTATCAGTAGCAGGCTCAACCATTTTGACAAAAGGAAGAGAAAAGTTTCGATCTTCACACAAAAAGATGCGACTTTGAGAGTGAGAAGGCAATCAATGGGAGGTTTACCGGAGAGGGAGAGGGGTCTGCGTACTTTATATACAGAAGGGTGTGACACGGCACGTGCGAGACCCGAGAAATCGGCGAAACTGAGGGTGTGTAATAGGTGAGGTGTCGGTGCTCCACAGGGAACAGGGACTTGTTCAAAGGCAGAGTACTCCAGGAGGAGACTTTTCGTTTTGGTTTTACCTTCTTTATGATTTAACTTTTTTTCACTTTTAGAAGATTGTGCTATAAACATGATAATGTTCTTATTAGGTGTTACGTAATTGTCCTATTCATTGACAAAATATTGGGACTAAATTTCGTGTTCAAAATGGATGATTTTGATTGTGTTTTGAGGCTTTCGACATGTCATTTTTTGATAGGCATTGGGATCTGTCGTTCCAACTAAGAACCTAGCGTACAGTATAGAGATTGTTGAACCATATCATTTTTAATCCTTGTTTAATAGGAACCTAAACAGGTTAGATTTTGGGTGGAACGTTTTACTTGTACTTGTTCAAGTTTTTCTACAAATGGTGTGAAATTTATAATCAAATCTTGTACATGAACCTAATGTGCTATAAAATTAAAAGATTTAGCAAATAATTAATGAGGGTGATGTAATTTATATTTAATAAAATTGGTAAATCTAATCTTAAAGTTTCTTCATTAGTAAAAAAATAATAATATCAATATTGGAACTGCAACTCTCTCCAATTTTTAGCTCCCTCCCATACGGGGATGACAATAGGTCAGTTGCCTAAGCGAGCCTGGGTTTGAACTCCCCTACCCGAGGATAGACTGGGCAAAGAAAAATGTGCTTGAGGCCCAGTCAACCCAAGCCTGATCAGTTTACTTCGAATTGGGCCAGCTGGCTTGATTCCTTTTGCCATCCCTACTCTTATCTCTTTTGGGTATGACAATATGTTGGGTCTATCTAATTTTTTAAAAATTTCATTAGTAAAACAATAAAAAAATGTTGTCCTACCAAGCTTTCCAATTTTTAGCTCTCTCTCATCCTTTTTTAGGATGACAATAGTTTGGTATGAATTTTTTTAATTTAAAATTTTAAAAAATAACGACATTTTGAGTCTAGTCTTGAGTCTAATTCAAAGCTCAAAATTTTCAAAAAAAGTTTAAGCCTAACTCAAAGTTTGGTCAAACTAGACTAGGCTCAAGCCTCGATTTAATTGCCAAGCCTAGTCCTTGTGTTATGTTTTCCTTTTTTATTTTGACTTCTCCTTTCTCTTAGTTGCCCTCTGTTGCTAAAAGAACATAGTGTCAATCGATTGAAGATTCAACATCTCATGATAAGCTTAAGTTCTTACCTACTTACTCTTATCCATATTTCTCAAATGGCCCTTGAGTGGTTTCCTCTCAATTGAAGCTATCCAATAAGGAGCTACGAAGTGGTCGTGTATATTGGTTGAGTTTTTCTCATTTAAGATCACATTTCTTGTCGTCTACTATTGGGTTATAAGTACTTGATCTAAATTTGGCTTAAAAATTGTCTTATCGAATGCAGATGATTTAAATAGCTTCAAGTTTAAAGAATCAAGTAATATGCAGAGGATCATATAAATAGGGCCCTCGTATGTTTAAAGGATTCCCATGCATTTCGTGAAATGACGACTAGCAGTTTGTTTAAAGAACATTAAACTCAAACATATTCTCATAAATATAAGGTTTTGTGGTTTACCCCTTGATTATTGGACAACAATAGGTTTAAGTCACTTAGCTAGTGCTATTAGAAGACCCCTCTGCCTAGATCAGATGATGGCCACCTTCATAGGGATCGGATACATAAGGCTTTATGTAGAAGTTGAGCTAGAATCTGAGCTAACTGAGACTCTTCGCATTATAAGACTTGATAAACAAGGGAAACTGGTTGAAGATAACATAGATATCAGTTATTAATGGAAGTCCTTGTGACCTGATAACAAAAAGATCTAAAAGGACTTAGGTAAAAGATTCATGATTGGCTTCTCTGATGAACACCTTAATCTCCACTCCAAAACTACTTTAGTCAATACTCCTACTATGAATGAGAATATGAATGAACCCCTTATGGTGAATGAATATTACATTGAATCAAGACGTAAGGTTGTGGCAAGCAAGGCATATTCCTTTGAGGTCAATAAGGAATTAAAGGACACTCCTATTAGGGAAACTAAGAATATCTTTTTTAGCTTATCTTAGGTAGCAATTTTGATAATTTCATTGTAGGTAATATGCTAAATAAAGAATTGGTATGTTATTACCAATCATCACCCTCATCATTTTGGTAGAATTTTAGTGGGATATGATCCCATCAAAATTGAAATTCTTTAACGATTGGCTTCTAACCAATGTGTTCATTTGGAGGTCAAGTTGGGTATGGTTAACCTAGAGATTACTTTTGTGTACACATCTAACATAAATTTCACTAAATTTCACAAAATATTTCTATGGAACGATTTAAAATCATTATGAAAACTCATAAATAAGTATTGGTTAATAGATGGTGATTTTAATAGCATAATTCTTTCATAATAGTTTTAGGCTAAACAAAATTAGAAATGATAACTTTTATAACTGCTTATGCTTCATTTCTCTCTCAGATCTAAACTATAAAGGGGATAATTTTACTAGGAGGAATAGGTAATGTAATGGATGGTTAATAAGAAGGAAGTTAGATGAGCTCTAGTAAATCCATTATGGCTTTCAACTTTCAAATCAAGCTCAACTTACTTAATCATCCTCTTTATTTTGATCACACACCTATTAAGGTGTCTCTAAAAATTGATGATGGTCATATTAGATTCCTTTTTAGATTTAAAACTTTTTTAGCCAAAGTTAAGGGTTTTAAGAATGCGGTAATGAAGGGTTCAAGCATTAATGTTGAAGGGTATGGCTCCTGCAAATTGGTGAGAAAGCTCTATAATGTTATTCGAAAAGTAAGAATTTTCACTCCCTGAAAATTAAGAATATTGATTTAGTTATCTCACTAGTAAGGGTTGGACTTCTGGATATTCAAGATCAAGTCTATCTTCTCCCAATAATACTTCTATTAAAATTAGGGAGAGAAAAGCTTTGGATGCCTTGTTAATTGCTCTTGATAATCATTATTCTTTACTCAAACAAAGAGTAAGAGTGAATTGACTCAAGGATGACGATAAAAACACTAACCATTTTCATAATTCCGTCATTTATATGAAGAATGAAAATAAAATTTGATATTTAAAGACCGATGATGGCTCATTCATTGATAGGCATGAAGATATTAAAGCCACGATATTCAATTACTTCAGGGATCTAATGAAAGCTATAGTCTATACTAGTTCTCCTATGCAGGAGCTTAGAAGTTTCATCTAAGATTATCTTTCCTGGGATCAAAAAGATTTCCTATTTAGACCTTTTAGTGAAATTAATGTAAAACTTACATTATTCAGCCTTAGTCTAGATAAGACACTAGGTCCCGACAGGTTTAGTTTCTTCTTTTTTCTGTGAACTTGGCATCCATAAGAAATTTGATTCTAAGTATATTTTGGAATTCTTCGCTTCTTGATTTATTCTCAAAGTTTTAAGTAAGACCTTTATAAGTCTCTGAAACTTTGAATCATTATAGCCCCATCTCCTATTACAATATAGTATACAAAATCGTTTCAAAAATGCTAGTTAACTAGCTCAAATCTATATTAGGTAACCTCATTAGTAAGAGTCAATAAGCATTTGTTGTGGGCAGGTGTATTGGTGACAACCTTCTTATTATTTAGGAGCTCTTTAAGGGAGATAAAAGCAAGAAATTATTACGGAGTTGCTCAAAGAAGATTGACTGTAAGAGGGGCCTTCGATTCCATAAAATCATCTTGAATGTCCTAATTACTTTTGTCTTTCTCGAAAAGTTTATCAATTATATCTGAGGATATATATGCATCAATTCCTTCTCTTTCCTAGTTAATAGTGAACTCCTTCACACATTCCACGGAACCAAACATCTTTGTTAAGGAATTCTCATTGTGCATGAAGGTATTGCTTAGACTTATTTTGCATATAATTGAGAGAGATTATAGCTTCAAGTACCATTATCTTTATAAGAATCTAAAGCTATTTAACATTACATTTGCAAAAAGATCACTTCTCTTTTAATAGTGTAGATCATATTTTTGTTTAAGTACTTATAATGTTGGACCCCACACCCCACACCCCACCCGTAGGTGTTTACAGGTTATACTGCGGCGTGTGTTTGGGGGTTATACCCCGGCGTACTTGGCTCAATGGTGAGAGGCGTCCACTTAAGTGGAACAAAACCTTGAGGTCATGGGTTCGAATCGTGGATTCCACCCATGACCAAAGAGGACAACACTGATTTGTGTTGGATGCTGCGGTATAACCCGCAAACACACGCCGGGGTATAACTCCCAAACACACTCCGCAGTATAACCTGCAAACACCTACGGGTAGGGTGTGGGGTGTGGGGTCCAACATATAAAGTCTATCAGGTTTATCCGTAAGCAAGTCAAACAGTGCATTATTTGTCTCAGTAACTTATTCAGTTAAGGTACTTATCTCTTAGCAATCACAAGCCTGACACTTCTTACCTTAACTTTCAAGTATTTAAGCATTCCAATCTCAAACAAAAGGATCTCGTACAATGAGTGTTTGCCCTTGTTTGATGCGATTAGGAAGAGGATCAACTACTAATAATTGATTACTTTCCTATATTGGTAGGATCTAACTAATCTCATAGGACAAGTATATTGGTGACAACCTGCTCCTTGTTTAGGAGCTTTTTAAAGGCGACAAAAGCAAGAAATTTTTTAGGAGCTGCTAAATGAAGATTGACTTCAAGAGGGCCTTCGATTATGTAAATTAGACATTCATCTTGGATGTCTTAATTACTTCTGGCTTTCCAAAACATTTTATTAATTAGATATGAGGTTGTATATGCACCAATTCCTTCTATATCCTTTACAATGGTGAACTTATTCATACATTCCAAAGAATCAAAGGTCTTTAAAGGAGACACAATATCACCCTATGTATTCTCATTGTGCATGGAGGTATTGCTTAGACTTATTTTGCATAAGATTGAGAAAGATTATAGCTTCAAATACCACTATCATTGTAAGAAGTTAAAGTTTTTTAATGTTACATTTGTGGATGCTTTACTTCATTTTAATAGTTTAGGTCCAATTTTAGTTCAATTACTCATGGAGTCTCTAAATTACTTTAGCATATTATCAAGTTTATCCATGAATAAGTCAAAGAATGCATTATTTGTCTTAGTAGGCTCATCCAATCAGGCTACTCATCTTTTAGCAATCATAGGCCTGACACTTCTTACCTTACCTTTCAAGTATTTGGGCATTCCCATCTCAGATAAAAGGGTCTTGTACAGTGATTGGTTACCCTTATTTGAAGCGGTGAGGAAAAAGATCAACCACTGGAATAACTACTTACTTACCTATGATGGTAGGATCTAATTACTCTCATATGTTCTAAACAATTTGTGTACCCATTTGTCGTCACATCTATATCTGCTTCAAAAGTTGGTTAATGCTGGACCCCGATCCCGGAACCCGGCCATCGGTGCCTGACCCCGTTCGCGGAGCCCAACTATCCAGAACGGAATCACAAACGAAGACCGTTGGGCCCGAGTCCCGATTTCCGAGGCTGAACCCCGGATGACTCGCCGAGACTGACAAAGAATTTAAATGCGGAAGCATTACATACATTAATTAATCATACATTCTTATTTACAAACAAAATCAATCAAATATATGTCATACCATCATAGTTTACCAGTGTCATACAATTCATGCTCAAAACAAAATACATCA
>JAOQMR010000008.1:13041361-13064152 GCA_027563865.1 Erythroxylum pelleterianum | reverse complement strand
CCCCCTCCAAGGCTTCCACGAAATTGCTCCTATCTTCTTCAACTTTAAGACACAAAATAGCCTATTCCTTCCAATAATGCCCCTTATTAACTTAGACTTTCCTCTTATGCCCTTCTTTTGTCTCTTATGCCTCTACACCTCCAATCCATTAACTCCACATTAATTCTAACTAACTACCTTCAATCTTCATTTAAGCATATTAATTTAATAACCCAATAAAAATAATTAAACAAACAAACAAGCATACATAAATCGTTAGACAAATAATAAGAAAAAAATTAAAACAAATCGGGATCCAACACTAATTGCTTCGTGGTACCACTACTAATTCACGTGCGTCTTCTAAGTCACTTTTCGTGAGTAAGAGGATGACCCCAGAATTAATAGGACATGAAGTAAATTTAATTGTTCCAAAGTATTAATCAATAACAAGTTGATTCTAAATAAAATACTAGCTAAATTAACTATCAATAGTTAACTTAATGAAGTAATAGAGGTTGGGACTATGCATTAGATGAATAAACATAATGAAATAAAATTAAAATTGCATTTAAAATACCTGTTTTTATTCGACGATCTCTAATGTCAATTTCAGAGGCTGGGCGAGAATTTAAGAGTTTGGACAGGGAGTTTAGGAATGAGCTTTTATTTTTACATGCCGAACAGAGGTCCGATGCTTACATTATATTATACCAGTAGTTATAAGTTATAAAATTCCATAAGGTACTTATATTAGTTATTCCTTCAAAAGGTTTTTCTAATTGAATGACTATTGGTAATCTATTAGACTATTCAAGTAAAAAAAAAAATTAGGATAAGACACAGTCTAAATTTAAGATTCAATCTGGTCCTAATGTTACATGTTTTGGTGAATATTTAGTTAGAAATTTTCATATTTTATTGTCTTTTCTATAATAGCCAAAACGATTTAATTCTTCTTGATCAACTAGTCTATAATTCCAGTCATATTTTGTTTGGTTTTCTCTATTCCTTTTTTCTCCATTTTGACTTGTTTCAGTTTGTTCAACAGGTTTTTATGAAGAAGAAGATGGTTGTTCCATATATACTTCTTGGTCTGATTCATATCCGTAAATTATTTCATCTTGATCAGTAATTGGATTTATAGTTTCATATTTTAAAAAATTATTTTCTTTATCTAAAGTTAATGCATTAACTAATTAGGTAATTTCTTCTATTTGATTTTTCATATTTGTTTCTATATTCGTCATGGTTTAACTAACGTTATATTAGATAAGGTAGATGAGGTAGATGGCTTTGATGCCACTTTTGATTTTTCTAGTTTTTCATCTATTTGATCTAGTTTTTAAAGTAATTTTCATAGCATTTACAGTCAGTATTTATTATTATTTAATTAATTTTAGTAATTAAAGGTTATAATCTTTTGTGAATTTCATTAAGTTCATTAAATTTTTGTAATTATAAATTTTGAGTTTTATTTAATAATGGTTGTGTTGCAGTAATTAATTCCTTTAATTGAATTAATTAATTTGTTTGTCTAATAATTCAGATAATTGCTTAGTAACACTCATAATGTATTCTTAAGATGATTTGATAATTCTTGAAGTTGTCTTTTAATAGTAACTAATTCATCAACTAATTATTTTGTATTCTTTCCTACTTTTTCATTTCACATTCTAGGTTTTCTAGGTTCAGTAAAGCTAATAGGTTTTTCTAATCATACTGATTATGATCATAAAAGAACATTTTCTTTTTTAAGTATTTTATTTTCACATAAAGATAAGCGAAGAGTATCTTCTAAACTTGTTATGTTTTGTAATTTTATAAGATGATTAATATTTGGTAATTTTCTTAGGTTAGTTCTTAAATTTATTCTAACTTTTACAACATCGTTAAATAATTGGTCTATATAAATTCTATCAGTATTTTTAAATTAAATACTGTGGTGTGAATTAGTTAACGCATAACTAACTTGATAAGTAATTGAAAAAGGATATTGTCCTTGAGGTCATTAGATTGTCTTAATAAAACTTATAAGCTATAGTGATTGTTTCATCTAAATTTTGTGGTTTTCAAGGAATTCCTTATATCTTGAAATAAATTTTGTCTATGTTAGCAAAATTAGTTAATTTTGTTTTAGCAATCCAAATTCGCTCAATATCAATCTTACTATACCAATCAAGTTATTCTTAAATAGAAACTAACCAATCAAAGAAATTACAAAACCATCCATAGCACCATCTAATTCAGTAGGATCCATAGCACCATCTAATTCAGTAGTTATAGTCTTAATTGACTTCATGATATCCCTTTTATGATGGTCTAAATTATCTATCAAGATCTCTCTATCCTTATTTCTATAAAAAATTTTGGTCTCTACCCCTGTTTCCATTAGCTCTAGGCTTGTAATTTCATCCATCAAATGGTGGGTAATCTATAAAAAGGTTAACAATTTCAATGTTACACCTTTTACTTAGGTTAAGTGAAACGACACCTAGTATATGTATCCTAGTGGTAGACCTATTAATTATGTCATGTTACCCCCTAAATTCAAGCTGCCTTGGTGTTTATGTTGGACGATGTCATCACATATGTTTAAACTCATAAAAAAAACAAAAACTTCCTATGTGTGCTGGACCAGTTTGTTTCTTGACAAACTTAACAAGTTTCCCAATTTCCTGTTTAGCTAAATGTCTCAAAATCAACTCCATCTTTTTATCTAATGCATTAAAGTTTGACTCAAATTGATATTTGTAAAGTTTAGGTTATTTATAGACGCGCATAAGGATATAATTTGAGAGTCATTACCATCATTACAACTAATTATGTTTATTACACTTTCATTGACATCTCAAAACAATACAAATAATCTTAGGTCAAAATTATCAAATCTATTTATTGGGTGTACCAATTTAGACGAAGAAGATACAATAATGGGTAATTTAGCTTGAGTCGCATTGAGATAAACACTAGGTAATGAAATTTATAATTTATATGGTGATACATAGTGACAAATTCACAAAATTTAATATGACTAGATGTCACAATTTACACTAACCACACAAAATATTAAAGAAAAATAAAATTAATTTTCAAACTATTCTTCATTCTAAAAAATTACAAATTTAAAGGAAACCGTAAATTCAAAGTAACATGATAAAAAAACTAAACTTGAATTGCAAAAGCGATTGAGATTGAATTTGATATTGCGGAACAATAATATTGTTCGACCATATGTAGAAAAGAAAATGCAACTCAACCTTGTATGATAAAAAAGTTAATAAAAACTAAATTTTTAGAGTATTCAATTAAAATTCATCCAAGGTGTATGCTTTATGAGTTGATAAAAGGCTCTAATTTTCAAGCTTTACTAAGAAATCGAATATAATTAGAAAACACTAATTAATAAAAATTTTAACTAAAAATTTTTAATTAGACTAAAATAGATAGAAGTCCAATATAATTTAAAATAATTATGATTAGAAAAACCTTTAATAAGAATTCTAACTAAAATGTTTGTATTAAACTAAAGCAGAAGTGCAAATTATTAAGGATAGTATTTCGTGGCCTTTCCCATCTTTTATTAATCACATTGGGTGTTGTTATCAGTTATAGCTTTAAAAAGGAGATTTGATTAAAATGAATAAACCACTCAACTATAGCTTCGAACTCTATCACTTAAATGGACAACGCTCTGAACTTTCAACACTCGGACTCTTCTCGTGATGATCTCAAATCCCTTGACACCGCCGACCACACAGCCTAGAAAGTCCTCATATGGGAGCGGGAGGAAGACCTGCCCCCCTACCCTTCTGCTCCGAATACACTCCTCCATAGCTATAATGTTGCAGTTACTAGAAATCAAGACTCAGATGCTACTGGAATTCCAGAATGGCCAGATGAGGAGCCTGTGGAAATTGAAGAGGGTGACATTATGTTGATTCAAGGCAAGCTTGGACTAGGAATTGAACTTTCCAATTCTCTGAAAGGAAAATTAAATAAACGCTAGGAAAATGCGGTTGTGGTCAAGCTGCTGGGTCGCCACATCGAATTCAATATGCTCAAGCTCCGGCTTCATGCTATATGGCACTTGACAGGTTCGATGAAAATTATAGACTTGGATAATGACTTTTTTCTGGTTAATTTTGTGCAGGAAGAAGACTACCTCAACGCTCTAACGAATGGACCATGGGTGATCCTGGGCCATGCCCTCTCCGTCCAGCCCTGGCATCCCAACTTCCGCCCATCCTCCAGTGAAGCTTCTCACGTAGTGACCTGGGTCCGCTTTCCCAAGCTATCTGTTGCTCACTACCATCCATCGATCTTATGCGCACTCGACAATCTAATCGATTGCACGGTTCTCATCAACACAATCACCCAACAAACACAACGAAGACGATATGCTAGGGTTGCGGTTGAAAATCGACCTTACCTCACCTCTCCGATCGTTGGTGGAACTGGACGGATAACGTATTAAGGTTGCATACGAAGGCCTCCTTACGATTTGCCTTACGTGTGGGTGTACTGGACACGAGACCGCGACCTGCCCTCACCGGCCTTCTGTCTCTCCAGCACCAGGCGACCCCTCAGCAACCCAACCAACGACAACTTCAACAGATCTACGTCTATCTTCCACGTCATCTCCGCATCCTAACACAGCGTATGGCCCCTGGATTCAAGTCCAGAGACGAAGTCGTCGCCCCCCCCCCCCCCCCAATGGTACACTATCAGGACGCGACAGACGACACCCACCCATCGTAGAGTGACCCCGAGGCTCGCGATACTAGGTGCTAGCAGACTTTGAGGCTCCCACCCGCGATCAACACCCATCCCCCACGATTAGGATTCTTCCAGATGCGCGGCCTCCTTTTACTTAACGTGGACTCGCCGTAGAGGCCAACCTTTAAGTCTCCAGCTACGAGTATCGGCCTATGCGAGAAAGGGCCTACACCTACGCGTGGGCCTCCTAAGTCTCAGGCTGGACCTTCATCTGGCCAAGTCAGACCCTCCCTAGCCCAAATCTAGTTAGACAACTCATCCTACTGTCCTTTTGGACTGGGCAAAAGGCCTACAGAATCCCCCAACCCCAGCACCAAACATATGGTCATTTCTTTACCCTCGCACCACGACCTAATTGTTCACTACAGCTCTCTCGCCATTCCTATGAATGAAGACAGGGGCGATGGTCGCATGGAGGAGGACATACCTGCCGAAGTAGTTCCTACCCCATTAACCTCAACAAATTTCCTGCCCATTTCTAGACCACCCGATCCTCAGGCTACCCTAACCTCGGACAATTACGGCATCACTGTCATCGACTCTCCCATGATCAAGATGGCCCTGCCTGCCGCACACGACTATTACTCACCTTCCTTTCCTTAAGTCTGATCATCGACCCCTCCTCGTGACTCTTACCCCACCTATGCCATATTCCCCTTCCCCTTGGGCATTCTAATTTCAATCTTCTTGGTTGGCTCACGAACAATTTGCCTAAACTATTAAAAACAATTAGAATCCCCATCTGCTAGAAGTTTCTAATGTGCTCAAGCAACTGGCGGAAAAACTACAACAATGTAATTACTCAACTTTTGGCAATATTTTTCACCGCAAAAAGTAACTCATGGCTCGGCTAAGGGGCATTCAAATTACGCTGGAAGAAACTGACTTTGACTCTTTGCAGGACCTGGAGGTGCATTTACAACAAGAACTGGAACAAGTCCTTATTCAAGAGGAAATATTCTGGCACCAAAAATCGAGAGGTCAATGGATAGCGCAAGGGGATAGGAACACTAAATATTATCATGTGGTCACTATAGGCCGCCGACGAAAACTACATTATACCTCCCTCCGAGACGACAATGGCTGTGTACATTCGGATCCTACTTTGCTCTGACAAATCGCTTACACATTCCTTGCCAACCTTTACATAGCAGACCTATCCACCCTGCTTCACTCTCTTCCCACTGGCCTTTTCCCTTCTCTCCCCCATAACGCTTCTCTTGATCCAACATCCCTAATCTCCCCTAAGGAAGTTAAGAAAGTTTTCTTTGATATGGACCCTAACAAGGCCCTAGGAATTGATGGTTTTACTGCTCTATTTTTCCAATCCCAATGGATCACCTTGGACCAGATATCACCCTTTTTATTCAAAAAACTTTTAGTCATGAAGTCTGGGAGCAAGCCCTGAATCGTACTGTCCTAGTCCTCATCCCTAAGACCCCTTCCCCTCAGTCATTCTCACAATTTCGACCTATAGCTCTCTGTTCAGTGATCTATAAGGCTATTACTAAATTTGTTATGAACAGACTGAAACCCTACCTTTCCAACCTTATAGGTCCCAATTAGTGCAGCTTTGCCCTAGTAGACAAATTTTGGATAACATTATTATTGCACAAGAGATTATCCATTCCATGCGACGGAAAATGGGGAAGACAGGGATGTTGACCATCAAGGTAGATTTAGAGAAAGACTATGATTGTCTTTCTTGGGATTTTATCTACGACACTCTCCTTGATATCAGTCTCCTGGACTCGCTGATTAATCTCATCATGAAGTGTGTTTCCACGATGACCATGCAAGCCAATTAGGATAGGGCTCTCAGTGATGCCTTTTCCCCTACTAGAGGCATCCGACAGGGGACCCACTTTCGCCTTATCTTTTTGTGATGTATATGGAACGTCTAGGTCACCTCATCCATACCTCTGAGACTATAGGCAACTAGAAGCCTATCAAATTAAGCCATAGAGGCCCCTCCCTATCTCACCTTTTTTTTGTTGATGATCTCATCTTGTTCTCGGAAGCTTCTATTGACCAAGTTTCGATCATTCGAGACATCCTGAATACGTTCTGCGCAGCTTCGGGGCAACAAATTAGCCCAGGAAAATCTCGTTGCTTTTACTCTAGGAATATCTCTAATTCTGTCGCTTGTAATCTCAGCAGAGAGTTGGGATTCAAGCAAAGAGTGGATATAGGATGTTATCTTAGTGTATATCTTTTGCACGAAAAAGTCAATAAACTAATGCACCAATATCTTATTGATAAAGTCCAACATCGCCTTTCCGGATGGCAAGCCAACCTGCTGTTGTTTGCGGGTCGCATCACCCTAATACAATATATCATTTCTGCGCTTCCTACTTATACCATGCAGACGGTCCGATTCCCCCAAAGATTGTACAATGAATTGGAGAAAATCATGCATACTTTCTTGATGAATTACATGGTCGTTCCAGTGGACATTATGCACTTGTTACACAACAACCCCTTAGAGGAAGGGGGGAGATCCTATATTATAGGAGTCTATCCCAATTTTTCTTTTGCTAGGCCTATAGCGAAAAAATCATGCATACTTTCCTATGGGGCTCCTCTCCAGGTAATCGAAAGATACACCTCGTACAATGGGATCAAGTCTGCCAACCTAAAGAAAAGGGTGGGCTTGGGATTCATAACATTAGAGCCACTAATGACGCGTTACTTACCAAGCTAGGGTGGACAATGATGTCTAATCCTACGACGCTTTGGGTTCAAATCTTGTCTGCTAAGTACCACTTCGACGTCCACAACATCCCTACCTCTATTACCACTATTGGAGGCTCCATGGTTTGGCAAAGTATCAAAGATATTTGGCCATACGTGCTGCAAGGCATGAAATGGATGATCTGCGACGGGTCCTAGGCGCGTTTCTGGACAGACCCTTGGGTTGGGAACGTGGGCCCTCTCCTATCGCATGCGCCCTTAACCCAATTCCACAATCTGACCTTGAGCTATGGATGCAACACTTCGTGAATACCTTAGGTACTTGGAATTAGAATGCGCTTCAATCCTTGCTCCCCTCCCTTATCTGCCTGTCCATTGTGGGAACCTTCTCCCCTAAGCCTTACCTAAGAACAGACAAGCTAATCTGGGGCCCTTCAACTACTGGGAGATTCAACACCGCCTCAGCTTATGCGCTGATTATGGCACACTCCACCTATCACTCTAGTAGCATTTGGAAGCTATATGGCACTGGCCCGACCCCCAACATATTTGTTCCTTCCTTTGGCTTCTTGCTCATGACCGCTTACCCTCTAACCAACAACGCGCACGCTGATACCTTATCGCAAGCGCGGCCTGCTATCACTGCCAAAACAAAAGAATCCTCGTTACATATGGTACGTGTTTGTCCCAAAGCGCGTAGCCTACGATGTTCTTTCCCTCCCCACACCATATCTCCTGACTTTTTCCACACAAGTACCAATGACTGGCTCACCCTCAATCTTCAAAATCATAAGCTGGTCTCTAGACTTGAGTGGTCAGCTATATTTGGTACTACGTGTTGGTTCCTTTGGTCATGGAGGAATTTGGTTCTTTTTGATAATCAATTCTCCTGGTCGCATTCTCCTGTGACCCTCATCCTAAACTACGTCTATCAGATCCATCAGGCCTCAGCTTGGCACCTTATGTCCGTCTTATTCCTTGACCTCGTTCCAAACGACTTATTGGGTGGTGTCCGCTACCCGGGATGGGTAAAACTAAATACCAATGGCGCGTGCAACAGCGCAAACTCTTGAACCATAACAGGTGGTCTTATTCATGATAGTTCGGGGAATTGACTTGGAGGCTTTGCACAGAATATCGATTGGTGCTCTCCGATCTCGACGGAACTCTGGAGAGTCTATTCAGGTCTGAACCTAGCTTGGACCTTGGTTTTCGGTGCATGATAATCAAGCTGGACTCTCTCATGGTTAAGGACCTTCTGTCTGACGCACCACACCGGACTACGTCACTCAACCCTCTTGTCCTAGGCATCCATGAGTTACTCACTCGCAATTGGGTCGTTTTTACACAACACACGTATAGGGAGGGAAATCGGTGCACTGTTTGACTTGCCAACCTTACTGTTCATCTTGATATCGAGCTTACCACTTTTGTTAATGCACCCCCAAGGTGTATCACGATCTTTTTAGATGACAAAGCAAGGGTTAGTCTTTCTTAGAGGATCATGTAACTTTTGCTTCTTTTCCTTGTTATAAAAAAACAAGAAAAAAGGAGATTTGCTTTGCACCAAAACAGAGGTGGTAACATAAACGTAAGAAATTAGCAAAGAAGAGTAGCAAAGCACACGTGATTATGGGGGAAAGTGCAACGAGTAAATTGTGCAAGCAAAAAGCATGACGTAACAACGTAAAATGTAATATAAGAGTTGTCAAAGCCTCGAGCTAAGAGAGGGGGAGCTACTTCAGACTTTCTTCATTAGCCATCGGATGGAATTGACTTGTTCAAGAAACAAAGAAAGGTTGCGGGTTGAGTAGAAAACAAGGAAACCTGTGTTTGTATTTGAATTCTTCTTCTTTTGTTCACTCTTGGCTCGCCATGTGTGTGTATGACTCAACCATAGCTTCCAAGTGGAAAAATTATGAATCGTGATATGACTTTGACGGCGGTCTTTTCACAAACAAAATTAGCATAAGAGTGATGAATAAGGTGCACAACTGTACAAGTACTTCGGCCCATTGCTCTTCTTAAAAGTTCTCCATGAGCCCACAGAAACTATTGCGTTTCGAAACACACACCAAGCTTAGGCTTTGTTAATATGCCCCGTCCTCCTAAGGAGAAAAGGAAAAAACACGTTGGGAGTTCGGGACCTAAGTGCATTTCAGACTGCATAACAATAACTGATACATGAATAACTTAACCCTCTCAGGAAAGGTTTTGGCATACTTTCGGTAACCTGATTGCTTTATTGGTGCATGGGCTATTAATCTATACGGTCTGGCCTAAAACTCAAGGCTTACCATGTTTTGACGCCATTCATTGCTCTTACTTTTTTTCTCTTTTTTATTTTAAAACAGATTGATGTTCCTTCTTACCTACATTCAGATTGAGGAATATGCTTAAGATAACAATCTTTGTAGTTGGATTACGTCTGTTATGGGCCAAGAGTTGCCAATGATGCTTCTTCATTAGTTTCATTTTCCTTCGTTGTCCTATCAAATATAAAAGACAGAGATGTACGCAAAAATGGGGACTCACTTTCTATTATGTTAGTAGGAAATTTGTACATTCTTATCCCTGCGAAATGCTCTACATAATCTTTTATGTACATGCACAGGGGTCAGCTAGTAAGATGAGATTCTAATGTGTAGCCCATTAGGTGCTTCAACTCTGGGAAACTTCAAAAGTGTGTCTCCTCCAACTTCTTCCCATCTGCAGTGTGGATAACTAAACATATTAGCAATCCCCCTCACATTAAACTTATAACTCTGATGCAATGAACCGTATTCGTATCTCAATTAAAGACCAGAGCAACAGGACTTGGCGGATCTTTAATTTTTACCTGTATCTAGTTACAAAATAATGAAGGAAAGTTGAAATTTCTGCTATTCCTAGTTCTTTTCCAGGGCACTGTCTGGAGCCCCCTCCAAAAATGAAAATATTGCTGTGGGACTCTAAGCTCTTATCCTGCATATGAGTAACAATCAGTCTTATCTCAGCCACCTTATTGTGCCTAAACACGCAAAGAGATGACAACATTAAGGGTTACTAACCAGCCACCTCCAGGGGTTGAAGGACAATGGCTCAGGATATAAATATGGATCATAATTTATTTCTCTAGTGTAGACATATATTCTCCATCCTTTTGGAATGACAAATCCTGTAAGCAATAACAGAAAAAAAGGCATGTTAATCTTCCATCCAAGAACAAAAGAACCTAAAGGTTTCTTGGTTAATGCACAGTATCATCAAGAAGAGGACAACCACTACGTAGAAGATTGAAAGAACTTCCCATTTGTCAAGAATAATTTAAACAAGACTTGGGGCGCAAAAGGAATGGCCTAGCTGGATTGGTAGGTATGCTATGTAAATCATTCTAGTGTAAGGTCCACAATGGAAGATGATCTTATTTGCATCACATGTGAGACATTATTTAAAATGGGTACTGGCTAGTTGCAAAACATCTTCTTGAGCCCATAAAGACCAAAAAAAGCAACATTATAGTATCAACTTTTTCTGATACTACTCACCATTAAGTTCCATTTCTTTAGTGGTTTTCCTCAAAACCCCATTAACAACTGTAGCCAATCTGGAAGTCTCATAGATAACCTACATCACGGGAAACAAGAGCCTGATCAAGTTTTTGACTTTTCAACATGTTTCTTTAACAATGTCAACAAAGCTGTAAACTTCTCTTACCGCACGAGTGAAACGCATAGATTTAAGGTCACTCAAGTCAATTGGATCCTCGGGACTTTTCCTCTGTCTAACTGCCAAGTGCTCTTTCTACAATAAACATAAATATTCCATGTTAGAACCATAAAACTATGAAGTAAATATGCAAAATTACTCGCAACTGGTCCATTCCTTTTTGTTTAATCTTACCCTTAGTTCTTCAAGAACTCTTGGGTGATCATGCAAGTACTTCACTGCCATCATGGAAGTAGTGGAAACGGTTTCATAGCCCGAGTACAAAATCGTGATTATTTGATCAATTATCTCCTCGTCTTTTAATTTGTGTCTGTTTTCTCCATTTTTCATTAAGCAACTCAGCATGTCTTGGTGGCATTCTTTTGATGATCTTCTTTTTTCTATTAGCTGCCTTAACATGGTCACAATGCTTTTTCTTGCCTGAGTAACAGGGTAGAAACAACAGTTATGGATAAAACTCGATTGATAGCTTCAAATCATCCGGGAAATAAATGAGAATGCCAATTTTTACCTGGAACCCACGACGGTAATTTGTGCCAGGAAGGTCAATTGGCAAGGAAAGGGTCCCTAAAACAAGCTTGAAGAACTCTGGCATGAAGGATTGAGAAAGAGGACCGGAATCGATGCCAGCAATTTGTTTAAGTGATGACACAAGCGCCATCTGCAAGAAAACAATGGGGCTCATGCATGTTAATAATACTACAAGTGGAAAAGGCTTATATCGACTTTGTTCCAAAACTGATAAAGCATTCACCTCTTTGGTTTTGAGCTGAATATCAATAATTTGGTTATCCCAGTTACTGAGATGGGCTCTCATGAACTCATCAATGGTGCCAAGGAGTTGTTCTCTGATCATGGTATGGCTAACGAGTGAGAGTAGAGCACCTCTCATGTACTTATGTGTGGAGCCTTGAACTGCTGCAATGTTGCATTTACCTAAGATATCCAACATGGACTGAGGGTAACCAGGAACAAGCCCTTTTGCTTCATTCATCAAGATGTACCTGTTGAGCTCTGGATCCATGGAAACAATGGTAGGACAACCAAGAATGTGGGATTTAAAAAAACTCCCATACCTGCCCAAAAAAAAAATTAACGATGGTCACTTAACCATAAAATAGATCATGAGAATATTTAGATGTTTGTAACTAAAATTTCCCATACAACCCTTTTAAACTGTTCTGTCTAACAGCCCTGACAAGGAGATACACGGGAAACATTGGTGGTAAACACTAAACAATGGACCAATCCCCAACCCAAAAGGGAAAAGGAAACAGCACAGTGTGGGGGAGGGAGGCCATGTTTTTTCTTATTCATGTGTACAAGTCCTTGTTCCTTTCTTGGCTTGGATTAAAAAGAATTTATACGAATTAAAACTGAAAGTTAGTTGGCCAAGGTATAAACAAGAGACTCAATAGCTTGTGTCCATTCGAAAAAAGATACCGGCAGTAACCAGACAAGTGAATGAAACTAGATATTGGAGGCACCGAGAACAGAAAAGGTAGAGGGAAGCACAAGTTAGCAATCATTAGCTAGGAAGATAATAACAGAGGTCATGTAAACAAGCACCTCGCTCTTTGGTTTTTCATGAAGTTAGGTCCTTGCTTTAAGAACTCAGTGGTCTCTCCAAAAACTGGCCACCCCATGGTACCTGGAGGCAACCCTTTCTTTCTGTATCTCAACTCATTCCATTTCAACAAAGCAGAGGAGATACAGAGCACTAAGAGAAGTAGCATCATGATAACCACGAAAATAGCCATTGATGCTTTCCAGGAGAAAGCTCCAAGCCCCAGTCCCCAAAATAGTTGTTTTGATGGTATGGGCTTAGCTTGAGCTGAGGCTAGGCAGAAGTATGCATATTTATAGACGACCTTTGAAGACGATGGCCACATAAGCGAAACCATGCACCCTACAAAACAAGGGAAGGGAAAGGACCCTAGGTAACAGAAAATTAAATGTAAAAGTTTTTTAAGCATAAAAAAATAGTTTTAACTAAACCTTTCAGTTTGACTCAACAGAGGTCTGAAGTCAAGATTCAAGTTCATGATGAATGTGTAACGTTTGAATAGGTAGAAGCTGATATGATAAAAGAAATTTAGTAAATGGAAGGATGAAATGATTTGGGTATTATTGCCATAGAAACTAGAGAGAAAGGACCTAACTAACGTAGTTAAAAAAGGGAAATTGAAGAAAGAGGGCACATGCAGGCCACCCCATTGGACCTAAAGAAAAAAGGGCATTTCCTTCACATGTTCGTCAACAAGACCTGCGCAAATGGAATTTACAAAAACCACGACAAGACAGGCTCTTGGTAACCGCGTAAATAAGTGAAGAGAGAGAGAGAGAGAGAGGGAACTGCAAGTTTGAAACTTTTAGTTTTAGTCTGTGACTCTCTCTTGCGGTGCAGATGGTTATTCGAAGCTTTGGACTGTAGTTCCTAGAAAATCACCACAGACTCTGTTATTTCATACTCTCGGAGACGAGCCAACATCAATGATCCTTCATTTATCCTAATGCACCAGAATTTGATGTACCTGTTTTATCCAAAAGGAAACGAAGGAGGAAGAAGAAGAAGAAGAAAAAAACAAGATGAACCCACTTTCCTTCCCTTGAATGACTATTTGGTGGAGCTTAGCTAAATCCTTGGTTTTCTTCTAATCACATCAATCAATTGGACTTAATATGATTAGATATTTTGGAGTTTCTAATTACCCCAGAAATTTTCCCTCCTTTTTCATCACTTTCTAATCCTATGATTTCTTTTTGGCCAATACTGTTTCTACGTAACCTTTAATTGCGGGCTGCACCAACCAACTTGGAAATCTAAAACTTTACAAATAAGAAGCTATTAGCACAATCTTTTTATTCTTTTGTCCAAAACTCTACATTTCGAAACTTGTGCTATCTTGTTGATTCGATGTACTTAGTTCCATCAGCAGTGTGGCATAAAGTGCAAAATCTAGCACATGTGTTTACGTATTTGATGTCTTTATGTGATGCCTGTAAAGGCTTACGAGAGGAATGGAATATGTGTATTTATTATTGTCTCAAAGACTTGTTTATATACACGAGAATTACAACAGAAAGAAGAATATTGTTATTTGTTACAAATGCTCTCAGCCAGCTGTTGCGTTTGTTGTAACAAAAGTGTATAACAGTTGGCAATGGAAATGTCTTGTGCGCCGTGATGTATCTTCATTTTACAACCGCACTCAGACTAAATCAAGGGCTTAAAAGTAGGTTTAGTTTGGAAAGTAAGAGATTAAACCTTGTGGAAGTGAGTGGTTTTGTGAGTATGTCGACGATCGGATACATGGAACTCACATATCTGATCTCAAAACACCCATTTTCGATCTTGGCTCTGAGAAAATGTACATCTACCTCTATATGTTTGGTTTGTGAGTGAAATATAGGATTTTGGGCGAGCGATTGAGCTCCATTGTTGTCGCACCACAGAGTTGGTGTGTGAGGAGCCTAGCTCAGAGAGTAACGACATGAGCCATAGGACTTTAGTGGATACTTGTGAGAGAGCTCGATAATCAACTTCGATGCTGGATCAAGCTACGGTGGGTTGCTTTCTGGAGGTCCAGAAGACGAGATTATCCCCGAGGAAGACACAACCACCGATGGTAGATTTCCGATCGTCTGGAGAGTTGGCCCAGTCAAAATCACTGTATGCGTGATGGACTAGAGGTGTAGACGGCGGTCGAAAGAGTAAGCCCAAATTTGAAGTGCCTTTCAGGTAACGTAGAACACGTTTACAAGCAACCCAGTATGTGTTTAGTGGATTTGCTAAAAACTGACTTAATTTGTTGACAACAAAACTAATATCTGGTTTTGTATTACTCAGATACTGAAGCGCACCAACAATGCTTCGATAGAGAGTTGGATGCTCAAATGATGTACCATCATGAAGAGATGACTTTGTTGTTGTGCTGATGGGAGATGGGCAAGGCTTGCATTAGGAAATATTGGTTGGCCAAAGAAGATCGTGGATATAATGACTTTGTGAAAGATGCAACCCACTGTTGTTTCAGTAAGCCTCAAAACCAAGAAAGTGATTTATGCTTCCAAGTGTTTTTAATGCAAACTGAGGCTGTAATTGATTTATGACTGTATGGATTGCTTGATATGAGTTTCCTGTGATTAGGATATCATCCACGTAGACTTGTAATTTTGTAGTGACATCTTACTTGTGAGAATAAAACAGAGAAGTATTTGACCTTGAATTGATGAAGCCCCACTAGAATAATGCATGTTTAAATATATGGAACCGAGCCCTAGGAGCTTGTTTTAAACTATAGAGAGCCTTAGTTAACTTGCAAACATATTGTGGCTTTGTTGAGCTTTCAAATCCTTGTGGTTGATGAATGTAGACTGTTTCTTGCAGTTCACGATTCAAAAATGCCTTGTTAATGTCAACTTGTTGTATATCCCAATGATGGGAGACAACAAGTGACAAAATGACTTTAATTGTCGAGGCTTTAACAATTGGACTAAAGGTCTCCGAAAAATCAACACCAGGGGTTTGATTAAACCCTTTGGCAATAAAACGAGATTTATACTTAGAAATGGTCCCATCAGCATTGTATTTAGTTCGGAACACCCATTTGGTACCAAGGATGTGCATAATGGGTTCATAAGGAACAAGTGTCCAAGTATTGTTTTGTTGTAAAGCATGAAGTTCAGCTTGCATGGCTTGAAACCATATAAGGTCATTTAAGGCTTCTGAAACAGTTGTAGGCTCAGTATGTGGGGTAGAGGCAAGAGTGGTAGAATAGATTTTGGATATGAAGATACCGTTTTTGGAGTGAGTTTGCATAGGATGAGTGTTTTGTGGTAATGGTAAGATAGAATCATTGATTGCAGTGTTAGATGTGGTAGTATGGGCTGGAGAGCTTACCTGTCGATTAACAGAGGATTCTGGCGAATGGAAGTGTTTTGCTGTTAAGGAGTGATCCGAGATTGCCTTCAAATAGAATGAGGATGAAGATAGAATGGAAATAGGTAGACTTGGTGGAGCTGCATTTTTGTTTGAATTTAAAGGAAAAAGTTGAGAAAATGGGAATTCTTCTTTATTGAATTCTATATGGCGAGATATGAAAATCTTATCTTGATTGTTTAGGCATTTATAGCCTTTATGCATTGAACTATATCCAAGAAAAACACATTTTATGGTTTGGAAATCAAATTTATGATGAGAATAGTATCAAAAGTAAGGAAAACAGCTGCAACCAAAGGTTTTGAGTTAGAGATAATTTGGTGATTTGTTGTACAACTTCTCAAATGGTGAGATGTTATTGATTCTTGGAGATGGAAGATTATTGATGAGAAATGTAGCTGTGGAAAAAGCTTCAAGCCAGTAGGTAAGAGGCATATAAGCATGGTATAAGAGAGCTAGGCTTGTTTAAGTGATATGTCTATGCTTTCTTTCAAAAATACCATTTTGTTGGTGGGTATAAGGATAACTCAAACGTCGTTGTATCCCATGTTGTGTAAAGTAAGATAATAGGGCTTTAAATTCCCCTCCCATGTCAGTGTGAAAGGCTTTGATTTTTCTGTTTAACTGAAGTTCAATATTGGTTTTAAATTTAATGAAAACAGATAGTGTGTCTGATTTTAGCTTTAGGGGATAAAACCATATAAACCTAGTGCAAACATCAACAAAAATGAGATAATATTTGTGTCCTTCTGTTGAGAGATATGGAGAGGGTTCCCAAATGTCAGAATAAATGATATCTAATGGATTTTGGGCTACGATGTCATGTGTTTGAAATGGTAGCTTATGTATTTTTTCCTATTTACAACCATCACAAAAGGACAAGTTGGTTAGGTTTATGTTGAACTTTATTGAACTCAGAATTTGTTTCAATATTTAGTTGGAAGGATATCCTAGTTTGGCATGCCAAACATTTACATTCTTTATGCTAAATTTGCCTCATAATAACTTTTGTTTGAAGAAAGAAAATATATGTAGTGTGGACAACCAAAAACATTAGAAATAGGAGCAGAATGTGATTGTTTGATTGGCCTGATTTGGTTTTGTGGCCTAGTGGCTTCAAGACTATATATGTCATCCTGAAGCACTCCCTTGAGCAGAACCTTCCCTGTTGCTTTGTCCTTAAACAAACAATTAACATCAGTAAACTCAACAGTAATCTTGTTATCTTTGGTGAGTTTAAATATGCTCAATATGTTTTTGGTTATGTTTGGAACATGTAGAATTTGTTTCAATACAAAAGGTATGTGTATGTTGTCTTGGAAGTGAATATAAGATGAAGCCATATTAGCAATAGGAAGGGAAGTATCATTTCTAACAGTGAGTTAATCTTTACCACCATATTCTGAACTAATTAAAAGATTGTTGAGGCTTGTTGTTACATGATTTGTAGCTCCACTATCTACGAACCATGTACTGTCACTAATTGTTTCAGAACAAGGATTACCTTGCTGATTTAAGGCCAAATAGGATTGAGGATAACCTTGTGAATTGTTTTGTGTAGATTTTCCATTACTGCTAGATCTCTATGGTTAGTTAGTGCTTCCTTGCCACGATATATCGAACCTTTTTATGACATTTGAGTGCCTCATGGCCAGGTTTGTAGCATAGCTAACAAAATATTAGATTTCCATTCCATCTTCCTCCTCTTCTACGACCTCCTCTGTCTTTAAAACTGCTCCTTCCACTTTGATTGTTACAATTTTGATTATTGTTGTTGAAAGTTGCATAGTTGGCAGTAGGTGATGAGATGTTTGTTTGATTGATTGTGTTCAACTGTTCTATTCTCGTTTCATGCATCATAAGAGATTATTGTACTTCGAGTTAAGGTTTTTATGGAGTGTGTTAGATAAACTACAACAGGATCATATTTATGACCAAGACCATTGAGAGCACTTAGTATTAGTTCATATTTTGTGATGGCATGTCCTGCAACTTGAAGTGAGTCTCCTATATTTTTAACTTTCTGCATATATTAGGATATAATGTGTGATCCCTTTTTAATTATTAAGAGTTGATATTTGAGCTACAAGACTTTAACCATGGCGGTTTGAACATAAAGATTTTTGAGGACCTGCCATACTTGGTGGGAGGAGTTGGAATGGTTTACCTAACCAATTACTTCTTCTCCAATGGTTGAGAGCAACCAACATAGTAGCATCTAGTCTATTATGCGCCAGGATTTGTAGTATATGTGATCAGTGGCTTGATCTGCATCTGCACTGAAAGTTTGAGGAGGAGGTGCAGTGGTGATGAAGTGTTCAAGTTCAAGGGCTCTTATAGCTGCAAGTACTTGTGATCGCCAGTTGATGAAATTCTACCTGTCGAGCTTAATGGGAAGTTGAAGTTTGTTTCTAGAATGAGAAAATCAAGAGAAGGAGTGAAAGGCTGTAAGGCATTATGGCTAGTAGCTGATGAGCCAGAGTTAGGATCTATGACGTTGGTCAGGAAAGCTCTGATACCATGTAAAGGCTTATGAGAGGAATCAAATATGTGTATTTATTATTGTTTCATAGACTTGTTTATATACACGAGAATTACAACAGAAAGAAGAATATTGTTATTTGTTACAGATACTCTCAGCCATTTATTGCGTTTGTTGTAACAAAAGTGTATAACAGCTGACAATGGAAATGTCTTGTGTGCCTTTGATGTATCTTCATTTTACAATGCCATTAAAATTCCTAAAACCAATTGAAAATACAAGAAATTTACACAAAATCTATATCTTAATTTCTCGTAACCATACATTTTGTAAAAAAAAGGATGAACTAATTTAGAAATGCATTTCAATGAGCGACCTTCTGATCGAGAAATAACTACTTAGTTGCTACAAAATTAGCAAGAGAGGAGAAGAAAGAAGTCCTCTGATCGTCTCTACACATGTGATATAAAACATATGTGTTGAAGAGCTGTAATGGAGGCCATACCTCCATTGTCTATCCAACTTCTAAATGTGGAAGAACAAGTACATTGATCTAGGTGCAAAAATAAAAAATGGTCCTTCAGCATTGAAGTTGTTTGCAAGTGTGAGATGGTCCTTTCACTGCAAAGTCTAGGGGACTTGATGCAGTTCAATATAGTCACAAGAAGCAGTTCCGTGAAGAATTGGAATGCGGGCACCGAACCAGCTCCTTGGAAGGAGTTAAGTTGAATACGAGTCCGTGAAATTTTCATTTAGATACTTAATAATGCATTTTACAATTTAAGGATTTTCTGCTTTAGCATTATCACATCAATAAACTTTTAAGAGAAAATTTTGCTATAGTCAGAAAATTGAAAATAGATTATATTTAAAAACATGTCTAGTAGACCAATGTTTCCCTATTTTTTCTTTGTAATTGTCTCTTCATTCAACACTTACTATTTCTTTCTTTCTTAAAAAAACACTTAAGCCTTGTTTGGCAAATAACTGATTAGCTATTTTTTAGCGGATTGAAAGGTATTTAGCTGTTTGATTATGTCAAACTGCTGATAATCATGTTTGATAATTAGCTAATTGAGTTGATGGATTGAATCCAATTCGCTATTTTTGAAAATGCTCCTATGAAGATCGTTTTGCTCAGAAATTAAGAGAGAAAAGACGATTGTGTCCAAAAGTGAGAGGAGAGAGAAAGAGAGATAGAGATAGAGAGACAGAGATATGTAATATTGCATAATTTAATTTATTATTATTAATTCATGTAATATATTATACCAACAAATTAAAGTTGTACTTGATAGAGATCTAAATTACTTGTTGATTTGTAGGTATGGATGATGATGTTATGCAAATTATGCAACTTCTATAAATTAAGCAATTTTTGGACAATGAGAATAAATTTTGGGATTTGGTGGCTTATGTAGTGGACCACATGCATGTTTATTTTTTGAACCATATATACAAGGAATCATGCATGACTTCCTATCTAACAGGAAAAATATGGATGAATGAATTATTGACTGGTCATGAAAAAAGAAGTTTTATTACATTTAAGGTGAATCAAAATACATTTTGTCAATTATACATAGTTTTGGAAAACAATTATGGTTTAAAGCTTTTCGATAGATGTCACTTTTGTAGAAAGTGGGTTTATTCATGTGTGTCCTAAGTGGGTTTATTCGTATTTTTCTTGATACAATCAGTAATCTGAGACTTAAATTTTCAAAACCACCGACAATTAATTTTAAGATTTGTAGGATTTGTTATTCATGATTTAGACTTTTTATGATATCATTCATACTAATTATATTGCCTCTGTAAATACTCAGATAAATATTACTTAGTTGACAAAGGCTATCTACAAGAGAAGAATATTTGACACCTTAACCAAAGATAAGGTATCTCAATCGGGGTTTCGTGGTATAAATCCAAGAGGATATCAAGAAGTTTTTAATCGAGCTCATTCATCATTGAGAAGTTGTATTGAGAGGGCTTTCGATGTTCTTAAGGCTCGATAGAAGATATTGGAGAAAATGCTTAAGTATTCATTGATGAATTAAAATAAAATAATTTATGCAGCTTTTGCGTTGCATAATTATATTAGAAGAAGCACAATTGACTACCTGACTTTTAACATCATCGATCAAGATCCTAAATTTATACCTCCATATGTATTTGAAGATGTTAAAATTAACTATACACAAGAAGGCATTAAAGAACCGAGAACTCGGGAGATGACAACTATTCGTGATAATATTGTCTTTAGTTTAATGGCAGTTAGATGTTGTTCTTAGATTATTATAAACCTTTGCTTTAAATGATGGTATTGACTTCTTTTGCTCTATCTAAATTCTTATGAGAATATTCAAAAAAAAATTAAGATATAATACCCATGTCCTTATAAATCTGTTTTTTATGTCATGTCCTTATAAGTCATTTTACATATAAACAACTAATACTAAATAGTTAATTTTACTAAACATCTTTAAATAAACAACTGATATTATCCGCTCATCAAATTAACTATATTAATCCGCTGTCAGCTAACCACTGATAGAATCAATTAACAATTAATGCAATCTGCTGATTCCAAACAAGACCTTACTCTTTCTAAAATCATTCTCTTCCTAGAGATTAATATTTACGTAATTTACATTTTCTTATTTCAAACTTAATTGTTCTCTAATCTCCTTTTTGAATTTTTATTTTTTAGGCAATTAGACAAATATTTTCTTCTTGGTAAAGTTATAATTGCTATTTTTTGTATTTATAGCTTTTTATTTCACATATTTTATTTTTAAATATTCAACAAACTTCTTAATAATTTTGTTAAATTTCTTAGTAAGTGTTAAACAATAATTTAAGATACTAATTTAAAACAAATTTGTCTTAAACTTTTCTTATTTATTATATATGACTCCAATAATAACCATTCATTCAACTTTTAAAATTTCAATCTTTTTATTTAGGAATTGATATTTGAAACATTAATAATTATTAATTTATTAGGTCATTGTCTCTTAAGATAATCTTAATAGTTTTAAGAATCCAACTTAAATTAGTCATTTGAATGTCATATACATTATATTTACACCTAGAAAATTTGTATAAAATTCTCTTCATTTGATTATTTGATTATCATAACCTACTCAAATACTGGAATCAAAGTATATCATGATTAAATATAGTTGATTTAATAATAAGCTTGGACTGGCGGTATGTAGGAATGCCAATTTTGGCCTGACCTAGCCCAATTTTAGCCTAAATTGACCGGGCCATGGGTGAGCCACGGACCACCCAACCTGACGGTTGGGCTGGATTGGGCCAGGGGCAGCCCAAGCCCTGCCCGACCCATTAACATACATAATAGTATGAATAATTCATAAGAATTTAGATGCAAAATAAGTTTTTAAAACATATTTGTTCATGTTTTATGATATAATATCAGATCCTAGAATAAAACACATAGACTTATTTTGTTGTTTAAGAAATTAAAATTTTCTATTCTTTAAAATTCTTTAAAAAATACCTTGTTTCTAATTTTCTAGAAAATCCTACATAAGGTTAAGACTTGAATTTTCTTTAAGATAAGGTTAAGACTTGAATTTTCTTTAAGAATCATGACAAGTAACACTAAAAAAGAAGAATAGAAAAAGATAAAGGAGTTTAAAGGTAAAAATAAAACTAAGCAAATTCAAGTCTTAACCTTTAGAGAGAATTTACTACCTTCATAAACATGCTCATAAAAGTAGTAAAAATGCTTAGGGTTTTAAGAAAAAATTATGACTTCATACTGGTCAACAAAGTTCTAATAAGTATGTCTGAGAAATTTAAGTCTAGAACACCATCTTTAGGACTCAAATAACATGTGAAAGTCTTCCTTGTCATAATTAGGTGATGCCTTACAATTGAATAAAAAAAGAAATTTAAGGCGTGATGTTGCATCAAATATAGCTTTCTTAATGAACACGAGGATGCAAAGACAAAGTTCAGTAGAGGCAAGTAATTTGGTGAAAGAAAAAGATAAGTGAAACAAGGCAGTGATGTTTTTGTAAGTAGTAAAAAACAAAAAGTAGGTTCTCACCTTGTCCATATTGCAAAAAGAGGAGTCGCACTAAAAACTACTACTAGTTGATAGACCTGGCAAACGGGCGGGTGGTCCGGGTATGGGTACGGGTCTTGCGGGTACGGGTAATGATTCAGACTTACC
>JAOQMR010000008.1:13013751-13030142 GCA_027563865.1 Erythroxylum pelleterianum | reverse complement strand
TTTATTTTTAAGTTTTATTTAATTTATAATAATTATTAGTAATAAAATATTTATTATTATTTTAAAAACTTTGAAAAAAAAGGGGGGAAAGGAGAGGTAGGAGGGAGGGAAATTTTGAAATTTTTGAAAAAAAGTCCCTCAATTTTTTAATATTTACGGTAGCAGCCAGTATTTGACCGTTATTTTAAATACCGGCCGGTATCAACCGGTATTTTTCGCCGGTACTGACTATACACGTACTGGTACCAGTTTCCGTTTCGGCCGATACGGTACGGAATTCAAATCATTGGATACGAGGCTATATATTTAAATGTATGAAACGTAAAAGAGATTTGAAATTTTAATTTTCTTAAAATATTCCTTTTAGATTATTTACTTATTAAATTAACTATAAAATTTAGTTTTCATTTAATCATATTATTGAAATTTTATTATTGGTATATTTGAGGATTATAAGCTCTATATCTAAAAAGTAGTAGTAATCATTAGATTTTGTATATAACTAAAAAATATTGTGAGAAATAACAAACTTTATGTTTAGACAATTAATCTTTAATTTTATTATGATAATCTAAAATTCGTAATTTTAATTATATATGTATCAATTTGAAATAATATAATAAAGAACCCATTTAATGTACATTTATAATAATTGATGTTAATTTTAAATGATTTAAATTCTAAAATACATATTTAATTCATAATTTTTTAATATTTCATATGAAATCATGGGAAATGCCTTTTTAATACCTAATGCACGTTTTAGCATATAAAAGTGAAGAATTATGTATTTTAATAACGCACAATGAATTGTAGTTTTTTTTTTTAATTTTCTATACCATTGGGGAAAAAGATCCTTTTGCATATATAAAAATGAAGAAATCCTTTATATTTTTGTTAAGAAAAATTTAAATATGATATCATTTATATATTAATCGAACTTTTAAGATCTACTTGAAATCAAGAATATAATCTTATACCTTCTAAATTACATTAACCTAATCCTACAATTGGTATGCAATTAGAAAAGTACTTCAACTAAATTTCAAGTTAGAAATATTTTCAAAAGAAACTTAATTAAAAATTAGTAATTAATACTTATAAATGAAAATTCTATAATTTTGAATATTTCTTAATTCATATCAAATTAAGAAAAATATCATTTTAAAATTAAGGGATGAAAAGACGATTATACCTAAAAGTTATATAATTTTTTTATATATAATTAAAATTTGTTAATGGTGTATACATAATTTTATGAAATGATATAATAGAATCTTATGTAAAGAAAACCTATTTGTCTGTTTCATACTACATGGTTTATTTGACAAAATTTATAAGGAACATTTGGAAATGCCATCTTGTAACAGGGATGCAGCTATTGACCCTATTTTTGTTGTTTTCTAGTGATTTGTTTAAGTATTTTTCTAGTTTTTGAATGAAAATTTAAAATTTTATTGAGTGTATTATTATTATTTTATATTTATACGTATATGCATACTATAACTAATATTTCCCTATTCTTTTTGTCTTTCATACGATGAACTATTATGTTTCATTAATATCTTTTCATTTTAAATATCCACTACATATTCTTTTCAAAATATAATCGCTTACCAGTGTGCTTTGATTGTACAAAGCACGTATAAGAAACATACGTGTGTGAGTGTCATGCATGCATGATTTATGATGCTCTTGATCTTAAAACAAAATGATTACGAAGAGATTACTCAAAATAAATGCAGAATGTTATCAAAAGTCAGTAACATGACTCACATGTGAGATATTTATTAAATGAGAATGTATTAGCACCCAAAATCACCTTGTTAATTATAACCAACTAAATATCGTCTTCATATTTGAAATGGCCAACACATCTGATCATGTTTTCTTGTTTACAGGTAGAAAAGTTCTCTTTCCTTAAAATTGAAAGATTGATAAAAAGAGGTAATGGAGCTGCATAAGAAATTTGAAATTCCTACTTTCTATGGTGTAACACATAAACCCCTTTCAGATGGTGATACTATTAGTTTATATCCTATAACCAATTGATTGAATATATATTTGTCACATAATTAATTAATTAAAATTTTTTATCTTATATATGTTTATTTAATTAACTAACTTGTAACATAAAGTTTATGAGAAAAATACATTTTATAAATAAAATTATGATGATACCATAATTATAATATTCATGTTACATTTAAGTATTATCTTTAAATTGTTTCTAGTCATGTCTCTATTAAAACTAAACATTAACAAATTGCAAAACTAGCATATGCTTTATTTCTTCTTTATGAAGTAGATATATCACATAGATTAAAGTATAAAAATACTTAAACAAATATGTTGTTACTTCTTATAAAAATTTCACTAATATGACTGACATGAGAATTTCATATGCAATATTACTTGTGTTTATGAAAATGTAGGTTATGATCATTGTATAAGTAATCATTTAACTTTAGATCTCTAAGTTATCTCATATAGATATTGTTATATTTTAATACTACTTATGACATATATTAGTCAATGATAGTTCGGTTCGTAGTTCTTGAAGACAACATAAGCTATATAGATATTGTTGAGTGATAATATAAAATTTATAACCCTAAAGTAATTAAAGAGAATTTTTATTATTCTCGATTAGTATTAATTTGAAATTTTTTTAGCTAAGGTCTAATAACAATTTGAAAATAGTTTTCAATTGTCATTAAAAGAATAAATTATTAATGCTCATGGACTAATATAATTAAATTCAAATAGAGTACACATTGATTTCACACTCTATGGTTGATTAGAATATTGTATGATAAAATGATTAAATTATATAAAAATTTAGGCAAAAAATGCTAATCAAATAACATTCATAATATTTGAGTAGTAATAATATATTACTAGATGTTAATATTGTTGATTAATTAGAAACTAAAAATAAAATAAAGAATTTTAATTTATATTTAAGATTATAATTTATATCCGTTGTATTTGTGAATTTAATAGATTACGCACAAAAAGCCACTGGAAAGAGGAATGATAAGTTATCCAAGTTTGACTTAATTATAAAGTTTACAAAAGATTATAGTTAAATATAAAATACTATGTTGAATTTTATTGAGAACTAATTAGCTTTTAACTATAAGTACTTGTAATACTAATTAAAGTTTTGTTGAAATTGTGATTATAATTCAACTAAATTACTAAAATGTTCAAACATTATTATAAATTGTGAATATGTTATACAGGACTTAACACTTAGAACATACACGTTTTGATACCATTCCTAACTCGTTGATATAAGTACTATTAGAGGTTGGATATTTGTATAATTAAAGTAGTCTGCAATAATTTATTTAGAAAATGGTTTTGTGAGAGACTTGTCTCAAGGAAAATTAAATTTTATAATAAGATACAATTTATGATTCATGGTTTATTATATTTATAAATCAATTTTATAATAAAATAAAGAGATCTTAATTTTTTAAAAAATATAAAAATTATAATTTTCTTCTAATGAAATTTCCAAGGATGAGGTAAAATGAACATAATTTGCAAAACTTCACTAAAAGAAATGAAGGTTGTTCATTGTTGCACGTCTTAGAATCTTCTTTCATAGGTCAAGGATGTGGTAAAAAAATAAAAGAAAGGAAAGTCTATTTCCTCAAATCTCGATCCACAACATTCAATAAAATCTTTGGAATCTGATTTTTAAATCCCCGAAATCAATATACGATCCATGTAAACCTTTAAAGGTGATGCTTATACGAGATGAGTCTACAGTCCACGTAAACCTTTTTTAAGGAAACAAATCTTGAGGAAGATAAAGTCATATCGATTGTCAGTACTGTACAACTGTGTACGTGGTACAGATCTGTAATATTTGGCGTTTATAAATTATGTGGACGATGTAAAAGGAGAAATAGAATGATAAGCTGGTGTATGTTTGATTAGTTACGAGTAAGATCCACCAAATAATGCACAAGAGAATCATCAATCCCATGGCCATCAAAAGAGAACATGAACTGCCGACACTGTACACAGGCTATTGATTAAAATGCTCCCGTCTTGGATGTACGTTGGGTAAATTTTCGGATTGACGTAATAGTATGCAAATCATATCAATCGAATATTCTGTACTAGGCAAATTTTGTACGACAGGCTCAATCGAAAGAATGAGGTAGAGAGATTCGAACAACCTTTTGGTCTTATTTCTTCCTACTTCACCAATTCAACCACCCATTGTAGGCTTATTTTTATTTTACTGAAAGTATGAAACAAAGAAGTACACCATACATAGCATAAGAAGAACTTAATCGATCTTCTCAAGGAGGAGCGAAAAGAAGAGAAGAACAAGAAGAAGATATTGATGCCCACTTATCAAGAACGAATTATTTTAAAACATTCCAAAAGGCAATGATGAAGAAAAATTCAATAATGAATAAGAGAATGAAGAGAGGGATCAATAATGAGAGAAATAATTTTGGTGGGGAAGAGATGCAGCACACAGTTTGAGGCACAAAAGCATAAAAAAACAAAAGAGAGGGCCTCGTGCAACAAAGTTCACAACTTTAATGAAGTAACCGGTTTAAATTATTTTTTACTATTTAACAAACGAAAGCACGTATCCTTGGCTGCAAATCTACCCTTCCGAAACCAACTGAGCTACGCCCTGCGGGCACGAAAGCACGTATCCTGAAGTGAGGTTATGTTCCTACCCTAGTCGGCATTCGTGCGTCTGTGTATGGGATGACACTCTTGTCGCTGTCCATGACCCCTCTCTCTTTCTCTAACTAAATCATTTCACTCAAAAAAGCATTAACATTTTCTTAATATTGGCGTGCACGTGTATTGCTTTTCTTTTCGTTTCTTCTTCTTTATCTATCAATCGCACGTGGTTGGTGTTGGCCGCGCATACTTTTATCGCTTAACTAAGAGATTTTGGGTTCGATACCTATCAATCACAGGAAGCCTTCCTTCAACTCAGTTGGTTGGTATAGGTGGCGCATATTTTTATTGCTTAACCAAGAAATTTCGAGTTCGATCCCTATTTTTGAGAATGTAGCAAACTCCTGGGTCAACGGTCGCCCCGAAAGGGATGTATCAGCACCGCGAAAGGAGATTAGTCACCGGCTTCAGCCCAATGAACACCTCCTGGAAGACCAAAAAAAAAACAGGAGGCCTTCCTTCCCAGTTTGAGTATAATGCACTACTCGAAGTAAAAATTTTAAGAAATTAAAATTGTTTACAAAGCATAAGCTAAAGTCTTGATGTTCTAAACTCAAATCTCTAGTACGAGTCACTGGACCAAGAGCCTAAATTCAATTAATAGTTTAAAATTTTAGATATGTAAATAAAGTAAATTATATTTTAAATTAATAATTTTACTCAATTTTATAATATAATTATAATTTATATTTTCTTTATTTTTGAATAGAGAAACTAAAAATAATTATTTTAAATTTAAAGTATTTAATTAAATTTTTAATTAATTATAATCTATGTGTGTGCTGATATAAAATGGTGATTCATAAATTCTACATAACAAATTAAATTTTGAGCATTAGATTGATATAATTATTTATAATCATGAATAATATTAAATTTTAAAATTTTAAATATAATTTATACTATATAATAATATGTAATGACTAGAGTTTGCATTGATTTGACGAAGTCAAATATGGTGAAAAGGGTAAAGTTTAGTTTTAATTAATATCCATTAAATAAAGTCTTATAAAGCATTCTCATCACCTATAGTACCCCAAAATAAAACATTACTAATATATCCGTAGGTTGGAAGAGAACAAATTAAGAAAGGTAGAAATCAAATTTGTTATAATGAATGGAACTAGATGGGACCTCAATTCCCGATAGGGTAGAAATCCATGCTTTGATTCTAGTATCTGATTTGTCCCTTTACACGCTTGAATTCACGCTCATTTGTCGTTGCTTATGATCAATCTACAATTCATTGTTGGGGTGATGGCATAGTTTTATGAACTATCTCAATCCATCAGGGTCACCCCATAATTCCAGTTTCGGTAGCTATCCATAAGTTCTATCACCAACGCATATGGTCAGAAATTTGGCTACTTGTCAAGCCACAGCATCTGGTAACTCTTATCACCTATAGTAGAGTACTTGTCCTTAGTTGCCTATCGTTTCGGCTGCTTCTCCCAAATTTCTATTACGCATACGTACGTCTCTAGTCCTGTAGGAGGAGATAGCCTTGGTTGATGAACTATCCCTTTCTACACTTGGGTGCTATCTGTTCTTGCAGTGAAACTTGGAACTTCTCGTAAATTATTGATTTGTGAATTGTGCTTAAAAAGCCAACCTAGATTATGACAAGACAATTTATAAAAGATTAAGATTTCTGTTAACATACTTTAAGTCTTTAATCAAAGTCATCACATTAGACTTCTTTCATGTTACATTATATCATTAAACCGAAACAAGGTTTTATCTTTGGATCTAGTTATCAATCTTTTTTCTAGATTTTGTGTTTGTTCCACACCAAAATATAGGATAGATAACAGTAATATTTATAAAATCGCAAGAAGGCATGCAATACTGAATAAACTGGGAGATGGGGGATGGAGAGTTGTGTTGGACAATTTTGTCCTTTCCTATAAAATTGGATAACTATTAATTGCATTTTTCTATTTTTCAATAAATTATCGGTTAAGTTACGTAATTTGATCCAGATAAAGATAATAAAGTGAATCAATAAATTGTCTAAATCAATTAGTCGAAGTCCGGGTAGAAAATGAATCTCAATTAGTGTGGACCGGACCTATATCGGCCTTATGATGGAAAAGCCTAATATGGAAGCTATATATAAAGGTTAAGGTCTCATGCAATTGCTCAGATCAATCGTAAACATAAGAATTCTCTGACCTGATAAGAGAGTTTACGTTTTGAGAAATTTGTAGAAAGAACTAAACCTCGTGTTGGTAAACACTTTCCATAAGGTCATGGGAGATTCGTGATCATTTGAAGCTTAGAATTAGCATCGGAATCAGAGATGTAACTGAAATCAAGTATTCCACATTACCTTCGTTTTTAATCCTTTCATGTATGATCCTGAGTATGTAATAAGGTTTGTACTACATATTATACGTGGTATCAGAGTGGTTACGTGATCGGATTGTCGGAAACAAAGATTTTTTGATTTTTCATCTCATATGGTTTTTCTCAAGCTTTGATTCGTTTTTCAATTTTTTATGTATATAATTACGTAAAAGTGGTATACATAAGGCTAGCTATGAAAAATCGATCGAAAACGGGTTGAACGGAGCAAAAAACGTCGCTATAGTAGCCTTGGGTAGTGGGGTACGATTGGCGAGTGCAACCGTGTGCCGACACGTCGCTCCAGTTGGCGACGGACAGATGCAAGTGCGACCCGCGACCTGCACTCCCAAGAGCGTAAGACAGAGGGTGCGTGTCATGCATGCGCCACATCCGTCCATACACGTGGCACATCGGATGAACGACACATGACGGCATATGCGTTACACGCACTGTACAATAGACACGCCTCTGCGCCTGTGGGGCCCCACTTCAACTGGCTGACGTCAGTGCTACAATATTAAAAAAACACACATACACACAAAAATTTCAGATTTTCGATAACGGTGCCTCGGGGTATTTTGGGTCAGTTTTCGGATCCGAAAAATTCATAAAGTAAGTTTTTCTATTTTTCTGGATTTATTACATTAGTAATAAATTAAAGTTTAACTCCAGAAAAAGGAATTAAGGTATTCTGAATCCAATTTCAAGCGGATTTTCATGCTTCGGACATCACATGAGGGAGATACTTCAAGTTTTTGTGTCTCGAGTCTCATGTTTAGTGTTCAAGATTGCATAATAGTCGATCGAAAAAGGAATTAAGACATTCTGAAACTATTTTTGAGTGAATTTTCATGCAACGAACTTGCCATAAGGGAGATACATGAGGTTCTTATGTCTCGGGTCGTCAGTTCAGTGTCTGGTGATGCACGATAGTCACTCTAGTGAGATTTTTTTCTTACGAAAGTCTCAAATGAAGTATTCAGAGAATGTCTTCAGCACGAGTGTGTGACAATGAGACTGTGCATTCGAATTTTTGCATTTATTAATGTTACATTGTCACATACCATATGCCATAAAGAATGTGAGGATAACATAAAGAAGTATCCATTGTGTTTGTGAACTTTTTGAGTGCTGATGAGGATGTAGTTATCACAGTGGCCTTTCAAGTCAGTATTTTGAATTGTTCAACTTACATGTTAGGGGATGTCTCTGGTTTCATTTTTGGTTATTCTGCCCACAGATGTTGGCCTTACATGCAATTTTGAGACGTGCATAAAGGCATTAGATAGAGGAAAGTCGTTTCTTGAATAATCTATTAACCCATAGGTAGTAGTGTCATGAGAGTTGATGATTTGTACTTTGATTGCTTTTATGTGGAGGTCTAGATGCATATCTTATGTATTCAACCCATAGGTGTTTCATAATATGTGTGACTGGATTTTCAGTAAAGATACTATTTAATGGCTTTGAGTATCGCTGTCATCTTAAAGTCACCTTTTTAGTCAACAAAATTAGTGTCACCATTGAAACCCTAACCGGTTTCAATACAAAGAAGTGGACAGGGGATGTATTGAATGTCATGGAGATAGCCGTGGTTGATATAACCATACGGACGGATAGACCATCTCCACCTACATCCATGAGCTCTAAAGTTCATAAAAAAGCCCACAAAGCCTGGGATCGATCTAACATATTATATCTAATGATCATTAAGAGATCCATTCCTAACAATCTGCTAAGTGGACTTCCAGACACAGACATAGCAAAGGAGTTTCTTGATAATGTCTCCTTGAGGTACACAGTCTCACCTAATATTGAGACAAGTACCTTGATGAAAGAATTATTTTCCATGAGGTATTTATGAGAAAAAGGGGAGTAATGGAGTACATATCGAGAATAATTCATCTTTATAGTAGATTGAAGATGTTGGGACTTCAATGCTTTGATAGCCCATTGCGTTGTTAAGGAGGACAAACTCAAGTTTGTTACTCTTACAGCCCTCAAAGCAACTTAAGGGAAGACAGAGATAAAGCCCACTGAGTTCCAAGGTAGAAAGTTCAAATCTTTTCCACATGCTGATGTTGGTTAGACCAGTGTTGGTAAAGGTCCTAGGGACATAAAGAAACCAGTAGTATAAGGTTAAAAGGAAAGATTGAGACCATCAAGTTACTCTTTGGCTTGTCAATTTATGAATCTAATTTGCAATAGTCGCATTAAGTACGTGGTGGCTATTTAGTGGAGCATCTAGTTAAGGTACTTCCAAAATGCAAAGGTTTATATCTAGAATAAAGCCAAATAAATGGAAGGAGAAACTAATGGTTCATAGCAATAAAGAAGTCGAAGTAATATCTATAGGGGATGTATGTACTGAACTTTGTTGTAAGGTTCATTTTTGGTTTTTACATGACACATTGTATATGTGATCTTTTGATTAATTTTGGACAAAGAAGGTTAATGTTTTGTATTTAATGCTTATGTTGTACAGTTTTTGTTTAATGCAAAACATGATGGCACAACCTTCTTATCATATGGTTTGTATAAAATGTGTCTTACCCCTAATTAGATAAATGCTTCTTCGTATCTTGCTATACAAGTTATGAAATGAAGGACCTTGATGAATGAGAACTCAAGCATGGTGTGACATAAAAGTTTAAGCCACATTTTCAGAACTATGGTGGAGAGATTGATCAAGGAAAGCATTTCTCAATTCCAGATTATGATGATCTAGGAACATGTATTGACTGTTGCAGGGATATGTTGACTAATAAGGATATTGAGATCAACTCATTCTTCTGACTTGTTGAGTATGATAGATAAAGATATCAGTAGACCTTATACAGTTGCATCATGCAATTCTAAATGTATTTTGATATTTGTTCATGATTATTCCCATCACATTTATGTGTTCTTGCTTAAAGACTAAAGGTTGAGAACCAATTGGAAAAATTCATCAAGATAGTCAGATTTGACTGTGGAGGAGAATATCATGGAAAACATCGTGTTTTAGGACTTTAAAAGGTCCGCTTGCCAAATATATGGAATTGGTTGGAGTAGTGACTTAATTTACTGTGCCTAGTAGTTCTAAGCAAAATGATGTGTTGCCGAAAGGCATAGCTGCACCCTAAAGGACTTTAAGAAGTTAATGCAAAACATGAATAATCTACTTAATTATCTAAAAGTGTGGGAAACTCAGCCTTGCACACATTCGTGTATGGGGCTGCCCTACTGAGGTAATATAATCCTTATAAAGAAAGATTACATGCTCGTTCTGCTCATTGCTATTTAGTAAGATATCTCAACCACTTTAAGATTACAACTTTTGCTATAGAGAAGGAGGGACCAGGATAGTAGAATCACAAACAGCTAAGTTTTTGGAATGCAAGCTCTATGATGATGGTGAGTCTATTGACCCTTCGGATGATAGCAAGGCGGATACTACAGTTATCATGTACCCGCTACTCATACAGTTAGACTCGGTGGATCTAGGTCTCTGTACCGTGCTTGTACAAGAACATGAACTCACACCTGAACAGATAGTGGTTCCTGGGGCTACAAGATCTAATACAGTTAAGTAAATCTACTAGAGTGAGACGACCTGCTATCCCATCTAATAACATAGTCTATCAAGTGTATAGGACTATGATATTAGACATATTACGAATTCATTTACTTTTACAGAAGCTATTTTTGGATCCAATGCAGATATGTGGTGGGATGCAATAAATGATGAGATGCAAGCCATGAAGCATAGTGAGGTTTAAGATCCAGTTGATTTGCATCAGAACTGCAAGCCCTTCGGTTGTAGATGAAGTTTTAAGACCTAAAGGATTTCAGGATAAAGTTCAGCGGTTTATGGGTTCGCTCAGTTGCCTAATGGTTCACTCAGGGAGAAAGGTTGACTTTATGTTACCTTTTCTCCCATATCCTTGTATGAAACATTTTGAGTAATTAAGGAAATTGTAGCTCATGATGATACAGAGTTACATTAGATGTTTGTCAAAATCGCTTTCTTGAGTAAAGACCTTTATGAAGTGGTCTATATGATACAAACAGAGGATTTCAGGATTCAGATGGAACTGATATGGTTTGCATGTTATGTTGATCAATATGTAGTTTATATCAAACCTCCTAAAATTGATACCTTACATTTGATAAGGTTTGACCTATTTCAACTTCATGGAAAATAAAGTTAAAAAGATGCTTGTGCTATGAGGTCAAAGGGAGGAAAGTTATCTTCCTATTACTGCATGTGGATGATAGATTGCTCACGTCAAATTACTTGACCATGTTGTATGAGGATAAGCAACTTTTGGTCAAGAACTTTGACATGAAGGACCTTGGTGTAGTATCTTTTGTCCTAAGTATTCAGATTTACCAGGACAGATCTCAACACTCATCAGACCTCTTATAGAATGCATGCATTAAGTATGTGTTACAAAGTTTTATTACGGTTAATAGAAAACATGTCGTAGCACCTATCTTTCATAGTGAGAGATAATCTTTGGAACAGTGTCCAAAAAATAAAGTAAAGAGAGAGGTTATGAGGAATGTTCCAAATTCTAGTATGGTTGATAGCCTGATGTATGCTCAGCTATGTACTAGGCAGGACATTGCATTCACCATTTGATTGTTTGGTCAATATCTAGTTAACTCAGGTGCAAACTATTGAAATGCAGTCAAGCGAGCGTTGAGATACTAAATGGAATCAAGGATTGTATGTTGACATAAAAAAAGTCAACAAACTAAACCTCGCAGGGAATTTAGATTCAGATTTTAGTTATGTGTCTGGACGATTGAAAGTCCTCTTGAGGTTACAATTTTAAGTTTGAAAATGGTACAATATTGTAGAAGTGTATGATGGTACAATGTCGTAGAATTGTATCAAGTAGACACAAGTAACTTTCTAAACTATGCATGCAGAGTGTATGCTATGGGGCTACTTCACAGACGATTTAGCTCAGAAACTTGATTTCTGATTTGTCTGTGGTTGATTCAGCGGCTAGACCCATTTGTTTGTACTGTGGTAATCTTCTTGCCGTATTGTTTAATAACAACAAAGAATATCACAGGGTCTTAATATTTAAAGGTCAATTATTTGGTCATAAAGGTGTTGATACGAAAAGGTGACATTAAAGTTTAGAGCATTTAAGGACTGAGAAACTGTATGTCAATTCTTTAACTAAAAGACTTCACCCATTTGTGTTTGTGACACAAGTATACAGTATGGGTGTTTTGACATCCTTAGATACTGTTAATTAGTGAATCGTTATGTTTGCTCCAAGTACATTTGTACATTTTAATGTATTATGACAGTGTGATGCTTCATCAATAGAGATGATCATCGTTTATCCTCAATAATATGTGTTATCATACATTGTCATAATACATATGAAAGTCTTAAGATTTGTGTCGATCTTATGCATTTAAAAGTCATTAGGCATACATGCAAATTGACCTTGTGCCTATGTCATTTAGACGCATATAGTTTTAGTACGGGTATCCATGAATTTGACATGACATAGGGGGATATACGTTTTTAATCCCATAAAGCTTCTCTAATACAATTTAGCATTCAGTTGGAGAACATAAAAGTTTTCTATAATGCGGTTTAGCATTTGGTGGGAGGAAACAAGTTTTCTCTAATGTTGTTTAACATTCAGTGAGAGAAAGCAGAATTTCTATAATGCAATTTAGTATATGCGATTTATCATAAAGTTAGAGGAATTGAGACCTACAAACGAAGATGATATAATTTAGATCATAAAGGTACACCCTGGTTTACCACACTCCATTTCCCCATTCATATTAGTGAGGTATTAGGTACATGTGATTGTATTGGATATGTGTCGCACATGACACATGTATTTGATACTTTTTGGTATCGAAAGCCTTGTAGGACATAATGATGGACTTTTATTATCTTTGGATCAAATGTTTTGTTTTTAAAACTTAGTCGACTAATTTAGTAGCGTGGTTTAACCGAGTTTTTAAATAGTTTTTAAACTAGAGTTGAAAATTGCAATTAATGCTTGTCCAAAGGGGAGAATGTTGGACAATTTTGTCCTTTCCCATAAAGTTGGACAATTATTAATTGCATTTTTCGGTTTTTCAATTAATAATCGGTTAAGTTATATAATTTGATCCAGATAAAGATAATAAATTTACCCAATAATAGTCTAAATCAAAGGGTGAAAGTTCAGGTGAAAAATGGATTCCAATTAGTGTGGATTAGACTAATATCGACTTTGTGATGGAGAAGTCCGATATGGAAGCTATATATAAATGTTAAGGTCTCCTGCAATTACTCATATCAATTGTAAGCATAAGGATTCTCTAACCCGTTAAGAGAGTTTACGTTTTGAGAAAACTATAAAAAGGCTTAAATCTCTTGTCGGTAAACACTTTTTATAAAGGTTTTAGAAGATTTGTGATCGTTTAGAGCTAAAAAAAACATCAAAATTAGAGATGGAACTAAAATTAGGTATTTTATATTATCTTTATTTTTAATTATAATCTTAAATAGGTAATAAGATTTGTACTGTATATTACAAGTTGAAAATGCAGCGCTCAAAGAGAGGGAGGATAGATATGATAAAAAAGTGTGTCAGATCATAATTGGATTGTAGTGTTAGTGTCGTGTTTGGTTTTCACATCTTATCCTCTCTTGTGATAGAATAGAAAGTAAGGAAAGGTCTGGTGTGGTGGGGTTAATCGTCGTGATGATTGGGGCACGTGTGGTCACTCTTGTCCACGTGTGCCTGTTTTTTTTTTTTCGCTCGTCGACTTGATTGATTTGTTTCCTGCCTGTCTCTTCTCGCTTTCATGATATTTCTTCACCCCTTCCTATATTTGAGGGAGCAGTGGACTTAACTCTAATGTTGTGTAATGATTTCTTTAAAATCATTATTAAAAAAAACATACAACACCATAACTCCCAGAATTTGTATGTTGGACGATGGTCATCTAGTCGTAAGGAGAAGAGAAAGCAAGATTCCAATTTTGAAAAGGGAAATTTATTTCATACGAGTACAGTACACTTAGTTAGAATTTGCAGTTAAAAGAAATCGAATTCCGTAATAAACTCAGATAAATTGATTATGGTGACGTCGGCCGAACAGCCTAGGACAAAATTCACTGGGCGTGAAAAAGGCAGGGGAATTTAATACCTACAGATGTGAGAGACGGTGGAGCCAGAGAGGATTCACGTGTGCTTGACCTTTTTATGGATACCTCGCTCAAATTTCTATGCAAAGGCAAAAGGCTTTTTACTTTTCACCCCGTTCGTGCAGAGTGCAGTAGTGCAGAGTGCAGGTTGCAGAGTGAATGACCGGCTCATTTATGAGAGGCATTTATGGAAGCAAATTAGGCGGGCTTTTCTGTTACCTTACTAATTTCATACACCAGACCGAGCAGCAACTGAAGGCTACAAATTCTTAATACTCGTCTAAAAGACATTAGCTATGGTAGAAAACAATAAAGCTAAGCTGACATTAGTTATAATTAAAAGATTTGGTTTGTTCTTACGTCATTTATATGGGATTACATCTCATTTACCAAGAGAGAGAGAGGATAAGCGAAATTGCTAAATATTCATAAATTTGGTGTTTAATATAACAAGCTGCACTTCAGTTTCTTGGTCAGATATCTTAAAATCTATTCTGTCAAACATTGAAATGGTGTCAGATCAGTTCTCTGTCGCGTGTAATATTTTGCCCTGTCATCTGACAAACGGGTTAGGATTGCAAATTGCTCAACTTTGCCTCTCGAGTTTTGTAGTCGCCCCCTTGTACAAGCCATTTTGGCAAATTCCCATCCACCACCCAGGCAAGGCAATAGCAGCTTCTTTTAAAAATAACAATTATATTTATCTTAATATTTAATCGAATTCCTAAGTTAACTGTAATTTATCTTATTTCATCACAAAAAAATATTCGTTGCCAAAACTTTTTAGCGATGACAAAAATTCGTCACAAGAATTGTCATAAAATCACGGTAGCAAAATAGGTGAAAAGACGTCGCAAATTAAATTTTGCTCCGATCTCGAATACGTTGCTGAAAGAGATAAATGAGGATAAAACAAATCGTCATCAATGATATTTTGAGACGCTTTCTTTCGTAGTTTAAAAGTTATTAGTTACATTATCGTAGATATGGGTAATAATGTTTTGCAACGATTAAGTTTTAGTAGCAAAATATGTTTAGCGATAGTTTTCAGAATATAGATAAAAGTTACTAATGACTGTTTAAGGAACGTACGTAATTAAAAAGTTTTGATGTCGATTTTAGATTTATAGTCAAATCTTTTTAGCTGTGCTTTTTATTTAAATTTTTTAAAATTTTTGTTTTAACTTTTACTAATTATTAGCGACATTTTCAAGAATATAACTAAAAAGTTTTGGTGACGACTAAACAATCCTATTCAAAAATTTTCATTTAATTATAATTATTGGTAAGATTTTTAATCTATCTGATTGTTTGTAATATTTAGATTTTTTGATTTATAATTAATTAAATGAAAATAAAAATAAAATAATTAAACATTATAAGCATTTTATATAAAAATAAAATATTATTAAATGTTAATTAAAAATGTTAATAAAAAAACTTATGGACAAACTAAGACTCGTTTTTATCGACATTGCTACTTACATAATTTGAGCAAGTATTTGTTTGACCATCTTTTTAAGCTTGACTAACTTTCGTTTATTACGATTTAACTTTTGTTTATTACATTCTAACCACTACAAGAAAAATATGGATTAGCGACGGAAATTTAGCAACGGACAATATACCGTGGGCAATTAGTGACGGAAATACATTTTCTGTCGCTAAAATTGATTAATTTAGTGACGGAACTAATACTTGTCGCTAAAAATGGAGGGAATTCGACCCGGCAAAATTTGCAACGGACATTAGCGACAGAAAATATACCGTCGCTAACTTTTGAGTCACTTGGCGACGGAAAATTTCGTTCCGTCGCCAAAAATGGAGGGAATTCGTCCCGAAAAAATTTGCAACGGACATTAGCGACGGAAAAATATACCGTCGCTAATAACTTTTGAGTCACTTGACGACGAAAAATTTCGTTCCGTCGCTAACTTTTAAGTCATTTAGCGACGATTATAATTTTCGTCGCTATTAAAGGAGGGAAAACATCCCGCCAAATTTAGGGACGGAAACTTTTCCGTTGCTAATTTATACTGAAAATAGCGACAGAAGACTTATTTCCGTCGCTAGTTAGGGACGGAAACTTTTCCGTCGGTAATTATACTGAAAAAATATATAATTAAATTTAAAATATATTTTCAAAATAT
>JAOQMR010000008.1:12998030-13013315 GCA_027563865.1 Erythroxylum pelleterianum | reverse complement strand
AACTTTTAAAAATTAAAGTAAAATATTTAAATAAAATTAAATAAAAATAATTTAATTTTTAAGTTTTATCTAATTTAATAATAATAATAATAATATTATTATTATTATTAATTTTAAGAAAACTAAAATTCACAATAATTATAAAAGTTAAAGTAAATAAAATATCCAATTAAAAACTTTTAAAAATTAAAGTAAATTCCGTCGGTAAATTTGCCGACAGCCGTTTCTCCGACGCCGTCATCCGTCGGTAAATTCTGTCGCTAATTAGGCTTATCAACGGAATATGTACAAAATCTGTCGGTAATTTTCGTCGCTAAACTCTATTTTTCTTGTAGTGAACTTTTCTTCATTACATAATAACTGAGCCTTAAGCGACCAGTTCACCTTAAGCGACCGGTTCACGTCTTGAAGCGTTGTTACATATGCTGGTCGTGATGATAATGAACCAATTAGCTTAGGGTCATACCTAAGACTTTTGATGTAGCCTGATCTTGTACAAAGGTGATGTTGCAAATGTCATCTACATTTGGTTCATTTCCATCAAACAATGATCTTTACAACAATTTTTGCATCTTATTTTAAAATTTTAAAAACAAAATCAATAATTTAATTCAAATATTAGTAGTTAGTAATAAGTAAATAAATAAACTTAAAAAGTAAACAAATTTTTATACTTACATAATTACTCTGTGCTTCTTTAAACGTCCAGTCTTCACCTTCCTTGTAGTGTGTCAATTTATAGAGTATGATCCTATCACACTCTTCTCTATGTAATTCCTTCTAACTCTATTTTATAAAAAATAATTGAAACACAATAAATAATATTATATTTACTGATATAATTATAACTTCTAAACAAAAAAATTACAAATTTATGTCGTACGACAATAAATGATTTAGAGTCTTGGTGGTGAGAAGTTTTCATTTTCCTCTATTAACCTTAACTTTCTCACACTTTTCCTAAATAAAGAAAACAAATAGGCATGAAATTATGTAACAAGATTAATTGAAGCAAATGTGAAGAGAAAGGAGACAAACCTTAATGTTGGCAGAGGCCCAATAATTGCACATTTGGCTTCAATTTTTTGGAATCACCCGTTCGGGACTATGTTTTCTTGCCTCCTCATCTAATGGAAAAGATTTTTAGTATTTATATAGTTGATAACGATGATCCTTAGCCCTTTGTTTCAATAGTGAACTTACACAACTTGAAACTTCAGAGTTCTTGGTATCGACGATATTGAGCTTCATCTATGAACAATAAGTAAAAGTGAAATTGATCTTTAAAACGTTAAAAAAATGCATATAATTAAATAAATTGAAAAATTAAGGGAACTTTGTCTAGAGCATTCTACAACAAGTTGTCTTCTTTCAACTACTTAGCTTGCTGAAGGCAACATAATTCAGTCTCGACAATGACACTTAACTCATTAGCTAATTTTGCTGATTGGATCTTGTCAATAAGAAGACCTTGCGAGGTCTCAATATGCACAAACAATTTATTGTTCATTGCAACATTCATGCATTGCAACTCAGAACCTTTGGTGATATCTTTACCTCTTTTTCTGATGCCGATATTGGAACCTGACACAAAAAATTAATGATAAGAAAAAACATATTAAATATGTAAATATATATTTGAGAATAAGTGTAATTATTATTTTGATGTTTGTTATGACTTTTTAAAGTTGGAGAGATCTTTATAAGAAGCAGTCCTTTTATGGTTGGTTAAAAGAAACAATGTATAATTTAAAAACTTTACAAGCCTTTGACTTTTCTTTGTTTATAAATAACACATTTAACAAATATAAAGAAAATCTGAATCTTATTTGATAAATCATCATTAATATGGTTGTAGTTTCTTTCAACAAGGAATTTGTTACTGTACATGTATTTGTACTATTGTTACCAACTCTTTACAAATTTTATTACATGCTCATAGAATGAAAGTTAATAAGAAAGTATGCATTAAGTTATTTAGTGATGTCTATTTCATACAAGGGAGGCATTTTTGCTTAAACCAACATAGTAATAAGTGCTTAAACTAGAAGAGTAATATGAAGTGCTTCAATGATCTTAACCTATGAACAAAGTAATACATACTTCACAGCATATTTAAAAGCATCTTATACACAAACCTTATTCCAAGTGCATTTCACTACCATAACACATTAGGTACAAATAAAACTTAAAAATAACTTTAAACAAAATGTGTAACTCTCCTCATACATACATACATTCATGCATGCATGCATGCATATATTTGAAAGATAAGCATGATGAAATACATTGCTTTTACAAAATGAAGCATAATGAAATACAATACTTTTACAAAATTTCTAGGGAAAAGTTAGAATCAGAGACTTTCCTTTTATATATTTGTAAACTCTTAATTTTCTAAATGGATATCAATAATTTAAAACCTCCCTTTACATATAAATGGTTGTCCCTGGCTAATGGAGAACAATTATTAGGTTCATTATTCATCAAGTTCTTCACATTGATCAACATAAGACTAATGCTATTATGAATATTTAAAGTGAACACTCTTTGTGCTCTCTATTCTTGAATTTTAGAAGCTTGAGTATATGTTGTTGAAACTATAAGAATAGACAAAAGATGAATAAATCTAATTAAGTTAGTTAATTTGGGATTAGATCTAATTAAATTTTGTTAATTAATTGGTTTTGAAAATTGTTTAAAAACTCAAAATATATTCAAATTTGAATAATTGAATTTGAATTCTATCAAATTGAATTTGAAACATAGATAATGACTATATTAGCTCTTTAGGAAAAAGAAAGTTTATATCATATCAAAGTTAACACAAATCTCAATGTAAACAATGCAAACTATTTCATTAATAGAAGATTCAATTAGATTAATAGATTCCAATGCTATAAAAATTTAGATAAAAAGATACTAATCTATCATTATTCTTATATAGAAATAACTCATCTTTTTTATATATAGAATTACAAAACCTTAACACTCCTCATATATCACAATCTCTTCTCCGTAGCATTACCATCCTCACAAAACATAACACTATCAAAATAGAAACATATAGTGTATCGCCCCCTTACAGTATGGTACATACCGGGACGCTCGCAGGTCATTCCAGTACATATCCTACGATAAGGGTGAGCTATGAACAATTACTACAAATACTTCACATGGCATCATAATAAAACATCAATATAAAAAATCACAATATTTTTGAAACCAAAATTTTCCTCATTTCATTTCATCAAAATTAAAAGTTTATATACTTGTCATCCTTTACTATCTGTACATCAGTCCAAAACCTAGTACAAAATGCTACATGACAGAGGAAAAATATCAGATCTATCGAGGTCATCCCGAAAGTCCCAGCTGACCGACCTGTGAGCTATGACTGTTCTCGCCAAAACGATCTACACGGTTGGAAAAGTCCCTCTGAAGCTAGGAGTCTACTCGCAATCCTAAAAGACAACGTTGCAATTTTGGTGAGTTTTGCGTACTCAGTTAGGTAACCATCATCGATGGTTCACTCAATCTAAGCAACACAACACAACACTTTATAACACAGGTATATCACAATTTCACATCACTACTCATTTCACACTTTACATTCAATACAATTTAATCGCTCAATTATGCATATGCTGTGCACATGTGACATTTTAAGGTGTTATGACCAAACGCCTGAACTGTCCCATATAGGGCTCATTAAACGTTGAGCCTGAGACTCTAAATCACTGTTGAGCTCGAGGCTCAAAAATACTCGTTGAGCTTTAAGCTCTGATCGGTGGCTGCTTCGGTCACAACTGTCATTATCTGGTTATGTTCATGAATGAATTGCATATGCCACAATGTATGCACACACACACACACACACACACACACACACACACACACACACATATATCAATCAATCAAGCACATTAATCAACCATATTATAACACGTAGGTCTCACATTCACATACAAGTAACACTTTAATAATGTAACTCCCCAATACACAGTCATCGGACCTTCTGTCCGAAATCCACAATCAATTCGCAATTCATATTCCCACCATTATCCACCACAAAGTCATAAACACGCAATAATTGAGAGAAACCGTCTAGGTTACTCACCAACAACTTCTGAAGCTAGTGCCTGGAAGTCTCGACAATGTCTATGGGTCAACGTTCTAAATGTGCCTCTATAACAATTAAAATACACATATATTACAAATTGTACAATCAGAAATGTATAATAGTGCACATGTGGGAATTAAAATGTGTATAATGCATGCTCGAGACAATCCCGGTATCATTCCATAAATCTCATCACAAAATGTTCCCTTAGATTTTAGAAATCTATTGACACCAAAATCACTCAATTCGGATCTCTATAGGTTCGAATATTACCAAAACAATGAAGTATGTGCATAAAAATAACCAATTCATATTCTTTTAATCGATCCACTCACTTTGATTCAATCCATCAATTTCAATTAAATCTCCAAAATTTACAAATTCACTTGGAGAGGTAGAGGGATGTCTTATAAAACCAACGCTTCAAAACTCGGATGAATCGAAGGTCGGACGGAAAAGTTATAAGCAAAATAGTGGAGGAGGGTCGGTTGAGCCGCTCGCGATTGCGACGGCTCGCTGCTAGCTTCGAATTTCTTTTTTTTTCTATTAAAAAAACTGAACTTCAAAAATCCATAGCTTATGACTCAGAACTCCAAATTTTACAAACTTGGTATCAATGGAAAGAGCAAAGAAAGCTCTACAATTTTCATGAAGGAACAAAAACCAATTCCACCTCTAAAGGTGTCAAAATCCAATTAAAGTTACTGTCATGTAAATCTCCTCCTAACAAATCACATAACTTTAAAAAATCATAACTTCCTATTCCATTAGCCAAATTTCCATGCTTTATATCAATGAAAAGATCAGAACACATTCTACAATTCTCATGAAGAACTTAGAAGTAAATTATACCTCTAACTAGGCCAAATTCTCATATGATTGTGGCTGCCCTGTTAAAAATTATCAAATATCACCTAAACCATATCCATACTTCAAACATTCACAACTTTCACTTCCTACCTCCAAAGATGGCATATTATATATCATTCAAAAGCTAAGACATTCCTCTATAACTTTTAGTGAGGCTACATGAACCCATTTAAACCATAACAGTCCAGAATTGGCCTCAAAACACAGTATCCACAAAACCTACACTTAGAGACATTTTCAAGTACAATGCATATTAACATATAAAAGTCAACAGATTATAACTTTCAACCTTAATATCAAAAAATATCATACTTAGTAGAGATAGAAAGCTAACAAGAAAATCTACAACTTTTATGAAGACCAATTTAGCAAAATCAGCCTAAATCAACCTAGAAAAATTCCCAAAGTTTCAGATCACAAAATTTCGAGTTACTATTCATCCCTGCACATTTTGACACATTTAAGTCAAAATTTGGAACTCTTCAAGCCAAAATTAAACATCACTTCTTTCATAAGAATTATAGCCAAACAACTCTAGTTTAATTCAAGCCAAACCTCATCTCAATTGCTCACCCATATCAAAAGTTATGGCAAAAACAATGAAACATATACAAATCCAAATTTTCAGCTTTTCAACCTAACTTAAATCCTATCACTTCCATACCAAGTCTACACCAATAAGCATTCAATTTAGTCAATAAATCACCCCCAATTTAATCAAGACCTCCACTTGAACAAGAGTCTACAAAATGGCAGCAACCTATACTCAATTCATCCATCCTTTTCTACACTCATCTACAACATTAATTTACTTCCAAAATATCTAAAACATCTCTACTTACATTCATTAAATCTTACCTCATCAATCATCAATCAACCATCAATTAAACAAACAAATTACATACCTATATACACCAACACAATTCTCATACAATTTAATAAACAAATATCACAACTAATTCAATTAGCTACAAAACCATAAGATAAAATATGTTTCTTACCTATTAAACTTCCAAATCTTCAACTCTTCAAACTTTTCACCAACTCTCTAGCTTCCACTCACCACACACACGATCCTCATCATCTTAAGGGGGGGGGGGGGGTAGAAAGCTTAGGTTGTGAATGAACCAAAAAAAGAGAATGCAAGGTAAAGGAAACTAGAAAAGATGAGCAAGCTAATAAAAGGAGCAAGCAAGAAAGAAGACTACGAAGTGGTGGAGGAAAATTTCACAAATATCACCTATCACCTTAAACAAGAAGAAGCATCGAGAATGAGTGAAAAGAAGGAGGATTTTATTAAACCACTATCACCTTAGTAGCATGTTAGGCAAGTGACAAGTGTCACTTACCACATGTCACCTTCTTAAGCCTCCATTTAGTTTCTCTCCAATTAAATTCCAATTTCTCCCCAAATTCCAATGGCTCAAATTAATAAATCCTAAAATCATGTATCTAGATTTTCATTGTCATTGGATAATAATTTCTACTACCGAAAAATAATCAGCCTGTCACTTGGTATTTTTCTTAGTCCGAAAAAGTATCCCGAAATTGCATAAAAATTTCACAAAAAATCACTAACAATTTTAAAACCTCAATAACCCTCTCCAATCAATTTTCCAAACACAAAAATCACAATTTTCATAATAATCACATTTATGATCAAATATACTAGGAAATGTCATGAATGCATGTACAGGCATTTACATGTGCAAAATTCACTATTTACGTGCATGTGTACGCATGAACATACCAAGATAATTTTAAACACTCATAAACTCTTCCAAATTACAATTCTACTCTTCCCATCAGTGATGAGATGTTACATATAGCTTCCTTCATAAGTTCAAAATAGAACACTAAATCTCTATGAAAACTTTCATCGAATAATTTATAGACTTAAAAAATTCAACACAAATTAACAACAAAAATTTTGCCTTCTCCTCTTCTTCACCAACATCAAAACATTCAATCAACTATTCAATCATTAACAGGTCAACTAAACGCAAACAAGCCAACAACTAACCTTAAAACAAACCATCAATATAGCATTTAACAATATCTATAACTTAAGAAAAAAAACCATAACAACATTACAAATACTTACCTCGACTACAATTGTAGGGAAACGATGGAAGATAAAACAAAGATGTCAAGATGAAACAAGATGAACAGACGACGAGAAGAACAAATTGGCGGAGAATCATGTAGGTGAGAGGAGAGGTCGACAGAAATTTCGGGGGGAGTGGTCTATTAAAAAAATGCAGATACAACGTCGTTTGTTGTTAAGCAAACGATGTTGTCTTAGCTTAATTTTTTCACATCAAGACATTTGGCTACCAATTTACAAAATTGTTGCCGTTTAGATTACATAGAACAAAATAAGAAGTCATTTTCACTTAATTTTGTTTACATCCATCAACATTGGCGATGATCTCATAATTTGTTGCCAATTCGTCGCCAAATGTTAAACAATATCCAAATATTTGGCTACCAATTTAGAAACCATTGCCAATACTAAACTTTTTTTTATAGATTTTAAATTTTACTAAAATTTTCAATATATCATAAATTACTATAGAAATTATATATAATAAATGCAGTTTTGTAAGACCACATAAAATTATTAAATCATATATATATTAAAAATATTAATAAAAATATAAATGACATTTTTGTTAACTAAATTTATTCTTACACTGATACAAATCATTATCATTAATATTAAATTTGACCTTCGAAATGATATTGTTGTTAACTACATTTATAAACACGGTTTACAATAGATTTTGAATAATATTAAATTTTTTAACAATATGATATTAAAATTTATTACTATTTACAATTAATATTAATATTGAACATTATCATTTATGATAATTAATATAATATTATATGAATGTATAGATAATAATTGTATGATAATTAATATATTATTATATGAATGTATAGATAATAATTGTATGATAATTAATATAATGTTATATGAATGTATATATAATAATTGTAACTAGTATAATGACTTATTAATTATTACATAATTTAAAAATTTTCTCATATCTTACTTATGTAACATATATTACTCTATTTAATAATAATTATCTATTTATTGTACAAAAATTATGTACTGTAATTTATAATTAATATATTATATATAATTATGTTAGCCAAAAGTGAAGCCAAATGGTAATGGCAAAACATTTGGCGATGGGTTTTTGAATCCTCACCAAATGGTTAATTTCTTCTGACTTAATTAAAAAGACGTCATTTACCTCAACAACAAACGATGTTGTTTTCTACTAGGTTATGAACATGATAATGAAGCTATCTTCATTTTCGTGTTAGCCATCGTATTTTCTCTTCATAATATGTCAGAACTGTCATCTCCTGTCTTGTGGTCCTCATCATTGACGAAGCATCGTGTGCTGTGTTGGTACTTATTGTTCTTCTTTTTTGTTACCAACTTATTGTGCTCTATTTTTCTGCTACGTCATAAAGTTAATGTGGGTTGTTTGTTATACTAATGGTGTATAAGTTTCCCTTTTTGTTTGTGTTTGGAAGTTGGTGAATTGTGCTTTTGTATTAGATGATGATGGGTGGACATTTTTTTTCCAAACCTTCAATTGTTTTTTGACGAAACCCTACTAATTGTTTGATGATAGGTCTATTCGAGATTCAAGGAAAGATTTGCAATAGATGTTTATGTAAAACATTTACCATATGATTCCTTTTACACCAAATCTTTACCACTAGTGAAATGTAGTACTTTGACTTATCATTGACAAACTAGTATAATATATCACATAGACATGGAATGTAGAAAGTGTCTTTTGTATCAGTTCATTCCATGCCTAGATTTTGTCGGATTTGATTACCAGATGAATTTTATTAAACGTAGTAATTTTATGCTAAATTGACTTTTCAAAATTAAACTGTTAACATTAATTCATCAAAGAATGTCGATGTGATGATTGATTTCCAATGACATAAATGAGCTTCAGTGGGAGAAATATTGGAAAATTATACCTAGTGAAGAACAAATCGATGCAAAACAAATTTTCTCATCATAAACTAATTACCGCTTGCCTTCTATGGCCGATCTTCTTCTTCAAGATTTTTAGTATCATCTGAATTATCTCTCTTCTTTAATTATTTTTATCTTATTTGCGTCATATTAAGCAATCAAATGAACATTTGATTGTATATAATATGTCTTGTGTTAAACTTACTCCAATCTTTAAGTGAACATAGATGAAAATGGAAACAGTGACAATGTCTCAATGGTTGGTGTAGGATTAGGGCAATCAGTTATTTTTGAACAATCGTCAATTCCAATTACTATGTTTGTTTAATAACGTATGTATATGTTTGAATTTAACTTCGTTATACAACTTGACTTAACTAACTATTTAAGTTCTATACTAATTGTGTCTTAGGTTAAACGTATCGTAATGACAGTTACTTTATCCTCTACAAGTTTAGTTATAACCAAGAAGTTATCGGAAGAAGGTGCCAATAACCTAATACCTAAGGGAAGATCTTTGACGTTTTTAATTGATGCCTTTGAATGTACAAGGACCCTTCTTGGAAGATCTTTGACGTTTTTAATTGATGCCTTTGAATGTACAAGGACCCTTCTTGGAAGATCTTTGACGTTTTTAATTGATGCCTTTGAATGTACAAGGACCCTTCTTGGAATCCAAACATAGCAAACTTTTTTACCTTTATGAAACCTCTTGTTACTTGGAATCTAAAAAAATAATTATTTCATTTCCTTTTCATTGGAATAAACGTGAAACACTATTTATTGTTATGTTTGTACGAATTTTGGAAATAACTTCTTTACTAATTGAGGATAAGATTGCGTACTATTAAACCTCCCTAGACCCCGTGTATCAACATGATTCGTATTGGGTGTTGATGTTGTTGATGTATGTCTGTAAGAATTGTAAAACTTCAAATCTTGTACTACTTACTTGCATACATCATTATATTATATTTCTTACAATTTTTAATATTTTTATGTAGTACTATTTAATTGTTAATAAATATTAATGATTAAGAATAATAGTCAACTTAAATTTATTATTTTTTAATCTTATTAATATGTAAAATTTTAGGCATGTTTATCTTTTTTATATCCAAAAAGATAATTTATAGAGTTTTAATACATTAACTATATATTTAAATAAATGTATAAAGAAAAAACAAATCAAAAATATGGAAAATCATATATAAATGTCAATTATAATTAACCTTAAGATTATTAAGTACATTTACCATTAAAAATTATCAAATTAACATTGTTATTTGTAAATTCTTTAATTTCAACTTTTTTGCGACAATTTCAAAGTTTTAGTTGCCAAAAGTTTACATTTGGCGACGAATTATATATTTCGTCATAGAAAGTTTTAATATTTTATGACGTTTGAAATTCTCGTCACCAAACGCTCGTCCTTTGGTGACGACATAAGTAAACCGTCAAAAAATTAGGCACTTTTAGCGATGAATTCAGAAAATCGTCAGCAAATAAACTGCTTTAGCAATGATTTTCTTTAACGTAACCAAATCACTATTTGGGGAACGGATTTTTAAATCGTTGCCAAAAATCCACTTGGCAATGATTTTGAATTTGCCCAAAAAAAAACATAGTTAATAGTCTGTTCTGTTACAGTGTTCTTTAATTTGTGCATATCATTTAAGTCAATTTAATATATATAATATAAGATTTTATTTATAAATAAGAGATTCATTCTTATAAAGAGAACATATATAAATTTATTTGTCTTTAAGATTGAATCACTTAAATCTCTTATCTTCTCCATTTACATATATAAACATTTATTTGTCTTTTAAGATTGAATCCGATTGTTTGTTTTATATTTTAACACGTGCAATTTTTTTCTTTATAAAAGTATAGTTTACCGGGATGCGAATGTTGATAAAAGAGAATGTTTTTGACAAGCTTTTTCACCATTTATTCTTCTTCGTATTGCTGTTTTGCAAGTACGACTTGGAATGGAAAAGGCAGGCTATAACTTAGTATGCTCTGTAAACGATTACTAAGGATGGTTAATGTCATGTTACGTAAATTTCCCTATTGATTCCAATCTGACGAGCTCTAGCAGTAAGCTTCGACGGAAGTCATTGTTTCGTTTTTAAAGGTTTTTGACCCCATAAAACAAGTAGCTAGCAACAAAGTTTGAAGCACATGCAATCGTGTAGTTCCTTTTTAGCCCTATGCATAAACTAGGGTCGGCGTCCAATTTTGTTCATGTTACGTCAATTTTGTTTTTTGTTTTTTGGGTTTTCCATATGACAAATGAAACAAAATTTTGACAAGGAACAAAGAGAACTAATAAAAGAACTATACCATTTCATGTGCTTAAATATATGACCCCCCAAAAGTTTGTCATTTAAGAACTAATAAAAGAACTATACCATTTCATGTGCTATGATATGTCACCTCCTTTAGTTTGTCATTTAAGAGAAGAGTCAAATTTGATGCAACTGGCATATGGTGTGGAAGATATAATCAAGTTTGGCCAGTTGCATGCCAATTGCCAAAGTTAATGAGAGTTTTACTTGCAAAAGAGAAGAGTAGGCGCTAATCTCATAAGGTTCTAGTTTTTTGTTAACATGACAGTATGCGTAACAGATGATAATTTGGAAATTTTGTTGAGGTACATAATCTACAATGCAATATAAAACAGGAGACAATATCCTCTGTTCAGTTTTATGGTGTCTTATCATGTCCCATGAATTACAGTCATTCATTTATGTAATAAATGACTAAGATTCATAGGACAGAATAAGACACTATAAAACTGGACAGAAGATCTGAATTCATAAAACAGAGAAAAGTGGAACAAGCTAGCTGTCTTGCTAATATGTCTTTGAGAGCTTTAGTGGCATTGAAAGATAAACCTAACCATAGAAGCTTCAATTTTCTTAAAACTGCATCATATATCAACCAAATCCAAGATAAGCATCGTCCCATAAAAGAGAGGAAGATTGAAGATTATTTTAAGGCCAAGAGCTGGTTATCAACACAAGCATTCATAGATTAGAGACATATACAAGAATGACTTAGGCCCAAGTGTGTGCTTCCAACCAACATTTTGCAAAAAGATTCTCAGCTTTTAGTTGGCTCCACTTTTTCAATAAGTTATCAAAAGAAGAAGAAGAAAAAAAGGAAATAGAAACCAACCCCACATATATATAGTCCCCAAGGTAACCCCCATGCCATGTGTTAAGGTCCCCATAAGAACTTGTAGTGGTTCTGGAAGTGCTTGTCTTTGCTGTTGGTGTTTCTATCATCAATCTTTGGTTTGTTTTAAAATTAAGCTTTCGATCCAGTTAGGTAGAGAAGCAGATGATTGTATATTGTAATAGAGTGTGAAGAGCAAAAACAAAAGGCCATGTGAAGCGAGGATAAAAATCTAAGGGGCGAACGTTGTATTGTATTGCGGTGGTAGGACTTGAAGGCTTTTGGGGAAAGAAACAAGAAAGGAAATGATGCCCACGAGGACCCCTAGGCCAATGTGCATGTTACCCCCTCGTGGGCATATCGTGATCGTCCTTGGTACGATTGACGACACTTGACAAGTACCAAACAGTTGGTGAGCCCCAGACCCACCCCTTAACCTCACCCTATTTCTTTTTCTTACCAGTAAAATCAGAAAAGTACATGACATTTTCTATAATTTAAATTTAGAATGTATATAAGTTTTGTTTTACTCATTTTGAAACTAAAATTCCTTTTCCTGTCAAACAAATATTATTTCGTAAAATTATATATGATGAATAATTTTAATAAAAAAGAAACAATAGGTGGTTACGACTCACGACCTGTTACTAACTAGATATTTTGATAAACGGTGACCAGCTTTCGAATGTGGCTGTAGTTTAGTGGTAAGAATTCTACGTTGTGGCCGTAGAGACCTGGGCTCGAATCCCAGCAGCCACAAATATTTTTGAAACCAATGCTCAAAGATGAAACGTAGTTTTCTTTTTTTTTTTTAACTTTCCCGAAAATGACTTCTTATGGGGATGTGACGTTTCCTGTATTTTAGGAAGAAGCTTAACGTTGTTTGAACTCCATAACCATTACACTTTACAGCTTCCTCAACAGTTTATCCCGGGTTTTAATCAGGAGATCTGAACTTGAATTATTACGAATAAAGAATGAGGGAAATGTCAAGTGGAGTAAACGACACTTCTTTACCTTCTTTCTTTTCAACAAAGGTCACTTTAAGAAGGAGATAAAATGTTGATAGTCTTTATTATATATATACATGCTACTTATAGTTGGTTTTGTTATTCTGAGTTATCACAAAATGAAAAGAAAAAAAAAAACTAAGAAGGACTTCATTTGCCTTATTGCTGCAGAATTACTGGAAAGAAATGAACATGCTAACCGCAAATCCTTGCACCAAAGATGGTAAAGACACAGATTTTCAATGGTAATATAAGTTGATCACCAGTTCACCGCTATCTAATCCTATCTACTATCTTCTTTAATGCAATTAAGCCATCCAAATGCTATGGCAGTAGCATGGATGTGGGAAGGCCAATGCCATTTTCCTGTTTAACTGACATTCTCATTCTGGTCCGTAGTTGTACCAATCAAGTGCCGCGATCACGTAGTCAGTCGGAAAAGAGACAAGTGCAATAAACTATGATTCATAAGTTTCCCCACAAATCTTTTGTTATCTACTGCATTCCAATAACATGAAGCCCATTCAATCTGGTGGAGTTAAGCAAACATCGAAGCATGTTCCTAGAGAAAAAGTAGCATTAGGTTAATCATTGAGATCTGATATCGGAGAAAATACACTAATTAGCAATCCCAATTAAGCATATTTATTGTTATCTTAAGATTGCATCCATGTGTTTGATACCTACTCACATGCTCCTCACCAGCATAAGTATGGACGAATCATGAGCTGCATTTAGCAAAAACTAATATGTTTCCTCAGCCTCAGCACACACACACACACATACACACATATATATATATATATATGTACAACACAAAGTTACAAACAATTGGGACTATGTTGACTACTTATTTGTCTTTTTTAACCCCCTCATCAATTCAATGGGATTATACTAAACTCGAGGCTAGTTTAATGCATCACATGGATATGCTTTTACTTGATAGTTGTTATATGGCCCAGAAATTACTGTAATGTATTATGAATCTTAAGATTGCTTCATATAGTGGTTAGAACATAATCGATCCTATTTCTGACGTGGGCAGAAGGTTTTAGACCTAGCTCCCTTATCGGTATTTTTTTTTGTTTTTCATTTTAGTTCCAACTCCAAATTCTGCTTGGTTGGTTCTGATATTTCCTTAGCGTGTACAATTTAAAAGTTTTAGAACTGGGGCATCACTTGTTCTTTGTGGGCTTTGACCTAATTTGGTGAGAGCAAGGTCCCGGCCATAACTTCTCCTTGCCTAAGCATGGCTAGCCTCGCGAGGGCGTGGAACTGGCCAAAACAATTTATGTTTAATTTCGTTTTTATTATTGAATGGATTTGTTTTCATGAAGTTAGTCTGCTTTAATTCATTTTTTTTACTAATCTAATTAATAGTCTATAGATTTATAATAATAATAATATTTATTTATTTTTTAATTTACTAATTAAATTTATTTCTATTATTATAATTGCTGTTAAATATTATTATTAAATTTATTGTGCAGTATTTATAAATTTATTATTATTATTAAATTCCTTATTAATATTATTACTGTTATTTTGATTTTTAGTATTATTATTATTATTATTATTATCATCATCATTATTATTATTAAAAATATTTATTATTATTCATAACATATTATTAATATAAATAAATAAAAGCAAACTCACTTAATGAAAATAAATTCATTAAATAATAAAGAGGAAATTAAAATTAAAATAATTATAATTATTGTTAAATATTATTATTAAATTTATTGCATAGTATTTATAAAATTTATTATTATTATTATTATTAAATTTATTATTATTATTGTTGTTGTTGTTGTTGTTATCAAAATAAATTTTTAAAATGATAAAAAGAAAATTAAAAATAAAAATACTACTAATTTTAATAAAAAATAAAAAATTTCTCCCAATCAACTCGCCCTCGCGAGTTTGAGTCATATCTGCTCTCGCCCTCGCGAGATGCTTCTTATGTTACTTTCGTTTGACTCAACAAGTGAGATCCTTCCTATGTTACTTTCGTTTGACTCAACAAGTCTTCATATGCATAATGATTTTCACCGTGTTGTTGATATGCATGG
>JAOQMR010000008.1:12892811-12913812 GCA_027563865.1 Erythroxylum pelleterianum | reverse complement strand
AACTGTAACTGAAGAAGATAAAGTTACATGTAAATACACTTGCTTTCCAGGGCACTATATTTACATAACTCCAACACGGTGAGCAGTTCAAAACGAATGGTGAAAGTTAATCATCTTCCCATAATTATATGACAGAACATAGATGAAAACAAGAGGTCAAATAATAACTTAGATGGGAAAGAACATTCGTAATTATCTTGTCTACGAGCAGAAGATACTAAAATTCCATGAACACAACGATCAAAATTCAAAGGGGGAAACTAAAGAAAGTAACAAAGTCTTAGGTTGTTTAAATTAAAAGACACGACTAAAACAGAAGCTTAAACATGAATTAAACCTAAAATGTTGGCAGTAAATTACTAGTAGAGCGGGCGATTCCATCAACGAGCAAGAAAACAAAACCCTAAACTAGATAAATCAAATAATGAAAACTTCAAAAAGGGTACCTGAGAAATGCAGAGAAGATGCTATGCTGAAGATAAAAAGTGAGAAAGATTAGAAGAAAACCAACAAACTGAAACAGCAAATAGAAACGTCTAAGATCCAAACATATCACTGCCTGATCTAGTTTTACCGTGAGAACCAAGAAATGTATGAGAGATAGATGTAAGGAAAGAGCCGAGGAAATGAGGGCAAAATCGACATAAAAATAAAAATATCAGCTGATTACGTTAAAATGCTACACAGGAGTAGCTTCTTCAAAATCAGCTGGTTGGGTTGAATCAGCCAACCCAACTAGCTCATAACCAAACAACTCAAACAACTTTTTTATAAAGTCAACCAGCTGATTGTGGTCAATCAGCTATATTTTGGCTGATCAACCAATAACCAAACGGTTCTTAAGTTTTGACATATGGGTGTAAAGAGATTCTGATCTTAAGGCAAAGGAAAGGTTTTCACAGGAATTGAGGACCAATATTGTGATAAAAGGGAGAAGGAAGATATCAAACCTAGTAGCAAATCATTTATGTTTCAGTTCTCCACACTTATAAGGAACAATAGCTGATAAACAATGTGAAGACTAATAGGCTTCACTTTTGACCTATACCACATTAAATGATGTGAAGACAATAGCTATTATGTGAAGACTAGGCTTCACTATGACTAGGTTGCCACATTAAATGATGTGAAGAGTAGGCTTCACTTTTTTCAGGGATAAAGGCTCTGCTACATTACTCTATGCGTGCTCCACTCTATGCATACTGGATGAGAAGAAAAAGCTACATAGACATGAGGACAAGGAGAAACAATAACATGAAGTTCAAGAATAAATCAACTGCAAAGACGTGAGGAAGAAGATAGCTGTCTCAAATTTAAAATGACACGAGGATTCTATACCTTCGGTTTTAATAATGTTATAGCTGTTCACGATTTTGTTTGTTCTTTATAAAGAATCAGATAATTTGTCGTTATGTTTAGTAGAGAAGGTGAAGTGAAAACTGAAGAGTTGAAACACGTCGGAAACTCATTCTACTTAAAAAAATTGATGTTCATAGGAAGAACGAGAGTCCATTATCTTCTTTATCATCACAAAAAATTGCAGAAGCTTAGTTTTAAAGTAGAAATTCTATATGTTGCTTTAAGTAAGTATGGCTACATCTCTTTTTCTTTTCACGGTTTTCATATCTCTCCTTCATCATGCCTATTTTCTCTATTTTGCTATAGGTATGATGTTATTATAAATAAGAGAGACAAGAGAAATCACAGAAACAACATATAGATATGAAAAAAATCCTGGAGATATTGCAACACCAGTAAAGATGCAGAAGATGAAGTCAGCGCAGAGGAGATAAAAAACTGATGTTTTTGTGAAAACAACGTTTATGAAAACTTGTTTTCAAAAATTACGAAAACTTTATTTTTACATTTTTGTAAAATAGTTGCCATTTTTATTTTTAAAAACGAAATATACAAACATGTTTAACCAAACACGATTTTAAGAGTCGTTTTTTAATTTACAAAAATCACAACAAAAAACCTAAAGCAAACGAAAACAAACAGCCCCTAATCAAATGACTTTTATATTTTTACACCAATTTAGACAATGTTATTATTTAAAAACACTATCTAAATTGAAAAAATGTGATTTCAATTTCTATACTACTAATATGAATCATAAAATGTTCTTGATGATGATGACGTAAATCATAACGATCACAAAGATGCATGAGAAAGAAGGACAAACGACGGTGGAACTGTGATATCTTTGAGGTGGAGGGCAGGTAGAGCTTACTCTTCAATTGTCCATATGTGCTAAGAGTAACATCTTTTGAATTGAAATGTGGCAAAAATAAAATCAGACACAATTCGTTTAGACAAGCCAAATTATTTTGTCTCGGATACTTTGATATGTTAGATGATACTAAAATAAATATCTTAGATAGTTCATTTTGATAGGTTACATGAAGTCTCACTTACATACATGACCATATACATGGTTACCGCTATATATGATAAATGTGAATTTGTTATTTAAAATACAATTTAATGTCACATGAATTCTTATATCTAAAATCCGTAATATAATTATTTATTTATTTATTTCACATCATATTCACTTTGATTTAATGTAACATTTCAATTATTTAAATTTAAATTTTTGTTAACTATTCAATAAATTTCACTTTTTACTCTTCTACTTTTAATATTTAGATCTTTTGCTATTTTAGAACTTTAGTTTCATTCTATTTGAGTTGTAAATTAGTTTGTTGATAGATAAGGAATTTATATTTTGATAGGATCACTCTACATTATTTTTACACAAATTCTTTTTATACACTTTAATTGTTCTATTTCTATATTGTTTATGTAAATAATATCCACTAAGTCAATGTTGGATATATTATTCTTTAATCAATTGGCTACCCGTTAGACACCCTATACTATTATCTACCTTTTATAGATTTGATCCAAATAAGATGATCCTCTATTGTAATTAATTTTATCATCTAAAAAGTATATATTTTATTATTACATTTATCTTATCAGATTCATATTAAGTATTTCTTAATCAGTAACCTATGTAGAAAGACATAAAATGATGAGAAAGTTTTATCGATTGAGTTCTTTCTTGCAAAATATTTCTTCAATTAACAGAAGAAAAGTGGTTGACCAAGTTATGCACAATCTTAGTTGAGAAGAGGTCTTTACAAAAATTGTAACTTTTATTAAATTTCTTGAATTTTATTATATTTTGAGGGTTTATAGCTTAGCATTTGGTATTATGAGGACTATCTTGTTTTATTTTGAGAACTCATCGGTTCAAGTAAGGGTTTCTCTTTTTAAAACTTTCTCTTTAACTTCTTAAAACTATATATTAGACACGATTATTTTCTAATTTTATCTATATATATTTGCATATGGCATTTTACTAGAATTTTTATTGTTTTTTATTGATTAATTATTTGGAAGGAAGGGCTTTGATATTAAAATTTTAGGGTTAATTATAAAAAATCTCAAACTTTACTCAATTTTGCAATTATATCACAAACGTAAAAAAGTGACAATTAAATACTCAAACATCCTATTTTTTTAATTATAACCTGGTTTGGGTGGGTTCCGAAGCCCACAGGGGAGTGGCCCCCGCTTATGGAGCTGCCCAAATCTGAGGAATTGTCCATTTGGTCTGCCAGGGTGATTTGTAGGAGTCGAACCCCTGACCAAAGGGTTTTGTTGCGTTGAGACGCACGCCTTATACCACTTGAGCTAGCCCAATGGTAAGAGGCGTGGCACAAGATGCCACCAAAACCCTGAGGTCCTGGGTTCGACTCGCAACTCACTCAGCGCACCAAAGGGGACAATTCCTTCTTGGCGGTGAGAGGCTTCCTGTGGGGCCTGGGCCACGCCCCAGCCCACCACAGGAGGCTCCCGCTCAAACCATAACCTAATGTTAGTTTCTACGTTAACGTTCCTGACGTGGCTTGCCACATAAAAGAGAAACTCTAAACACTTATACATCTCAAACTTAATTAAACTAACTCCTCCCATTCAAATTCAACGCTTAAGGAAATTATTAAAAAAAACCATCAAAGCTCTTCAAATTCTCCTCGGGAACATTAGGCAATTACTTCCTCTTAACGCACTTCACATATTCTCCCATCACGTATGCTTTAAAAATATCCCCAAAGATGATTCATAAACTCCTGTAATACAATAGACAATTTTAGCTTGTTCAACCCCTCGTGGTTGAAGACTAGCGTCATTTTGTGTAACTTTACATTAGCATCCACAATCACCGACTTTGCAATCACCAAATACTTGAGAAACTCCCAAACTTGGAGATCAAACAACATTTCCTTGTTGTAAATCACAATTTGTTTGGGAATTCCAAAGAAATCGTCCCCAGACTTGATCTTCAACTCTAAAACCACTTGAAGCATCTATATTTAGTTATAAAGGAGATCAATGGTGGATGACGAGTCAATGATGGTGGTTCTAAGGTTTGATGCTGGAACTCATCCAACTGTCGCTTTCAATCATCTCCATACAACTTATGAATAACGCAACTGAACAGTCCCTTCTAATTAATTAAGTTTCATTAAGTTTCTAACAATCTGAATGAAATCTCAATTTGCCACCTTAGGCACCTCTTTACACAAACTAAGTTTGGATTTAGGGTTTTCTTCATCTAAAAATGATAGTTTAGTTAAACAACTTAATGAAACTTAATTAGTTAGTTTAATTATATCTGACATGTATAAGTGTTTAGGGTTTTTGTCTTATATGGCAAGTCATGTCAGCAACATAAACGAAAATACTAACGTTGAGCTAGAATTAAAATTTTTTGAAAATTTGAGCATTTAATTACCATTTTTTAAATTCGGGCTATAATTTCAAAATTGAGTAAAGTTTGGGATTTTTTGTAATTAACCCAAAATGGTAATATTCATCTTTTAGGGACCTTTTAGGTGACTGAGACTTTAAAATCACTTATTAAAATTATTTTCTTTTGAAAATGATCCATAACAAAAAAATAAAAACTTTTTCCCTTTAGAATCTAAAGTTGAGTCTGAATGTCTATTCGAACTTGAATTCAAATTCTACGATTGTAGCTCTCCTAGGTTATTATTGATTTTAAAGACTTCAGGGGATATACATATGAGGACTATTATTAGCCCCTTAACATTTGTCGGACTAATTTGCTGGCCATTTCTGAGCCTTGGCCAATGTCTAGCAAGGATTAGGTATAAGGAAGGTACGCCCAAAGAACTAAGGTGACTTAACTAGGTGGGATCAAGCATGGTTCAAGCTTTTGTTAGCTTTGACATATTATAGAGTGTTGATTAGCTTGGCTTGGGCGAGTTGTCCCTGCCTTGGACGTTCTTAGTGGAACTAAAGATGAATTTATGCTCAAATAACAGACTATAGAAAAATAGACTAGACTACGAATCTATTAAGCCCACAATTATCCAATGAAGGAAAAGTTAATGCTTTGGTAATAGATACATCACTCAGATGTAGGGCTTAATCCTATTTGCTTGCTCAACATAGTAAGCACCCAAGTGAGTCTTTTTAAACAGTTAATGTATAAGAAGATATATGTTAACAGAAAGTAGCTCACTTCTATGCTAGATGCGGGAGTCACTCATTCATTTGTTATTGAATAAATGATGCAAAAATTGGGGTTAAAACTGAGCAAGAGTCTTGCGAAAATTAAAAATCCCATGGTAAAAGCACAAGGAATAGTACGAGCAATATATATTGTTTCATTGAGCTTGCGAAATATAATATAATGGTAATACTCCATGATGATTTCGACTTGATTTTGGTTATTGACTTTCTCAGTGCAATGAAAACAATGTTATTCCCATATCTTGGACGTATTATACTAATGAATGAGCAAAATTCATGTCATTTAAATGGTTGTAGATCTGGCATAGGTATGGTAGGTAAAACAATAATGGTAGCATATAATTCTACTATGAGTTTTGAGAAAGGCCTTAAGAAAGGTATGAAGTCTTATCTTACTGTCATTTGGGGGATTATTGAAGAGCATATTGTGGAAGTTCTCGATGCTATTATAAAAGTATTAAGAAAATTAAAGGACGTGATGCCTAAAGAGTTACCAAAAGCTCTTCCTCCCTATCACAAAGTCAATCACAAGATCAAATTAAAGCTAAGTGCAATTCCCCATATCTGTGCCCCTTATAAACTGACACCATTACATTTAGTGGAGTTATAGAAAGGAATTTGGTGAATTATTGGAAGCGAATTATATCCAATCTTCCAAAGCCTTATATAGAGCTTCCGTGTTATTCCAAAAGAAGCAAGACGAAGCTTTACATATTTTTATAAACTTTTGATCCTTGAACAAGGTAACTATAAAAAATAAATACCTTGTTATATTAGTTCAATACTTGATGGATATATTATCAAGGTAAGTAGTCTTAACAAAATTATTCTTATGGAGTAGGTATTAGTGATACGAATTGTCGAGGGTGATGAGTAAAAGACGACTTGTGTAACTTGTTATCGATCATATGAATTTTTTGTTATGCCATTTGGTTTGACAAATGCTCTGCAACATTTTATAACTTAATGGATGATGTGCTTTATGACTTTCTAGATGATTTTGTGATGATCTACTTAGATGATATAGTGGTCTATAGCATTAATATGGCAGAGCATGTACAACATTTGAGAAAGGTGTTCAAGTGGTTGTAGTAACATAAGCATTTTGTGAAGATAGAGAAATGTGAGTTTACCCAATGGAAAATCAAATTTTTAGGACACTTGGTGAGTAAAGGCAAAGTGGTGCATGGATCTTTAAAAAGTACAAGCAATTATTAATTGGCAAGTTCCAAAAACGATGCAAGAGCTTAGGAGCTTTATTGGTTTAATAAACTACTATTGCCAATTCATTTTTGGATACTCAAATAAGGCAATGCCCTTGACTGATTTATTAAAAAAGAATCAACAGCGATGATGGTCGGAGGCATATTGAGAAGCCTTTGAGAAGTTGAAAGCTATCATTTTAACCGAACCTCTGTTAAAGTTGCTTGACTTTGATCTACCTTTCGAGTAAATGGGTGCTTTGGATAAAGCCATCGTGGAATCTTGGTGCAAGAAGGCCATCTTGCTACTTTTGAAAGTCTCAAGCTTAATGGTAAAAGCAATTATACTTAACCCACAAGAAGGAGATGATGGCAGTAATGCATTACCTTGATGCTTGGCGAGTTTATTTAATAGGAATCATATTTGTTGTTTGTATGAACAATGTTGCTAATAATTTTTTTCAAAAATAAAAAGAAATTTCTTGCAAGACAACCTAATTGGTAAGAGTTTCTTGTTGAATATAACTTTATGTAGGAGTATAAACTAGAGAGGCAAAATAATGTGGTGGATGCGTTGAGTTGGAAAGAAGTCTTTACAGTTTTATTTGCTTTCTCTCAGGTGGAATCAGATTTGTTGGAGCAAATCAAACTAATAGCTCTTCTCGATAACACCTATTACCGAATTGTGCAACAAGTAAAGGATGGTGTGGTGCAATAATTTTGGCTCGATGATGGTGGAATGTTGATAAAAAAAGCAACCAATTGTATATACCTAAAGACACATGACTCATAATATGCTAGTCAACCTATAGTTCAATAGATGCTCATGATCCTTTCTTGTTCTTACTATTGGTAAAATATGGAGAATGACATAAAGGTATATATTAAAACTTGTCTTATTTGTCAATTGGTTAAGCAAGAAAGAAAGAAGGAGGCATGATTATTACAACCTTTGCCTATTCTAGAAAGATTGTGGATATCGGTCTCGATAGACTTCATTTGTGAATTTTTAAAGGTAGATGAAATGGATTCAATCATGATCATGGTTGATAGGTTCTATAAGTATACAGTCTTTATGCTAACTCGAACTTCATGTCTGATGTGACGCTAATCTTTGTCTTATAAATCTCACAGGCAAGTGTATCTATCAAACTATAGTATAGTATCAGTGAATATTGAGTGTCACCCTATAGGGACTACAGGTACTAACAATAAGACCTTTTTTATTTTCTAACCGAAAAATAGGATGATGATTTAATTAAAACTAAAATAAAATAAAGTTCAACATAATAATAAACCATAACACAAATAAAACTAAGATTAATCAATATCAAATAACTATTACCTAGGCAACGAATCCCCCTAAGATTTCTTAAGCATTAACCCTTTATCATATAATTCAATTATTGATCATTAGACTGTGGAAATCCCTACATTATGTTGATATCTTTATCAAGATTATTAACAATAATCCTTGATTGATTAACTGCAAAAAATTTCTAGTTCAAACTCCTATGATTGTATTGCTCAACTTATGAATTTCACTATTACTTTTGACTATAATTTAGAAGATTTATTTTGATCTATCTCTAGGTCTGCATGTGACTCCTTCTAATTATCGTATATCTATTCATACAACATGATTTCTCAATCTTAATTATATGAAATCATACATTGAACTAATATTCCAGACATATTGATTCAGGAATTAAACATAGTTGATTTGCAACGAATCAACAATCAAATTGCATTAGATAAAGAATTAAATTATAAGATCCATCCCAACTTACGTGCATCATACCTAGGCACCAAAAAAATTTAGTTCATAAATATAAAAAATAAAACCAACACAAAAAATTTAGAACAATAATTAAAAAAGGAAAAATCCATTATATATATATATATATATATATATATATCCCTTTTCTCTAATATATTCTACTCAAAACTTCAAAGAAAATTTGTTCTTTATCGGATCTTTGAAGAAATCTTCATGTTCCTACTATCCTAGGTTTAGAAGTGTGTCTCAAACTCTAATTTTTCTTCTAACTTAACTATTATTTTTGCTTTAATGTCTCCTCCCTTTAATTAGTCTTTATAATTACCTTTTATAGTGTTAAATTAGGGTTTTTGAAGTGAAACAACCTAAAAACTCTTCAAAATCATATATATACACATTCCAGAAGCTTATATAGGCAACTAACATGGTCGTGTATGTGACTTATACGGGCGTGTCCACCTTCATATGGATGAAACAATTTTTTCGAGGCTATACATGCTTACAAGGACTTGTAAGGTCCCTCATATTGTTGTGTATGTTATTTACACGGGCGTATATTTCATGACACAGGCATGTCCCTCCAAAGTACTTCCTATTCTTTTTTTTCCTATCCCTATTACACCCAAATTATTCTCCTTTTGATCTATGAAGACAAGTGAGACCTAATAATATATTAGAGACAAAACAAGTACTACAAAAAATAAAAACTCTTAAATAATCAAGAAAAATATACTAAATATAGAATAACAACATAGTTTATCAAGCATTCATCAATGTCCCTTGGATGTTGTTATAGAGCTTTTCTACAAGAACGTAGTGAAGTACTTCGGAGTTCTAATGGATATGACAAGGTGTGATTTGATTTACTAGACAATTTTAAATGTCTCTTTTTAATATGATAAGGTTTGACTTGAAGTTTTCCACTACAAATCACCCATAAATGCATGGCTAAAGGGAGAGGATCAATGACTTGCTGGAGGAATACTTATGACATTATATAAATATAAGTTAATGAAATTGACTAAGTTTAGTTAGTATTGCATAGTTTTTTTATAACTTGCATAGATCCTTAATTGTGGAGAACGGTTCCTTTGAGATTATTTTGGGATAACTACCCTTAGTTGTCTAGAGATAGCATAATAAAATTTGTAAGGAAAATGGCCAGTTGCTTATCAGTTGCAAGTGAGAAACATAAACTATTAGACAAAGTAGTGGACAGTCTTCGAAAAGCCTCTAAACGAATGAAGAAGCAATGTAGACCAACAAAGAAGTCCAATTGAAATCAAAAATGGGGATTGAGTACTTCTTAAACTTACCCCTCATATTTGAAATAAATTTAGTAGTAAACAGGTGCATCGGGGCTTAATGTCAAAGTATGATAGGCTATTTGAGATTCTTGAACAAATTAGAAACATGGCCCATCGACTCAAGTTACTTGATCGATTAAAGGTACACCAACTTTTCATGTTAGTTTCCTTAAACCATATAATAAAGATGCCACATATCCAAGTAATGAGGCATATAATTGTTCGATGACCTAATTGAGAATATTTTAGATCTTCAAGCAATGAGGCAATATAAGAAGAATCAAAGAATGTAATTCTTGATTTGGGGGAAGAATAAGTCAATCTCGAAGCCTAATTAAGAGAAAAACAACCTTGTGACTATTAAAAGACTAGGTAAATGACTACCTTCATATGTTCCAACGACGACATCATATCATCTATTATGAGTAGATTATTAGCCCCTTAACATATGCAAGACCATTTTACTAGCCATAAGTGGGCCTTAGCCAATATCTAGCAAGGATAAGCTTGAGGAAGGCATATTAAAGGAGTTGAGGTGACTTAACCAGGTGGGATCAAGTATGGTTCGACTTTGGCTAGCTTTGAAAAATTATAACGCGTTCATTGGCTGGGTAAGTTAGACCTTCCTTGGACTTTCTTATTGGGATAAGAATGACTTTATGCTTAAAGGATGGACTATAAACAAATGGAATATACCATACGTGTGCATTAGTCAGACCATGTGCAAAATGAAGGCCAAAGGTGATGTAGCAAAGTTAAGGGGATGAATCATGAAGAAAGTGTGAGGACATGACAAAGAGCATGGGTGATATGTCTTATCTTCATTTATCACATGTTTCTTTTGCTTAGAAGTGAGTAGGTGATAAATTATGTAAACTACCTACTAAACTAGTGCCTAAAGTGGTTGGGAGTGTCAACCACCAACTAAGTTAATAGCTTTGCGTCATTATGTCCACATTTTTGTATGCTTGCCTAACAAGTCTCTAAATACCTGTAAATAGCTCACTAGCTTCATTGATTGAGAGAGCTGGAGCTTTTCTACCCTTTGTATCTGTTATAAGTAATATAAAGGTTGACAATTTTGTTGTCAAACTTTGTATATCTTTCTTTTACTATTGCTGCCCATTTTCTTTTTTTGACATAGTGAATTACGTTGGTTTGGTTTGGCCTTTGCAGGAAACACTTAAACATGACGAAATTGATAAAGTTGAATTGAAATGCAGAAGTTTGACACTGTACTTAAACTTTGGCACATTTTGGTGTGAACTTGAAATTTGTTACAAAATTTAACATCTTGAACATCATAAACACAACCTTGTGAAGCACTTCCTCTAAGAAAGACAACTAGATAGTATTCTTTACCTAAATCATAAAATTCATCAATTTTAAGTCCTTATATCCTACTTTGATTCTTCCTCATGTATAAGATTCAACCATATATATCATCTATTACATTGAGAAAAGGCATAAAATTAACCATTCCTATGTCATTCTTAATCTTTATATGCAAAACCCTCGGACTCCTCACAATTGAGGTGTTAAAATTTGAGACCATTGTCTCTCAATGAGCAACTAATGATATGAGGAAGAGGTGGAATCTAATAAAACATAATCATTTTGATTATAGTCAAATTTTATTGCCATTATTTTTCATATAACTAATTACTTCACAAAATAGTTTTTTAGAAGTTAAGAAGAAATTATATTAAGCAAAATATAGTTTTTTTAGAAGTTAAGAAGAAATTATGTTAAGAAAAAATAAAGATATGCATATCATATTAGTCAAATGACAACACCCAGAAAGGATAATAACCTGGGGGTCAAAAAAAACACCTCTGGGAGCTAAACAAAAGATTGTCTAACCAAGTGTAAGTAATAATTACAAAATATACCCTACTAGACTATATCCACCAGTCAGAACATTACTAGAGTTAGATATTGGTTCGGTATTCATATTTTGAGAATTAATCAAATACTTCTTCTTTACTCATACTTCGGTAGATCTCATGAACAATAATATATTCTATAGATCTCATGAACAATAATATATTCTCTAGCTCTAAGAAAGGTGCTAATTATAAGGTTATGAATAATTTGATTTGATCCTTGAAGCACCCTAGTACTACTTTCCTTCCAAAAAGCATAGGTTCCATAACTTACTAGCAATTTGAAGAAAATGGAGTCTCCATGATGGGTGAAATTCACTTGCACTGCCCATTCTATAAATGAGTTCCAGGTGGACAGCAGTTTAAGCTTACAAAGCATCAAAGGTTCATAACAAAATTATATTACATAATCACATGAAAGGAGAAAAGGATCAAAGCTTTCCAAAACCTGAATGTAGAGTAGACAGAGCATGCTAGGATATTTCCTTCTAATCTTGTCTTTGGTTGCTAGTTTATTTAAGATTGCTAACTAAAGTATAAAGGATGTCTTAAGGGATCTTTTAGGACACCAAAGCAATTTCTATCATGATACCATTGACTTTTTACTTTTGAATAGCTCAAGGCAAAACTTATTGGTAAACATTTTACAATTGTGGTGAACTTATTCAGTTTTTCATCCTTGTCAAAGAGAAGTGGATAAGATGGAGTGTGATTCATAATAGGGAAAAGAGTCTTGATTCTTCTATTTCATTCTCCTTCTAATATCCCTCTGTTTACTTTTGCAATGGGAGGAATAATTAGCTTCAGGTGATTTAGATGAGTGATGTTGTGTAATATACCTAAGTCATTCCAAAACCAAGTTTGTGTTTCATTCTCCACCTTAATAGCAAAATTCATATCCTTTCTTGGCTTCAGAATCTAATTAAAAAACCAAGAAAAGGGTTAGTTTACCTTAATGATCCAAAAGCTCTATTTTTTTTAAAGTAAACTTATTTGATCCATATTAATTAAGCATTAATGAATAGTTTCCTTTTAGCTAACAACATTTTGTCGGAATCCCTTATAAAAGACAATCCTTAACCTCTCTCAATAATTTGAGCATAAACATCAGACCATCTAACCTTTGCATCTTGATGTTTTTCAACCATCCCCTTATGTAGGAAGTTCTTTAACATTTTTTCTAATATCTTTCATAAGCTTTTGAGGAAAAAACAAATGTGAGCTCCAATGCATATGAAGGTTATTCAAGATTGATAAAATTAGTTGTAACCTGTTGACATGGTAGAGGAAATAGTTGTTCCAGTGGTTGATATTTTTTTTCTGATCGCATCAAAAGAAGGTCACTCAGAGAAGGAAAGACTTTTTCCTAAGATCGAGACGCACATGTATTTAAATAACATATTATAAAGATATAGTCCCGAGATTATAGAGAGTTGAGAAGCAACACATGATGCGTCTGTTGAAATATAAAAGGCATCCGGACAATACAACAAAATCATATAAGGATTTCTTAAGCAAAGTAATAAAACTAGAGTCAGACCAACTGAGTAGTAGCAAATCATTTTCAAATATCACAATGGTAGTGATACTTGAAGCTACTATCTTGTTTTATTCTATGTGAGATCAACCATAACAATACCTCCAACCACAAAGAAAATAAATATGGTGAGAGAAGATCTCCCTAATGTAGTCCTTTAAAGCCTCAAAATACCTGTGTGGGTTCACCATTCACCATAATTAAGAATGATGTAGTGCAAATAGATCCCTAAATTCAAGTAAGGAATTTGCCAAGAAAGCAAAGATTGTTAGTGAGTCCAAGATAAACTTCCAGTTCACTGGTCAAAGGCACGTTTAAAATCAATCTTCAAGGTGCAACTCTTATTGATTTCTTGCTCTTATACCCTTTAAGTAATTCTTGAACTAGGAGTAGAACATCTCCAATATTCCTTCCCTTCACAAAATCTCTTTAGTTCCTACTGATCATGCGTTCGAGAAGAGGCTTGAGCCTATTTGCTATCAATTTTACAATAATTTTGTAAAATACGTTACAGCAAGATATGGGTCTGTAGTCATTCAAATGCTCAGGATCACACTTTTTAGGAATGAGATTCACAAGGGTCTTGTTTATCTATTTGAGCATGGAATCTGAAGAAAGAAATTCAGGACTGCATTGGAAATTATGTTAGCTATCAAGTGCCAAATTTGTTGGAAGAAGAAGGCATTAAAACTGTCTCATCTAGTGCCTGTTTGACATCTTGTTCACTGAAAGGATTTAATAGAGATTCCTTTTGCTCGCTGGAAATGGAGTTGTAGACAAATCCAATGAGTTCCCACAAAGTGGGAGCATTTTGGGTGGAAGGTCCTATATAACTCCTTAAAGTGGTTAAATACACCATAAATTTGATCTCATATTATTTTTCCATATTGGAGACTTTATCAATCCTTAAGGAATGGATTTTATTGGCATTCCTCAGGCAGAGAATAGAATTACGAAGTATTTGGTGCCTTTATCACGAGATAGTTGCCATAGTGATTTTAGCTTTTATGATGTACATACATATAATTAAGAGAAAGACTTAATGTATATGTTAGTTGAAACCCAATAGTACTAATGTACTATACTGCATCAAATTGTGGAGTGTGATATAAAGTCAGGACTATTTGGTATATCATACTTTTGGGCTATCATTTATCCGGCTACTAGGTCAATTCATAGATTTATTTAGAGGTATCCAACTAAACTCTAGTTGGATTGGTCCTTATTGCCCTTGATAACAAGTAACTGGTTTTCTGTTTTTACTTCAGTTATTTGGTTTCATTCCTTATTTCTAAAGAAAAATTTAGAAGATCTATCAGTTGCTTTTGTTCTATTAATGTTGATATGGTTAGCTTGTCGGTCTCGTATAGTTGATGCGGTATGTAGGTGCCAAGGAGTAAATGCATAGTCTCTAAGTTGGCATTCATTCCGAGACATGTACTTGATAATATGGACTTGCACATGGGCTAGGGTATCGAAAACGTCCTCCACCTACTATGACTGGCTACGGGAACAGCGAAGTCTCGACTAATAAGTTACCTTGTTAAAGCAACAGCTAACCAGAATTTGAGTTGCCGACAATTCATTATAAAAAAAAGGTCTGTCTCGTGATGAGATCTGCTTTTAATCCGTAAATCAGAATATAGCTGAAGACAGTAAAGTCCATAAAACAGTGAAGTCTCCAAGCATAAGGGATGAGATGGAAAACTTGTCTACTGTGTGGATTAATGGTTAAAAGTCACTCTCATTTCATATAATTGCCAAAACCAATCATCTGGGACTGAACCCAAAGCTTACCTGAGCGCATATATTAGAAGAGTACTTAGAGGCAAAAGAGAAGTAGCCACTAGCTAGCGGAGAAATAAATAGAGCAATATGAAGAGTCTGCACCAATTAGCTTTGGCAATGGCGGTGGTGGTGATGCTGCTGATGGGCACAGATCAGTACTCTGGCAGTGCTGCAGGTAGTAATGTTAGGTCAATACTGGAGATTAATAGCAGCAGCAACACCGATCAGGTGGTCTCCATAGCTGACTCCGACATGGACTTGGAGTTGGTGATGGATTCGGAGATTACAAGGATGCTTGCTCGGACTTATGCAGGAAGGTCCTTCCAAGCCCTCCGTCGTCCGCCTCCTTTCAGATGTGGTCTAACTCAACGCTACTGTCTTCCTTCTAGGAACCCTGCATCCGCCAAGGAAAGGTGCGGCCTCTACAAACGCCTTTGCTAGTGAATGTGAATCACCTCAACTTCATATGGTTGAAGAATTAAAATCAGTTCGGGCTAGTAATTATTATTACCATCAGTTTTATAATTGTTTTGAAATTTAACCACGTGGATGTACCTGTGAAGTTTGGATCTAGCTACTTTGTCTTGTAGCCTAGGAATGAGACAAGTAGCCATGGATAGTAAATCTCTGAGAAATCAGGAGTGTTTTAAGTAGTAATTGGATGATGAGCGTATAATTACGAGAGTGCGCTTTTTCTGTTGTTCAGGCTTTATCTTCCACTCGTTAGCGTCATTAGATCGAAACGGTACGGATAAACTAAAATTCCAATCACAATTCCTGAATTTGTTACCCTCTCCCTGAAAACCCTCTCAAGAACAACTCTTTCCCTGTATCCTGCTGGGCTCGAGCGTCCCAGTCTGCTTCTCCTTTTCGCTTAATTTTTCCTCTTTCCGTTTCATCAAGACGTGTTTTTATGGTTTATATTTTGGTTCCTTTTTGTCCAGATGGAACATTCTGTACTTTATTGCATGGTTTATTCGGATATCTTGAGTTGAACATTTAAACGTCTAATTTTTTGAATAAATTTATTTTAATAATTTTTATCGTTAAAAATTGATCGATTATTAATTAATCGGTCAATTTTTATAAATTAATAAATTTTTATAAATTTCAAATAAATCAATTAATATTTATTTACTAATTTTTAAAATTAAATATCAAAATTTTTTCATAGAAGACAATATCTTTTAATTATATTTTAAATTTTTAATTTTATTTAATTTTTAGATAATTTTATAATAATTCAATATCAGTTGAATCTTTTAAAACTTAAATATTTTGTTTTACTAATTTAACTTCAAATCTTATTTTTAAAACATTGTATTTTATTTTTCAAACACGTACATAAAATTTGCGTCATGACATCAGTTTTATTTGTGTATTAAAAGAAACGATCTCAAGTCCCAATGGCCCCATCCAATATAATAATGGAAGAGCACTGAACTATCATTTTGTTTCTTTTTTCTTTCATAAAGCAACTTTTTGAGTCCAAAATTTTCGAAAAATGCGGGACCTATGGAGAAAGAATCGGACAATGCTCGTTATTTATGTAGTATATGCTAAAGGAAAGCTCATGGACATGGTCTTTTTTTAGTCTTCGATTGTGGGCTATTTCTATACATGGAGCAGAATTAATTTAATAGATGTTTCCATTTCTCACGCGGTTCATATAGAGTTATGGTAAATCCCAATTATAAATTTGGAACTTGGGTTATCTTCATCGGCTCATTCCTCCGTGTGATAAAGATTAAAATGAAACTATACGCTTCCCACATTTATTTCTTTAGTATGGAGAACGAGTGTCCGATGCCTTTTTTTTTAAAAAAAATTAGGATGATGCCACGAGGCTTCTCCAAATACCATATTTGGATAATTGAATGCTAACAAGTTCAGTTCCGACCACAAATTTCAAGTTCATAATTATCCATGGACGACCTTCAACATGGCTCTCATTTACTTCCAAATTGTATAACTGTTCAGATAGACAAGAATTAGACAGTTAAAATAGTCTTCAATCCTACCTTTATATGCCAAAGAGTTAACAAGGGAAACTATTTTCTTAAAGGGGAGCCAAGGTTTTAAATTGTGCTCTATGGCAAATTCATTTTTTGTTCTTCTTCAAGATTTTCTATATTTTCCTGAAATGTATAATCGGCTGCATAATAAATCATTTGCATGTAAGGATTTTCAATTGTAACCACATTATTTATTCTAAATCTCACATTTATTTCTTTAGTATGAAGAATGAGTGTCCGATGCCTTTAAAAAAAATTAGGATGATGCCACGAGGCTTCTCCAAATACCATATTTGGATAATTGAATGCTAACAAGTTCAATTCCCGACCACAAATTTCAAGTTCATAATTATCCATGGACGACCTTCAACATGGTTCTCATTTACTTCCAAATTGTATAACTGTTCAGATAGACAAGAATTAGACAGTTAAAATAGTCTTAAATCCTACCTTTATATGTCAAAGAGTTAACAAGGGAAACTATTTTCTTAAAGGGGAGCCAAGGTTTTAAATTGTGCTCTATGGCAAATTCATTTTGGTTCTTCTTCAAGATTTTCTCTTTTTTTCCTGAAAGGTATAATCGGCTGCATAATAAATCATTTGCATGTAAAGATTTTCAATTGTAACCACATTATTTATTCTAAATCCAATCCCCCCCTTTAAACTCATCCACATTCACTAACGAGTGTACTTCATTATCCCTTGGCGTGTTACAAATCAATGACTTCCCATATCGTGTCCACTCAAAATAATTTGGGACAAGACATTTTCTTAGTAAATCCCCCCCCTTTAAACTCATCCACATTCACTAACGAGTGTACTTCATTATCCCTTGACGTGTTACAAATCAATGACTTCCCATATCGTGTCCACTCAAAATAATTTGGGACAAGACATTTTCTCAGTAAATGCCCATTCACTTCATCAATAGGAAGGAAACGAATATGTTTGCACTTTTTGCATGGACATCTGATCTTTGGGCCATCTATATATGCAAGCTGAGAAAATGCATAATGAATAAAAGCTTCAACTCCCTCAATAAACTCATGATTAATGAAACCATCAGGTGTTAATCGTCTATACATCCAAGGTCTATCATCATTACTGATTTCTGCAAAACTGATAATTTCATAGTTAGTATCCTTCATGTTCCCTAAGTTTACATAACATCTAAACTTTACACAGCATCCCCTAAGTATTAATCAATCGAATTAATCACCTACAATTAATTTCAATACTATGGTTTGTGGCATTGTTTACACCAGTGAATCAAGAAAGCAAGTTCTTGTTATGACTCCTAAGCTCATGAAATTTTTCACTGATATGCCTCATAGGAGTTGCATCAAGGGTTTCTAGCCTATATACTATCCTAGGGGTTTATTATGCAAAGAAATGTCTTGTCTATTAAACGTGTGAATTTCTTGTGTTAATACTAAGTTTGCATTAATCACATTGAAGTTGAAGTATTTATGTTTGAATTAATCACCTAAAATTGATTAATGCTATGGTACATGGCATTGTTTATACCTGTGAATCCTAAGCTCGTGGAACTTTTTACCAATAAGCCTCACTCGAGCTACATCACGAGTATGCAACCTATATACTATCCTAAGGGTTTATTATGTAAAGAACTGTCTTGTCTATTAAATGTATGAATTTCATAAGTTAATACTAAATTTGCATTAATCACATTAAAGTTGAAGTATTAATCAATTGAATTAACCACCTACAATTGGTTTCAATACGATGGTATGTGGCATTGTTTGCACCAATGAGTCAAGAAAGTAAGTTCTCGTTGTGACTTCTAGGCTTATGGAATTTTTCACCGATAAGCCTCATGGGAGCTACATCATGGGTTTCCAGCCTATATACTATCCTAGGAACTTAGTTATGCCTCAAATCATCCATAAGATCTCAAACTCATTTCATATATAGTAAATACTTAGACTATTAAAGAAGAACATAAAAACTCATCAATGATTATAAGAATATTCTAAACAACAACACAAAATCAAGACCTTCTTTGCATTCACACAAAACCCAAACGCATCATAATCATATTATTATAGCAATACATATTGTAGACATGAGTTAGATGGCTTACCTGGATAGACGGACAACTCCAGACTACAAAGAAGAAGAATAAGCGATGCTCTTCAACACAATATAGGGCTTGCAAAAAAGAATATTTCGTAAAAATTAGGATAAATTATTCAAAAATAAAAAGTGTGTGAATTCTCTTTATTATTTATATATCAAAATTTTAAATATATATAATTAACAGAAAAGTATTATCAATTATAATAATCAAAATTAACCCTAATAATTTAAATACTCTTTAAACCTTTATAAAACTAGCATTTCATCAACAATTAATCAATTATGTAATAACAAATTAAATTATACAATTTAAGTTATCAAAGGTATAGCAAATTGTCTTACATTTTCGTCCTACCAATCTTACCATTCTTCTTTGAATCTTTCCCTAAATCTGTAAAATTTGTCATAATCCTAAGTAATTATTTAGATGTGCATGATTAGGTGCCTAACACCTTCCCTATCCTACAATCAATCTCCAAACTTTCATTTTTAGATTAGGACTTTTGTTGGATCCCGTTATCGGAACCCAACTCTTGAACCATAAGCATGAAACATGATCATCTTACCTTGAAGGGTTATAAATTTTTTTTATCACTCATAACATCATGAAACCCTTAATAGACATTATCAATATATCTTCAATCTTATAACATTCCAAAATTTGCTCACAGCTTGCTCAATAGTGTGCCCATACAAAACTGTCACTATGCTTGAATTCAGTTTGTCATGCTTGTGAACAGAATTTGGAAACCTTAAAACCTGAATTTCAAATTGATTTCTTCATATAAATCATAGCTCTATGTCTCTAGATTGATTTTGGCACAAGAAACACCTCAATTTGAGTTCTACAACTCAAGATATCATCAAAATACCAACATGTGCTCATATCCCGATCATACTCTTTTAACCGACCACTCACTTGCATTAAAGTAAAGTTCCTAAATTTAACTCCAAATGTAACCAAATTTTTAGGGGAACAATATATATATCGTAGAAAACTAATAGTCCAAGAATCACCTCATTTGGAGGTCGGATGAGTGAGTTATGATCAAAACAATCCGACATGTTCATATCCTGATTCCTATTGAACATACTTTAGTAAAAATGCCATAACTCTTGCTATAGATGTCGGATTGACTTCATTTTCTGAAGGTTAAAAAGTAGACATCTAGGGCTACAACTTTCATGAAGATTACAAATTCAAATTTGGATGTTACGGCGGCCAAAACACACGGACCGTGTAAAATTACACGGTTAGGCCGTGTAACTCTCGGATGAAAAATAACATCTTGCATATGACATTACAGGGTCCGTGTGAAATTTACACGGACTGTGTAAATTTCACACGGTCAGCCCGTGTTCCTCTTGGCCGAAAATGACATTTTCTTACCCGAAAAACACAGCCCGTGTGAATTTACACGGTCTGGCCGTGGAACTCTCGGGTAAGATTTCCTGCAACGACATCCCTTACTAAAACGGCCATATCTCTCAACTCCCACATTAGAATATCGCAAACTTGGTCTCGTTTCGAAGATAAAAGGACAAGCTACAACTTCTAAGAGACCACTTGGTCAAAATCTCCCTAGATTAGTGCATAATCTATCTCAAAGACAGTACACAATTTCTACTCACATGAAAACTTAAGATTAATCCCAACTTCCCTTCTTCTATTACAACATCATTCAAACAAATCATCTTCCAATTGGTATTCATACATTACTCAACCTCAATTCATATGATTTCTTACATTTATCATTTACCAAATTTTATCTTTCTTATCCATACTTCACTTACATGGTTCATGTTCCAAATTCA
>JAOQMR010000008.1:12878507-12892711 GCA_027563865.1 Erythroxylum pelleterianum | reverse complement strand
AATCCGAAAAATAGGCAACCTATTCACGACAATAAGGTATTTTCGTCCATCCTTGGTGTTTTTCGATTATACATCACGATGTTGTATGGTCTTTTCCGCAGCGTATTTTGAATACTCGGACCGTACACGATCCAACAAAAACAACTTTGCAGTAAATCATATCTTAACTAAAATAGATTATAAAAATGTCAATTATAATTAACCTTAACTATGATAATTGCTTATTATTAACAAACTGTCTTCCAAATATTATTAATTTTAACAATATTGTCACATATCAAATTTCATCAATATTCACATAAAAGTTTTTGGAAAAATATATAAGAACCATTTTTAGCGACAAAATAATAGACCGTCGCTATATCCTACCTCATTAGTGACGAATAAAGAAAAAAGGTCGCAATAAGTCCACCGACCTACGACGTTAAAGAAAATCATCGCCAAAGTTTACCGATGAAGGATAATAATCGTCACTAATAGTGAACATTCTGTGACATTCAAACATTTATCGTCACTCCGTATTATCTTAGCTTGAGCTTCTGTGACGATTCATGAAAATGTGGATAAAAAGGAATGCAATTTGCAATGCAATTTAGTTTTTTGTCACTATTTTTCCAGGCAATTGCCAACGTTTTACTAAGTCGTCTCTAATCACATTGATTTGTCCCACATACGCCAATGCTAATTTCTAGTCGTCGATAATTGTTTCTTTTTTGTCACGGAAGTACCTTAACATCATTAAAATGTGTTGTTATTGTGATGAAATTATAAAAGCGGCGTAACATTGTTTCCCCTTTTCGATGTTTTGCTTAACCAATATAGATTCTTTGACTTTTAGCAACGAACTGTTATAGCATCGCCAAAGGGACACTTCTAACAGCGATTTCTATTTTGTCGCCAAATAAATCGTAGCTACACATGTTTACTGTAGTGTCAAATCAAATAGTTTATTAAGTTTAAGAAAATTGAATCCAAAATAAGAAAAAAATAAAAGTGCAAGAATTAGGTTAATTATTATTTCAAGTTCACCATTAACAATATAGCTTAGATTAATTGATTCTAATCTTGAACACTAGTTTATATGAAGGAAGAGTTCTAGAATCTTATCATCCTTTGGTCAATTTGCTTAATATTTTAATTAGCTAATTAAATCCATTATAGCATTTTAGTGAATCCAATTAATTAACAAGGATGAGAAATCGAATCTTAAACATAAGTTATGATGGTCACATACACTTAGACTACCACGAGAATAAGATTGACATGGTATATATCTAATTTGTTCAAATTTTATAAAAAAAGTCAAATATGAATAGAGGTATCTACTTATTCATATTATGTTAAAATTTAATAGCCAGCTAGCCAAATTAACTATTAAAATTAAGATTTCATATGCATTACCATCATAAGTAAACAACAACAAGATTAAAATTCAAGTTAGGCACACGACCACATCTTCAAATATTCTCCTAATACTATTTAACGAAATAGTTAGAAATCAATGATGTATGAATTAAGAGGGAGAAAGTATGATATATTGCTTTAATAAAAGGAACGTCTTTTATGTCCTTACGATTAATAACTCATAAGAAGAGGTGGTTGACATGTTTATATATGTGCTTGACTTGATTTTTTTATAAAAATCCCTTGAAATATTGCTATTTTTTTCTCGTTCACTCATTTTATTGGTTTAGAGAAAGTTTATATGAATTGTAGAATGATTTAATAAGGCTTTATAGCTTTCTTAATTATGACTCAAGGAAAAATCATTGGCTTAATAATACCTATGACATGATTTAGGCCTACTTTGGATCATTTAATACTTTCAAGATAACTCATGATGAATAATAAGCTTTTAGTCACTTTATTGACACTACAAGAAAATTACAAAATACCTACAGAAAATTTTCACTATAAATTAGCGACAGAAACAAAATTTCAACGTAAATTAGTGATAGAATAAAAAATTTGTCGTTAGAAGAGGAAAAAATGTTACCGCCAACTTTGCTAACAAAATTTAACAACAGACTAGTGAATGTAGTTGTAAAAAAAGCGTAAATGGTTCCTAGCTAAAATTCCTGACAGGATTGACCGATGGAAATAATTTCTGTCAGTAAATTAAAACTAAAGGAAAATAACGTCGTTTAAATTGGAAGGAAACGTCGTCATTTTCATTCAAAGTAAATCAACAGATGCAGACCTTCCTTCCCTTCTTCTTCGTCGTTTTCTTCTTCATTTTATGTTCTTCTTCATTTCCTCCATCTTTGACAAATCTGTCTTATTTCGTCCGTCCATTGTCCTTCCATCTATCTATCGTCTTTGCTTCCCTTGTCAAGGTTGGTCATCCCTACTATTGGGTTTATTTTTCTGCTTCATTTTGTGTTATTAAATGATTTTATCTTCTTTGTTTTGTTTGTGTGGATTGAGTTGTCAAGATTTTTTTGTTGTTAGTGGGTTGTTGTTTGTTGTTATGTGTTAATGTTAGTGAATAATGAAAAAAAATAGTTTTGAAACAAATTAGTGATGAATTTGTGTAGCATACCAAGTGTTCGATGAAAGTTCTGTTAGGAATAAAAGTTCGATGAATTGGTTTTAAAACTTAGAAATTGAGATGTGAACCTTAATTAACACAAACAGTGAGTTTTAAAACTTAGTAGGGTATTTGAATTGAGGCAATTAAAGGGTTTTTTCAAAGAAAGAATATGTTAAGTATAGGTGTGTTTGAAAAATAAAATGGTGTTGTATTAAATGTAATTAGAATTTAGGTTTGAGTAGTGAATTTATGTATGTACAACTGAATTTCCCATATGTATAGAGAAAAGAAAAAGGAGAAATTTTAATTTACATGAAAAAAATTGTCTATGTTTTTAATAAGTGAAGGATTGAATGAGAAGATTATTGAGTATTTGAATATATAATGTGGCTTATAGATTCTCAGTCAATTTATTCACCTAGTGTATTTTTCAAGCTCTCTGCTATTCTCTTTGGTTTTAATCTTCTTGATCTATAAATTCTTCACCTTTAACCTTAACCCCATTCCAACTGAGACATAAGGACCTTTTGATTCAAATGTGCATATAATCAAAGATGAAAATATTAGTAGTAACATGTTTTCTTACCATCAAAATCATGAGTTAGAGCCTCAATTGGTCTAATAATCTTCTCTTTTTTTAGAGCCTCAATTGGTCTAATAATCTTCTCTTTTTTATAATAAAATTTATTAGGAGATATTTGAGAAAATAAATGATATTAAATAAACTATCCCTATGTCAAATCAATGTATAGTATAAAAATAAATGATACTGTATAAACCCACTCTATGTCAGATCTATATGTAACGAATATTCCCCTTTTAATTCATGCTTTATGGATGATAGCATTTTAGTATTATCATTTCCCATATTCATTAAAATTAAATGGGATATATGTTATATAAAGTTATACATATGAATAGGAAAAAAATAAAAAGAACACTTCCCTCTCTCCCTTATCAAAAAGCCTATTATATGGGTAAAGTATATATGCAAAGTGGTTGCTGAAAATGATTTAATTTTCAAATGGTTCATGTACCCATTTGAAGATCAATATACCTTTCTCCTCTTATGTACATGCATCAATCCTTTCTTCCTCTTCCCTTAATTATGCATGACTAAGTTAATATTCTCAATTGTCATCAATGTGAAGGAAAGTATTTACACCCTTTTATATAATACCAAAGGTTAGTTCCTTTTCTTCTTCAATTGGTTCAATAGTTATTTTTTATACTAATTTCCTTATTTATCTCATATAAGGGCTGCTAATAATTTTTCTGATGAAATAACTATTAAAGATACAATTGATGTTCCTTATTAGATATTAATAGGGATTATCTCAATTCTTATAATTTATTTAATGCTACCTAATATTAACTTACAAGAAAAAAAAAGTTAATATGTTCTAAGTACACGTGCAAACTTAAGGGTTTAGAGGTTAGTCTTTGAACCTCATCTCATTTTTTTCATTTTTCTTAACAAGAAGTGTTTAAAAAAATAATTTATTTTTATATGACCATAATCAACAAAAAATATGATATCTCACATGATAAAAATTGAAAGTGTTAGTGCCATATGAGAAAGATTTAAAAGAATATGTTTATATGCATTTTTAGGTATTGATAAATGATATGTGTGATATGAACTTCTCTTCTGGATATATGGAGAATTATAAGCTCTCATTCTGAGATGAGAAGGCATATTATATGTTCCTTTCATAAAATTAGGACCAATGAGAATTTTGAACATATTTCAAATACTTGTATGGTGGACTATAATGATTATGAGCTTATGTTATACAATTATAATTGAATTTAGGTTTATAATAAGTGTGAGAATATTTAATAAACTATGGTCATAGATGAGGTCCAAATTATGATTATTGCATGCCTTTTTATGTCTTTCCATGTGAATTATAGTTATTTTTGCCTTTAAAGACGATGTTTAAAAAAATACATAAATGCATGAAATTTCTCTTTTTAATATGAAATAGAATGTTGGATGAGCATGTGATATTTATACACATTCAGCCATAGGCTCATCATATGTGTGCTTTCTCCTCACAAAGATAGTCTTGTTGTTAGAGGGTGCACTTTAATAAGTGAAACCAATTTATCATTAGAACTCTTTAAGTCTCCAAGTATTCTTTTCAATTTTTCACTACTTATATTGAATCTAGAAAAAGACTTTTTGAGTCCATTGATATCCTTCTTGAATGTCTTATTTTCATACAATAAATCATACCCATTGTCATTAGAAACAACCACACTCTTAGATTATATCATGTCATGCATATCACATTTAAATTTCTCATTCTTAATCATACATGTATTTAGGAGTTTTTAACCCAAAGGCATACATACAAGTTTCTTTCTTATTTTTCACGCTCATGACTTCTACACATTCAACAAACTTACCATATGAAAGCTCATGTATAATTATTCACTTAATGATTTTGACTCATATTTTTAAATGAACAAAGATTATATAGATGTTATCAAAAAGTTTTTTGTCTATTCTAAATTAACTTTTCAATTACTTTTAGTTATATGTGGTTTTAGAGTTAGAGGATCATAACACCTATACTATTTTTAAAATTTTAAATGGCCAACAAAGATATTGTTTTATGCATAGATCAATTTTAGTTTGAATATCTTAGTGTTTTATGCAAGGATACTGTTTTATGAAACTGAATTTGTTAAGTAAAGGACATGGGTGATCCTATAAGGATTTAAGCATTCATGATAATATTCTTTTCTTATATGGATATGTTCTTTGATTATGAATTTCTAAAACTTGAACTTCATCTATTTAAGATTACATATAGGATGCATACAAACATTAAAAATGATAAAAGTCACCTAGGATTTGAATTTAAGCCAAATTGTAGCCCTTTTATACATTAATATATTAGTGTGTCCATTTTTTAGCCTAATTTAAAAGTTAAGCTCTTTCTGTGTAATCTTTCCTAAATAACCTTAACCCTAAAAATAAAAATAAGTATTTACTCTTTAATTCATAATGATTGATGTTTTTACTTGTATATTGATGTTTTACAAGTGAGATACAATGAAATAAGTGTAGGGAAAATGAAAAAATCTATAAAAGAAGCAATGTAACAAAGGGAGCTTGGTTGTAATATATTCATTGAACTAGCTAATTCTTTATTTTCTTTTTTGCAGATTGTGTTTTGTGTTGAAGAATGTCGATAATTGGTCCTACTAGATTAAAAAATCAATTTTAGGTACCCACACAAACTTGGTCCCTAGAGAATAGTTCTTAATTTTTCCTTCAACTCATATGATACACTCTTTTCATAAAAATATAACCTATAGTGATTTAGAAAAACTGTGATGCTTTTTTGTTTCTTATAAGGATTGAAATAAAATGGGAGTAAGTTTCATGTCATTTATAAAGAGACCTATAATGATTGTGAGTTTGCTTCACCCCATTTTAATGAAAAAGAGGCCTATATGAATGAGAAGGAGGTTATAAGTTCTTTTGAGATGACCTTGCATAAAAATTATGGCTATTTTTGCCTTGAGTATTACACCCTCTAGGTTTAGAATGTGATCCATACATGAATTTCCTTTTGTTTGGGACTTAGAGGATGATAGATGGGCACGTATACTATGTTGTCTGCATTTAAAAAGTATAATATGATTATGTGAAGATTCAAACATAGTCTCATCAATAAAGTTAATTGTTGCATTGTCCATAATAATGGTTTTGCATAATAATGGTTATGATCTTGCGAAAAATTTATATGTTGTCTTTGTCAATATGTGATATTGCGAAAAATGGTTATAAGTTGTAAGATATGGAAAAATTCATAGAAGGAAACAAAATATGCAATGCACAACTTAAAACTCATGCATATTTGTACTTGTGCTCAATTTAAAACTTACCAAAAACTAACTAATTGTTGTTATCTTTCTTGTAGGCTATGTTCTATGTTGAAGAGCGTAGATAAATGTCTAACATCATTGGTCTTCTTTATAGTTTGCAATTTTTCGCCTATCAAGGTAAGTCGTTCAACTAGCTAATGTCTACAATGTGGTCAATTTTTGCTGTTCTTTGCAATTTTACCTCTAACAATGATTGATGAGTTTTTAGGCTAGGGTTTAATAGTCTAAGCATTTATGTTTGGGCATTGTTTAAATTGAAACATAAAGAATTGAACTTCAATGTGATTAATTCAAAACTTAGTAGTAACATAAGAAATTCATGCAATTGACATGACAATTCTTTGTATGATAAACCCCTAGGATGGTATATAGGCTGAAAGCTCGTACTGAAACTCCCATGAGACTTATCGGTGAAAAATTCCATGACTAGGAGTCACAGCGAGAACTTGCTTTCTCGATTCACAGGTGTAAAGAATATCACGTATCATAGTGCTTGTAGGTGCTTTTCCTTACTTCTTAATGTCACTTCTTGCAGGATATTGGTTGGCAAATTGCTTTATTTGACTGATACTCATATATGTTGTCCATCAATTAAGTCAATATATCGATAAGCCAAGTACAGTGCACTTGTATGTTACTTATAGGGTATTAAGATATATTAAGGAAAATAAAAATAAAAGCCTTATCTTTCCTCACAAATTCTTATATGAAGTAGTAAGGTTCTTATGACTTAGAATGTGGTGATTGTCCAATCACTAAGGCAGAATTGGTTGCGATTGAGTTTTCTAATTGTTAAAACATATGGTGGGATAGGTTAGTTTCAATTTGAAGGGGAAATGGTCATAGACTTGTAAAAACTTAGGGGAAATGAAGGATCTAATGGTTTGTAAAGCAAAGCTTAAATGTTCTGTAAGATTAATGTGGATACTACCATAATGATTATTATATCTAACTATGAAATCACTTTTTTAAATAATAGTTTTGCACAAATAAGTAACGTTGATAGATCTTGGATGTATAGATAATTAACACCTGATGGTTTCATCAATCCTGAGTTTGTTGAGGGAGTTGAAACTTTTATTGACTATATATGTTCTCAACCTACATATATGGATGGTCCAAAGATCAGATGTCCATGTAAAAAGTGCAAACATATATGGATGGTCTAAAGATCATATGTCCATGTAAAAAGTGCAAACATATTCGTTTCCTTCCTATTGATGAAGTGAATCTCCATTTATTAAGAAAAGGGTTTGTTCCAAATTATTTTGAGTAGACACGACATGGGGAGCCATTAATTTGTAGTACCTGAAGGGGTAATGAAGTAAACTTGTTAATAAATATGGATGGGTTTGAATGGGGGACTAGATTTATAACAAATAATGTGGATGCAACTAAAAATCCTTACACCCAAACGGTTTATGATGTAGTTGGTTATACCTTTCAGAAAAATATAGAAAATCTTGAAGAAGAACCAACCTCACATGAATTTTTTTTTACTTACTAAAATCATCTAACCAAGAATTATGGTCAAATTGTGAGACTATGACTCAGTTATCTTCAATTGCTCGAATATTGAACATAAAGTCTAAAGGGCATATTTATGATCGTAGTTTGGATAAAATTCTTGCTTGGGGTAATGAATCGTTGACTCCTGATCATACAATGGTTGACAATTTCTACAATATGAAGAGACTTATTAAGGGTCTTGGTTTGCCAGTTGAAAAAATTGATTGTTTCAAATTGGGATGTATATTGTTTTGGGGAGATGATGTGAAATTACCAGAGTGCAAATTTTGTGGTCAATTTAAGTTCAAACCTAGAAAGTATTATATGAAACAGAAATTAGTACCCTAGAAGCGGATGTATTTTTTTCTGCTAACTCTGAGACTTCAAAGACTATATACCTCTGATGTTACTACATCTCATATGAGATGGCATAATGAACATGAACAGAAAGATGGAATAATGAGTCACCTATCAAATGAACTTGTATGGAAACATTTCAATAACAACCATTCTGAGTTTGCAACTGAAAGTCAAAATGTTAGGTTGGGATTATCGACAGATGGATTCCAACCTTTTGGTCAATTCGGCCAACAATATTCATCATGGCTAATCATAATTGAATTGTTAAGAGGTTCAACCTTTCATGCACTAAGTTTAAGGTGATGTTGAAATTGATTATTTGAGTGTTTGAAGTTAGTGTTGTTCACAACTAAAATACATAATAATGCTTTTAGATTATACGAGGAAGGGTTACATGAGTTAATGCCTGAAAAAACACATGATGATATCAATAAAGAAGTTGAAAGACACTTTCCTCGATAGTTCGAGAAGTACGTAAGTCTTCACTTGTAATAATTGAAATGGTTGAGCTATCAGATCAAAGTGTTTAAATGACCATATTAAAAAATTGTTTAAACCTCATAAAATCCAACAGATAACAAGTTCATATGTAATCTTGCAAAAAGACTTTTGCAAGCTGTTAAATCATATCTGGTGTATTTTATTAATATAAACAAATTTCATACAGAATATAATGGTCATAGCATGGCAATAGTAAATATTAGGTTTGTATATAGGGAGAATTGATGGATTACTAAGTTAAAATTATTGAGATATTTGAAATTGATTACCCTACATTGTCAATAAAACGAAGTGTGATATTTAAGTGTGAATGATTTGATCTAACTCTTAATGTTGGAAGAAAAGAGCATAACTGATACAATCTAGTTGAAATCAACCAACGAAGAAGATTTAGACAATTTGAACCTTTTGTGTTGGCGATGCAAATGATCTAGTTGTATTATGTCCCTTTTCCTAGCTTCAAATGAGATAAGTCAGATTGATTGGCAGATTACAAAGTAAAACCTAGAGGTGTTGTTGAATCACATGAGAAAGGAGAAAATAAGATAATTGAAACTGAAGCGTGTTAGGAAGATGTTCATGAAATAAACCATATGTAACATATGACGAGAATGAACCTTTGAACAATCCAAATAATGAATATGTCAAAATTTTCATTTAGAAAGGATGAGGAGGGTGAGAGACCTGAAAAGGAGCCTGAGTTTGATTATAATTCTTCATAAAAAAAAGATGATGATGATGATTTTGATTTACAATTAAGTGATGATAGCGATTTATTTATATAAGTAATAGAATAACATATGAATAAATGTATTATTGCATCAACAATATATTGTTATATAATTAATTTATATTGTTGTATTAGTAGAATAATCAATAAAATGTGAAATTCAGATTTAAATTATGCCAAAGAAGAGGAAACGGGATATGATGCGGTCAAGGTTCAGGTTACCATGATTTGGAGGAGCCAGTGACTATCCAGGTGAATTATCACATTCTGCAAATGCTACAGAATCAGATGTTGCACGTCCAACTAGTACGCATCTAGATCAGGCATCACCTTCCCCTCCTACAACCTCTGTAGAGTCACATTCCTTACCTACTGCTACACAATCCAATACCCTTGTTACACCATCCAGCATCCCTATATTGACAGAGATATTAAGGGTAAACATTGAGGATGAAGGCGGCAGCCTTCTTCCTAGAACTAAAGTAGTTAATGGAAGAACCTACATCACTATTGTCAACAATCTGTGAGTGAAATTCTAAAAATTTTGTAATACATGCATGATAACACCATAGGTTTATCCTGAAGTTATAGGTTTTGATTTGAAAATGATCTAAAATAGCTTATATATTAGGATGGTCCCATCTGAAACATGCTCCAGAAATAAGTCATCTAAGTTTAAGGAGAAAATAAATCTTGAGGGTTATATATGGAAGAATGTCTATTAAGCGATAAAGAAATTTTATTACCAGGAGTTTGAGGTACAAAAAAATATTCTTTAATCTTTTTTATTTTATCTAATTTTATACATTAATTAGATAAATATTTTCATTTATAAGTACTTATATTATATTTTCGTTTTTTCAGAAAGAATTTTTTTGGATTCAAATTTAATGCTATAATTTATAACGTATGGGAGAAACGAGCTCGTGCAAGTTATAGAGACTTTCTTGGTTCAACACACAAGAATAGTGAACAACCACCACATATATCTGAAGAAATATGGAGTTGTTGATAACAGTATTGGGCATCACCTGAGGCAATATCCATTTCAGAGTGTAATTCTGCAAACAGACGTGGAGGACTAGGGGAGAAAGCTACTCGTACAAATTAGAAGATCTATGACCCACCAGGAGCATGCAGAGAAACTTATAAGTATCAAAGCTTACACTTATATTCTGTTTTTTGTGCTTTGACGTATGAAATTTGATTTCAATGTAATTTGATGTGTAAAATTTAGAATGAAAATATATGTGTATTATAGAGAATAATAATGTTATCAGTGTCTAGTACCATTAATGATTGTGCTGTTAAGTTAATTTTTTTGTCTAACAGGGGGTAAATATCATAAAAATAGAGAAAATTCTATTGAAATTTTTATAAATTATAGTTCACTTATAACAATTTATTCTGATGCAGAAAAAGTCTATGGGCCGAAAGTCTACACCCCATCGGCTCTTTTTGCACACTCACACCAAAAAGCATGATAGTGTAACCTTTATTAACATTCGATGTAGACAACTTCATATATGAAAAATCTATACTTTAATATTAATTCTTAAAAATATTAACTTATTAACACAAACAACTATAATGATAGGACCAAATACAATAAAGCATTAAAAGACAATCTTAGAACTTTAAAACTGTTGATAAGAGTAAGGCATATCTTGATGCAATGGGTGGTAGGGACCGCCGTAGAAGATTTTCGACGTAGGTTCATTTGCAAGCACATGCTATTCATAATCTTCCACCGCCTCTACAGCTAAATCTAGTAGGTAGTTTGCATCAAATGAGAGAGTCGATCAGCTTCAGAACACAGTAGAGAGGTTGATGAAGTGCATAACCCAGCACTGCAATGAGATGAATGAGTTAAAGGGGAGGGATAGGACCTCATCGTAGTAGTCAGAGCATCTGCTTTCACCACCTACATAGCTTAGATGGATAAGTGAATGTATTTGATGTTTTTCTACACTTAAGTTTTCATATGAATTCTTAATTTGCAGTTATTTTCAAGATGCTTATTCGTGTACATTATATTTTTTATTATATTACCACTTATGATAATGTTTGCTTTATATTTATCAATCAATGTTATATTATTTACAGAAATTAAATGTACAAAAAATAAAAACATTATCAACAGAAAACTCGGCTACGAAGTGAGAAATAGTGGTTGAATTTTATTATAGCTATATTTCCCGACATAATTACAATATTCTATCGGTAAAAATTTAGCGATGGATAATGTTGTCCGTCGGTAAATTTAGCGACGGACTTACAATTTACCGTCAGTAAATTCATCGATGAATTTGTGAGTCTGTCAGTAAATTAGGGACAGAATATTGTAAATCCGTCGGTAAATTTATGACAAAAATTCATTGTGTAAGTTACCGACAGATATGCAAAATTTCGTAGCTCAATTTGCGACGGATTCCTAATATCCATCACTAAAATTTACCTATGATTGTTTCTCCAATGACTCTTTATGTTAGTTATTTTCATCGTCAAATTTGTTTCCCAATAGAAAATCTTTATTCTCCGTCGGTAGGTAATTTCTGTCACTAAAACCTATTTTTCTTGTAGTGTGAGCCTAACTAAGCCTACTCTTTCTTTATTACCCATATTCATCCTTTAGCCCTTAATGTTTTTTCTTAATTAACCCTTTATACTCATAGAATGCTATTTTAAAAAAAAAGAGCCATATTACTTTAGAAAATAAGAGAAAACTTTATGGCTTGAAAAAATAAAACTAGAATTAACCCTTTACACTCATAGAATGCTATTTAAAAAAAAAGAGCCATATTACTTTAGAAAATAAGAGAAAACTTTATGGCTTGAAAAAATTAAACTACACCCATAACCTCATTAATTATAGAAAAAATAAAGTTTAAGGGTGCATTTTCTATGTAAATAAAAGTGTTCTGGGTTAACAAGTTTAACGTGAATGGTAATGAGTTTAAAGGTATGATAAGAGGAATACGGGAGCTCATTGTAAGATCCTAGTCACACATTACAAGCTAATCTAAGATATGAATAGCCCATTAATAGAGAGATGCATGTAAAGTAACCATACGAAGTTATAAAACATTTCTTTGTAACTCATTTGTTTATACTTATTTGAGCACAATGGTTAAAAAATAGAGACTAGAAATATAAAACACAGAAGGGTTTTAATTTTAGATAAATTTATCAATTAAGTTGATTTTATACACATCTATGATGTTTTGAACTTTGTGTGAGCTATTCATTTTATGAAGTCTTGAGATCGCTTGTTAATTTGTTCAAAACTTCATATTTCATTTCATGTCTTAGTTGTTTATCTTTGAGATCATTAGTTAATTTATTCAAAACTTTGAATGTCCATTTCATTTCTTAGTTGTTTATCATTTAAATTGTTTAGTTTATTTTCTGTTTGTTTTGTCTTTTGCACAAGGGCTAGCAAAATATTAAGTTTATGGGTATTTGATAAGTGGATTTTTATATTTCCTAATTTAAATTTGACAGCATGTAATTTTTTAAGAAACTCTATTAGCAATTTGATTTATTTTATGATTGTTCTACAGTTCGGATCATTTTTTCAGTTATGATGGATTTTTAGAACAAAAATGGAGAATTAATGAATAAGAAAATAGAAAAGAATATATAGCTCATTACATCTTTGCGCTAGCAGCCTTTTTCAAGTAAAATTGGCTAAAGTATAAGTGTCTTTGTGCACTTCTGTACTACTTGAATGGATACTAGGAATCCACAATGATACTCTAGGAAGAAGCACTCCTACGACCAATAACTAGAACCGGCAGAAGCGCAAGTACCTTTACACAAGTATGTTCACTTTTGCACTATAATTGATAGTTCACTATGTACATCACTATGAGCAGCGCCCTTGGACTACCAAACTAATGCTCTAACACGAGTGCGTAAAAATGAAAAATGAAACTTTATACTTAGAAATACCTATTTTAAAAGAAAAATATAAAAAGAAGACTCTAGGATTTTCTTTTGAGGAGTTGACCTTTTGACACTTACTTTCTTTTAAAAAAAATTTGGGTAAGATTTTGTGAAGGAGAAAACAAAAAAAAAAAAAAGAGAGGAAAAGCATGGAGATGAAATCTGAAAATGGAATTCAACATTAGCTTTTCTTTAATTCCTAGTTTTTCTTTCTCTATTAAATCCGGCTCAAACCATATTGAAGTTGATATTTAATCTTGTGATGTTCTAGATTCTTTTGTAGGACTATGATGTAGAAGGATTATGAATACTTCACTACAAGAAATTAGCTGATTACCGACCGAAATATTCGTCGGTAAAAAATTGTTTTCGGTCGGTAAAACCAAATACCGACCACATTTGGTGCCCGAGACATTCGGTCGGTAATTGTCCCGAAGGTAAAAATACCGACCGAAGATTTCGGTCGGTATATAGAGACGGTATTAACGACCGTAATTTCGTGTCGGTATTAATATACCGACCGAAATATCCGATCGGAGAATTGTCGCGACGGTAATTGTTTCGGTCGGTGAGGAGAAGGTATATTCAACAACTTTTACCGACGGAAATTGTTTCGTCGGTAAATGAGTATAATAATTTTTTTTTAATTTTATTGTTACAGTGTTGTTGTTATAACAATGTTATATTACATATGTACTTTAGTTTTTTGACTTACGT
>JAOQMR010000008.1:12867947-12878407 GCA_027563865.1 Erythroxylum pelleterianum | reverse complement strand
AGAAAAGGAGAGAAAATGCGCGGGGGAGAGGAAAAAAAGAGAGGGGTAGGTTTTAAGTGACCGTCAGTTTTACCGACGGTCGGTAAATAACCATCACTTAAGTTTTCCGACGGAATGCTGGTCGATTGCTATTTCTAAACAGTCAGCCAACTTCTCCGACCGAACGATTTATTCGGTCGGTATTTTCAACGGATATCAATTCGGTCGGTATTGTTCGGTCGCAAATCATCAGTTTTCTTGTAGTCCTTGAACTTTCGTAGCTTTAATTAGATTGATACTTTAGTCCGATTCTATTATTAATGATTGTGATTGCTTGATGAACAATTACGTGCTTTGTTATTAAATTTGAGAGTACGAATTAATAATTAAATTAGATGTTTATTGAAATATTATATTTATCATAAGATAGAAATATTTAAGAAATTGTAAATATTACTATAAATTTCTTATACTACAATTTCACAAGTTTTTAGTTATAACAAAGGTGTGGTTAAATTGTTCATTAGAACATATTATTGATGGTTGTGAAAATTTAGTAGTAGAGAATAGAAATTAATTGATTGAAATAGGTGTTTTAAGTCGGATTAAGTCAAAGTTAACGAATCCTAGTGTATAAGAAAATTTAAGGAAGGGTCGTAACGTATCGTATGTAATCTTTTCTTTTGTATTTTTACTTATTGACAGTGTTATACTTACCTTATAAAATATCACGACAGTCTTGTCGTCACGGTTTCAGCGAAAAAGTGGTCGCTGCCACTGTCAGTTCCGTTGTCGGCCTTAGGACTAGTTGCTTTCGACGGTCTACTAAGGATGGTGTGACTCCTACTATTACTTTAGGAGTTTCTAGCATCCACAAATTTGTTGAACTATTCTTGTAAGCTGTCCGAGGTCATGTTCTCTGTCCGACTGTCGAATTGCTCATTTTGACGCTCTTCCTATAGTAAATTCTTGAGGAATTTTCACCTAATCTTTGTCCGCTCAAACGAATTCTTATAAACGGTAACAATTGATTTCGAATAAATCTGGCAAGTCTTCTCCTATTTAAGCATGCCAGGTTTGTCATTGAGAATTTACAAAACACTGTCCAAGTTTGTTCCAATGTTACCGCTTCAATGGTAAAGTCAGTCTAGTAAAACAAGTTCAGAGAATAATATGGGAATGCTAACATTACATGAAGTTCAGATTCCTTTTGTCTCTCAACCAGAGAATGTATAAGTTAAGATTTTTGAGATGTCTTTCCATTAAGATTTTTGAGACGTCTTTCCACGAGTCTGCAGGTGCGGCGTCTCATGATAGTTAAGACATTCAAAAATTGCATGTCATTCAGATGGTGGAAGGTGTAAAAGTACAGGTCCCTGATAATACACTCGACATAGTGCTGTTCAGTTTAAGACTATTTCCACATTGTTGAATTTACACTATTTTGGCTCTTAATGTTGTCAGAGGCGGATAAAGCAGAACCAGACTGGCATGTCAAAGTTCCACAGAATAAAGTGAAGATGATAAGAACCATACTAATCAATCACTTCATAAAAAGAAGCAAACAACGAATAAGAAAGAAACACACTAGTCTTCTTCTGTTCGCTTTTTTTGGCTTTTCTTTTAATCAGTTCAGAGATTGCTAACAAAATTATTAATAAAACATGTCTTACTCATTAGTCATATGTGTTAGATTTTTTTATAATTTTATCTTTGAAATTTTAAATCTTATCATCAGCCTTGCTATTGTTTGACAGGAAAAGCAAAGAGTAAATGCATACCGCGCCAGAAATCAGATTGCCTGAGACCCGCTTTGATCTCCAATGTTCATAATTTCAATTAACTCCTCGCCTGATATTGAGTCTCCTGATGTGGACTCTTCTTTATCGCGTTTCAAAGCTTTGCAGGCCGAAATTGCAAAAAAGAATGCCCTCAGGCCTCGTAAAGATATTGGCTTAGGGAAGTTACCTCCGCCCCCTTCGCTGAAATGCCTGTTTGCTTCCTTGGCTTTTTGCCAAACTGAGGGCCATGAATGTGGTGGACCCCTGCTGTACCCTGTCCTGGCAACCACTCTATATTTCCCTTTCCCACATAAGGAAATTTGCTCTGATTGAGGTCCATCATCAGGCCTAATCCCCTCCTCATCTGCACCATCATACGGACCTTCCTGCAGCTTCATTGCACACTCAAGTTTCGTAAGAACTTGTGGCATTGTGGGCCGCTCTTTTCTGTGATCACGAAGGCACTTCATAGCTGTTCTGACATACACCTTCAAACATTGTGGTGAAATCTGGCCCCTTAGATTGGGATCTATTATCCTGTCAACTGTACCATCTTTAACATGTTGCCTGACCCACAAAACCAAGCTATGCTCCTGATCCTCCAACTCCATATCAACGGCTGGTCTAGCACACAACACTTCAAGCATTACTACCCCAAAACTGAAGACATCAGATTTGTCTGATAAATGGTTTGTGTGGAAGTACTCAGGATCCATGAACCCAAATGTGCCTTTCACATCCGTGGTTACGTGGCTTCGTGAAAGGCTCGTGGGACCCAATCTGGACAGCCCGAAGTCAGAGACCTTAGGGACCCACTTATCGTCCAGCAGGATGTTTGAGGTCTTGACATCCCGATGGATGACGATGTGGTCTGAACCTGCATGAAGATACTCTATTCCACGAGCAGCACCAATGCAAATCTCCAGCCTTTGTTTCCAAGACAAAGGAGGATTACCCTTTTGATAAAGATGATCACAGAGGCTCCCATGGGGCATGTAGTCGTAGACCAGGATCATGTGCCGAGCATCATCGCAGTATCCAATCAATGATACAAGATGGTGATGGCGAAGCTTGGATAGCATTTCGATCTCCGCCCAGAACTCTTTGGGCCCTTGGCTCGATGTTTGCTTTAATATTTTGATTGCTACCGGCCTGTTTTCATCTCCCATCTGTCCTTTGTAAACTCTACCAAAGCCACCATTACCAATTATGAGTTCTTTGTCGAAATCGTTGGTGGCATTCTTTATGTCTTCAAATGTAAACTGATGGCAGGTTCCTTTCTCCACGGGCTTCATGGTTTGCACGGTGCAGTCTTGTCTTTTGCAGAACCAGAAACTTGCCATTCCCACAAACAAAAGAGCCATAAACACGACTCCTACTACTATCGCAATTAATTCTGTGTTCCCCTTCTTGGCATGATGTTTTGGAACTGGATCTGCATGAAGGAATTGCTCAGCATTTAGGCTGCTGAGATTCCCTTTTGTGTCGTTGATCTTGAGCACTTCGATCCCACTAAGTATTGGTTCTGATGTGCCCACTGGCTGAAGTGTGATATAGAGATACATGTTTGTGCTAGCTTTCTCTTTTGGCATCTTCACAACATAGTCTTTGAACACTGGGATTCCACTACCACCTGCCCAATCAATTAAATCTACTGAAGTTTCAGCCGTCCGGTTGTTGATAAGAACTTTGAACTTTCTGCCACCGCTCTTCTTTATAGTCCCTTGGATCTCACAGAAATGGAGTCGAACAAAATACCTGAACCCTGGATCAACAGGTAATCTCCATGTTAGGTTCATTCCACTGCCTATGGACCTTGCGGTTTGATAGACTTCTCTCGGAGCAGCGTAAGCATGAATTTTTGTGTAGATGACTGGAGTAGTTTTGTTGACAAGTACAACGCCCCCACTCAACACGAATTTGGAGTCTTGAAGCCAACTGCGAAACATGCCCGAGTCACTTCTCGGAAAAATGGAGCTTCCGCCTACATTTAGTCGATGAACCGTCTCTAAAGCTGTATTGTTTTCAATAGTGAACCAATCACGTTCTCTATTTATGAATGTTATGCCCATTTCTCCTGAGGCACTATAGTAGAGATCAATAGGCATCGACACTATCTCAATTCCGTTAATGAATCCATATGCATCAATACTACTGCCGGAATTAGCGGGACTGAAACTTATATTCAGAATCTGATTCTTTTCCACACTCATCAAGAATTCCTTAACAAAGGATTCTGTACGCAGGGAATTAGCGGTAAGGGAAGGACTGAAGTTGCTAAGGATGGCAAATGGACCAACGGTAACACTAAAAGTTGCATCAGACATGTCAAGTCCCTCATACATGGCTGGTCTGAACCAAAGGCGTATAAATTTTTGCCCCGGACTAACACGGAAACCGTATGTCAACTGAGAGCGAAATACCATTGCAGTCTTGTATGGAACGGGATCAAGAGTTGACTGAGGGTCAAACGGCTTGGAGACTGCTCTTGGTTTATTGGATTCTCCCATGGAAACGAATTTTGAGCCATCATCTCCCATCCACTCTCTGCCGTCACGGCCTGTAGAGTTCCTAGAGGCCCCGCAGTTAAGGAGGATATTGTCAGCGGGGGTGCGAGTCTCTGCCGTCAGGTCACCGGCAACGGCCAGTATTGGTAGACCCGCGAAGAAGATGAACAGAAACAAACAAAGATGGGTTTTTATTGGAAAGTGGTACCGACTATTCAACTTGCGTAAAATCTGCATCGTGTGAAAGTTGGAAAAAGCAGAACAGAAACGATAAAACTGCTCTACAGCAAGAATGAGACAGAGATCAAGTGCAAAGATTATAGTTTTAAGAAACATTAACATTAAAGAGATCATATAGAAATGTTTCCAAAAAAAACAAAAGAGATCATATAGAAATAATTAGTGTACTGTTGGTAAGAATGGTGGAACAGAAGAGTCAAAGCATGCAGCCTCTCCTTGAACACTACTCTAACATCAACAAGGTTGACCGACTTGCTATTTCAGATTCCGATTACATATCTCATAATCGATTTTTGTTCTCTCTGTGTATTATTGTGGGGCAAAGATTCTGTACTTCGTGCATGATAATTGGTTGATACAAAGCCAACTTCGAAGAAAAATCAAAAAGATAATAGACGGAAGAGAATAGCTTTTGACAACATGCGCCACCTGAATAGCCTTATAACTTAGCAGTTTCTCATTGAACAGGATACAACAACGCTTTCAGATAGCATATTTATGTAGTACTAATTATAAATTTGCTTATCATACAATGATAATCAAATGAAGTTTGCTCTTCAAATCAGTTACTCTACATTAGAAATTCAATCCTAGACACTAGTTCAATCTTAAATGTACTCCCATAGACATCATAAGTTCAAAAGAAGAACTTCAAATTGCCTGATTAATCCTTGTATGTTACTTCATAAGCTTAAGAGAAATTATAGTCGAATGATCGCAACACGAGGCGGAAATAAAAAATTACAATTATATACTATTTATTGCGTTTAACAACATACTAAAAATAAGAATAGATAAACGATAAATACCTGAAATTGGTGAATTAACCAATACTGAACTTCGAAACTACAAAGTCTCTATATGCTCCACACCGAAAAATATGTCTCGCTTTCAACACTTGATATGGCTATGATTAATTTGAAGAACCCTTCCTTTAAATATAAAAAAAAAAACAATTTCCTCCATTTTCTCTTGTATTTGTGTTTTATACGACTGTCAATATAAAACCAAAACAACTCTTTGTATCTCACTTTGTATATATCTCACCGCACAAAAAACCGAAAAAGCCAAGTCTCGGTGTTTTTAACTCTTCTCTTTTTCAATGTTTCATTCGAGTTCATAAAAGACAAAACCCTGTACTTATTCTCGCCGCTTTTAATTCTATTATCCTTTCTTAAAAAAAACTCCCACCTTTTTCATAACGCTTTATATTTTGGTTTTAAATGTATAACCAAAAACAAAACTACCAAAGTTTTTTTAAAATTATTATTCTTTATAAAATAAAATAAAATAAAACCATTTTATTTTATTATTATTTCTAAAATGAAATAAAATAAAACTATTTTATTTTATTCATTTATTTTGTACAAGAGAATTTTTAATATTAATTATATTTTTTGTGCTAGCAAAAAATATAATAATATGCCATATAGATTATTTAATAAATTATCTCATAATAAATTAAATAATTATGAACGGGAAATATTACACTCATAAGTGTGTGACCACATAGATTCATCACTAAGCCGGTAGTAATTAATCAAATTAATTATTAATCAAGGTTGACATCTAGCAACATTCCTCAACGACCGGATAGTATGAAGTAACAACTTTACACAAATGGAACCTGGTTAAGGATAATGTATTATTACCTTCCATCATTACAACTCCGGATCATCCTAAGGTATGATTTAACTGTCAAACCTTATTAGATAACCAACTATGTTACATGTCGATCATTAATGATTAGTGAATGACTTAGAAAACTCCTTTTCCTCACTCATTCAATCGCTCTGGCCAAGGTCTTGAAACAACCATTAAGATCAATGACAACATAGAGTTCAAACTCATTACCTAGAGTCGATGGATCCCATCTTGACTCACCACTAATCAGATAGGTACTTAATTACATCCAATGATCATTCAACTAGCATTTTTACACACTAGGTGTCTGACATCAAAACATAATAAGTGACCTATTGATTACTATGATGATCTCAGGTCAAAGGAAAAATATACATTTAAATCCTTATAAGAATATCCCACTTGACAGTTCATAGGTAATATTAACCATTGGGAATTCTTCATTTGATCAGTTCAATGATCATATCTTCATATGCATCATTTATATATGTAACTTAGTAAATGAGATCTATTAATATCTATCCAATAAATACTATTACATATATATTGATCTAACCGGATCATCAAAGTCCTTATTTGATGATCCTACAATCAAGAACATTTTTAGATTAAACCCTAAAGACTTGACTCTCATTATCATAATCTCCATTATGATGGCGAGTGTATAAATTTAATCAAGGACTTATCATATTAGATAATAAACAATAAACGATAAACGTAATATGATAATAAAATCATTTGCCATGTTTTTAATCAAAATTAATAATTATTGGAAGTTCCTTGGTACAAGCTGGTTTGGTCTAAATATAGTAAATCCCGTTGCTCCTTTACATTATAGTTAGCCTTCCTACAAAAGCTACAAACTAGGGACAAACTACCCTACCTCTACACTCCCAATCACTATTCTCTGTGCCTCACAGCTAATGAATCCATTTATTCTTTGTCTGCCCCTTTTCTAAACAGATTTGGGATCAATACCTCACCTTATTCCAATTGCCTATCCTTAACCTTTCTAACCTTTCAACCATTCCTTCCTGGTATAGCAGCTCTTCTAGTACCAGGTTCCCGGCCTTACCTTATCTCCCCCTCATTCTGTCTACTACTGTTTACCCGACATGAACGTAATGCAAGGTCCTTCAAGAATGAAGCCAAGGAGGCAGAGTGAGTGTATCTCAGGGTAATCTCCCACATTAAGGAGCTTCTCAGCCTTTTTCAATGAGGGGAGGTAATTTTCTTTAGTTGGCTATTATTGGTTTCACTTTCGTTGCAGGTTGGGTTCCTAGTTTGTCCGCGCAAAATTCGACGGTTCACAGCTGTCTACACACGTACTGTTGAAGGATGAGTAGGGGATTTGGACACTTTCAATCCCTCGGCTCCTTGGATGCATTTGTGGTCTATTTATAGCTGGCTTCGGAGTCCCTTTTACTTTATAATTGGTGGTGCTTCTGCTTGCGTTTTTGTCTTATTTTGTTGAGTAGTGTGGCTAGTTCTCTTTTATTGCAAGGTGGCTCTTGTTTCCTACTATGTTGTAGGTCGGTATGCTGCAAAGAGCTAGCTTTTGTGTCATTCGAGATACTTGTATAAGACTTTTTTGTACATATTTTGGTTTATTTATTAATTTTTCTGATTTACCAATATATATATATATATATATATATATAAAACTAATCGAATGACTGTATTGTATAAACTAACACATTTAGCATACAATTTAGTAGTCCTTTTTTATAAACATCCGGTTCATAAGTTCAAGTCTGTAATAAGGTAGTATTTAATTTTTTCACAAACTAGCTTAGTAATTTATAAATACTTGGATCTTGTAACCATATTCATGTTTAAATTTAAAGATTAAATACGCCGAACTCCCAATACTTTAGATGATAATAAACTAAACACGAAAATGCTTTAAAATATAAGATACATACTTAAAACTTTTAAATATTTGGAAAATTAACTTTAAAATATTTTAAATTAAAAGATAATATGACGTGAGTAATTCTAAATCTAAATTTGGGGATTATTGGAGAAAATGCAGGAAAATAATTTGGTAAAAATTACATTTATGAGTGAGAAAGTAGAAGAACAGATATATTCAATTATTTATTTGTTAATAAAAGACATGCAATTCGTGAACTCCGAAGCAATGTTCTTAAGGGACAATTATTATTGACCATTATTTTTGGTCGGGTCGGCCAAGATTGGGCCTGGACTCGGTCATAACGACCCAAGGGTCGATCGATCCACTCATCAAAGATGTCAAGCCTAAGACCGATCCATGCTCTCCATAGCCCATTAGCCGAAGAAGACCTTCCATGCAGAAGAAGGAGTCTACGTAAAGACCTAAACCTAGTTGTTGCTCCATATATAAGGTATAATTCTACCATAACAAGGGTACGTACAATCATAACCTAGTTTCTTTTGCATTCATCAGCCTCACCTTGACAAAAAGACTAACTTGAGCGTCGGAGGGGCTAATCGGGACACAACCCCCGACGTGCCTTCTTTATTTTGCAGGGATTCCAACGTCGAAGTCACTACAGAACGCGGTCGATTCATGGATCCAAACGGCAACGTACAGTTCAGCCAAAATCCGGCAGAACCAATTGGCGCCCACCGTGGGGCCCGACTTCAGGGCACCACGTCCAGAACCACACAGATCAGTCAGGCGGCGGCGGCAAACCCTGCTATATCCGCTGTCGCGGCTCTGGCAATGCAACGCATACGTTCGCAATTACCTGCAACCCTACCGCCTGCGCCTCATGTTTTCCACACGGAATCTACAAACCCGAATGAACAACCGCAACCTCCTACCTTGGAACAAGAAGAACAGAGCGTGGCTTTGGAGGATAACACTGCACCCGACGTGCGTCTGAATCTCCAACGTCAATCAGATGCAGATCCTCTTCCGCCTATGCACACCACCCTTACCCGAAAACAGATTGAGGAAGCGGCTGACCCGTTGATCCGCCAGTTTTTGCAGTCTCAACCAGCACAGAGGCAACCGTCCGCATGGCCAGCTGCACCACAGACCAGCGTGACGACTGGTCATCACCCAACTGAAGCCCTAGAGAAGATCGTGGACGATCGGATCAACGCAGCTATGAGTTTCCGTCTTGATCGCCCTACGGCATAGTACAGCTCTCCCTTTACTCCGAAAGTCTTGCATAGCCTCCCGGCGCCCGGCACCAAAATACCAACCCCTGAGGAATACACTGGAAAGACCGACCCCCTGGACTACCTACAGCACTTCCAGTCCATGACGAATCTACATTGTGTACCGGACGCCATCCAGTGTAAGGCTTTCTGCACGGCATTCCAAGCTATATCCGACAGCAAGATGACTGACCGACTGGGGTCATTAACATGATATTTGGTGGAAACATAGCGGTGGGATCCACTACTAGAGGGAGAAAGAGATATGCCAAAGAGGTCGGCAGAGACTCATCAAACAAAAAGCCGAGGGAGAACGACGGTTGATATCGTTCGACGAGTCTGACCTTGATGGCATAAGCTATCCTCACGATGATGCCCTCGTTGTAAATTTGAACATGGACGGCTACGAGGTGAAGCGGGTGATGATTGATACGGGTAGCTCGGTCGACTTGTTGTATCATGAGGCCTTCAAGCAGATGAAGGTACCCGAAGATCGACTTCTGCCCATAGACGGGCCTATCAAAGGGGTAACTGGAGCATCAGTCTACCCTTACGCCCGAGTCTATTTAAAAGTGAAGTTCGGACAAAGGCCGTCTCAAATAGAAAGGGATGTGGAATTCCTGGTTGTGAAGTTTCAAGGAGCGTACAATGCAATAATCGGACAAGCTACCCAGAACCCCCTTAGAGCGGCCGTCTCCACCTACTACCAAGTAATGAAATTCCCAACGCCCCATGGAATCGGCATTGTCAAGGGCCAGCAGAGAATCGCGAGGGAGTGTTACTTGGCAGAAACGAAAACATTCGACGGGGCGGTAGTCCTGACGAGCTCTCTTGATGTGAGAACCGACGAGGACATGGATAGGATGAATCCAGTATAAGAGACGCAGCGGGTCGTATTAGATGAAGCCGACCCTTCCAAATTCACAAACCTAGGCTCCGAGCTGCAGAAGGACCTAGTTAAAGACATCACAGACTGTTTGGTGGAAAATAGATCGGTCTTCGCTTGGGTGCCGAGCGATATGCCTGGAATTTCTCGATCGGTCGCCTCGCACTCGCTTGGTATCCAGCAAAGTTTCAAACCAGTTAGGCAAAAGAAGCGATTGCACTGCAAGGAGCGACAGGAGGTGATCAAGAAAGAAACAGAGAAACTACTCGA
>JAOQMR010000008.1:12803997-12826806 GCA_027563865.1 Erythroxylum pelleterianum | reverse complement strand
TTAAAGATCAATATCAATTCATAAACAATGAACACCAAATTAATGAAATATGCCTTTCTTTATTTGTACATAAAGTCCGTACACAACTTTGTACAAAACGCACTAAGGGCGATTGCCTTTAGGGCACTACTCTAACAAACATACAGTATTGTACAAGTATAAGTCGAGTTATAGGAGATACAAGTCGACTTATAGGTACTGTGCATGCGTAAGTCGAGTTACAGAAGAGTACAAGTCGACTTACACTAACAAATAGGACCATGGACTTATGAGTTAGTGTTACTAATAAAAGATGTTTCAGATTCCCACAGTAATACATAGATATGTTTAAGAAATATCGTTATGATCCGACATATGTGTTATTGACACCGGAAGTGGAATTGAAAGTGATCTAAAATATATTGAGGGAATAGTTATGATAGTGTGATATTTGAATAAGTAATTGGAAGATTGAGTGATTCCATTGACCATAGTCAAGTGGAAGAAATTTTCAAGTGACGAAGTTAAATGGGAAACGGAGGAGCATAAGAGGAAACATAACCCTGCCTGTTTGATCAAATAGTTAATAATTTGGAGGATGAAATTTATTAAGAAGGGGAGAAATGTAACATCTCGTTCCCATACTAAGGATTAAAACCCTAAAATTTGGTACATGTGTGATCAAAGAGAGGTTTAGAAAAATGCATTTCATACTCATGCATAATGTCAGCATACACACATGTGAATTTGATTATTGCACACATTAAAATAATTGTTCATGCACTCAACTGACATTTTTCGGGTATAAATGGTTGTTTTAATGTGAATATGATGCGAATTATGGTTTTGTGCCTGAAAAATTGAGTGAGAATGTATAAATAGTGAATTAGAATTTTTGGTGAAAATTTGAGAATTTTCTGGAATTTAAGGGTATTTTTGGACTAGGAAAAATGTCAAGTAACAGAACAATCAATGAATAGTGATAGAAATAAATGTCAAATGGCAGTAGAATTTTTAATATGTGACATTAAGATTTAATGACTTATGTCATTGAAAATTGGGAGACAATTGGGTTAGAAATTGGAGACAAATGGACTAAGCAACTAAGTGTTATTTAACATAAATCATTTAAGTGGAAGGTGTCATGGCACTTTTAAAAACCACCTAATTGTTGTCTTTCAATTTCACAAAAACACATTGTAACACCCCACTCCCGCAGGACCCGAACTCGACATCGATGGGTAATATCCGAGTCCGTGCCCCGTGAGGGTGGCGTGCTAGATCACTTAGTCAAAAACTCAGTATAAATTTTTTTAAGCGTACGAGAAAATCAGTAATTGAAAATTTGGGCCCACTTTTATTCGGAAACATTTCATTTACAAGAGTTACCAACATGTTTCAAATACCAGAATTTCGTTAATCACAAGGGCCCATTCCAAAAACAAAACATATTACACTTTGAACAATCTCTTTTGCAAAACCTTTTTAGAATTGGAAAGTTATACATCACCAATATATTCAAATACACAAAATACAATAATTTGCAGAAAATACAATTCAGTGCGAAAATAAAGAGACACAATAGAGACGCGAACTGATCCCGACTTATATCTTTCCCTTGCATGCAGTAATTGTACTCTTGTTTGCCTAACGGGGTATTCTTCAAAGCCTGAAAAATAATTGTAAATTTTGGATGAGTTTTGCGAACTCAATGAGTGATCATCATCGATGGCTCACCCAGCCACATAACACATAATCCATATTCACAACATTTAACACTTCATATTCATTAGATATAATCACTCATATTATGCATATGCAGTGCACATGAGACCCACTTTCTATTTGTTATTTTGTTGTGACCGAGTGCCAAAATTGTCCGCTATAGGGCTCATTAACAACTGTCCCTTATCCGTTTGGGGGATACAGGGCTCATTAAACGTTGAGCCTGAGGCTCTGATTCACTTTTGAGCTCGAAGCTCATTTTCACTTGTTGAGCTTTAAGCTATGATCGGTGGCTACTCTGGTCACAACAGCCATTATATTTTATGCATTAATGAAATGGAATGCATCACTCACATTTGCATAAACTCATTCATTCCCATATCATCGGACCTTAGTCTGACATTCAACATTAGAGTTGAGAATCACACTTTCACTTACATGCAAATGTACATTCAGAACTCATTTAACAATCACATTAAGTACACTTAGTTCATCTCATTCACATACAAGTAGCACTTCAATATCCCATCAATCATCACAATCATCGGACCTTCTGTCCGGAATCAATAGTCAAGACGCATTCATGTCAATATTCAACAGTCAATTAATACAAAAATCAAATAAAACAAACCATAAAATGAGACCATCTAGGTCTACTCATAGTACGTTCCAGATTAGCATTGGCTTCCAATTTCTGAAAACGCCTGAATGCGGACATTTAGCCTGTATAACCCAATTATGCAAGATACACATACGTCACAACTTGTACAATCATAAGTGTTTAATAATGCACATGACTGAAATGAAATATGTATAATGCATGTTCATGACAATCCCGGGTATTTTACCAATAATTTCATTACAAAATAATTCCCATTTCAAAACTCATCTAATTATAACTTATACTTAGGTTTATGCCTCACTAAACCCATTAAAATTTCCATTCCTTTCTCATTATCTCACTTCCGAGATTTTCCAAATCACACTTTCGGGTCTACTATTCACATTCAATCAGAAAGTGAAACTGATGTAATTTCGTTATACTTTCTTCTAGAAAAGTGTTCCTCTATGTTTTATTTTTCCATTGACACCAAAATCACTCAATGTGGTTTAGTAAATAGGAAGATATACCTCAAACATTATCGGTTTATTCACATACAAAAATAGTGCACTATGCACCTTTTCCATCCAAATTTTGAATATCTTAGAGAATGAATCAAAATTTGACTTCTTCAGACACTTCGTAGCCCTATTTCTCTACTTTATTCCAAATAAAAAACCATCTCATTTAGATGACTAAAGATCAAGATATGACCTAAATACCCAGACATGTTCAGTGAAAACACACCTGTTCATACTCTCCAATAGATTCCTTCAATTTCTTTCGATAAAACTTTTCCAATTAAATTCCAAATGCTACAATTTTTCATGGAGATATAGTGAAATGTGTTAGAAATTTATTGCTTCAAGAATCAAGTCATTTGGAGGTCTATAGAAGAAGTTATGATCAAAAGAAGCAGCCATGTTTATGTCCTCACTCCTAACTAACCTATGTTGGCGCGATTGCCATAACTTTCACTATAGATGTCGGAATGATTTCATTTTTAGACGGTTAGAAAGAGGACATCTAGGGATAAAACTTTCATGAATATCAAAAATTTAAATTTTTTCGTTTTCGAGGTCAAAACACACGGACCGTGTGATCCAACACGGTCAGGCCGTGTAACCTTCGGGTGTAACAGTGTCCCTGCGCCCCAAAAAACACGGCCCGTGTGAATTTACATGGGCAGACCGTGTAACCTTCAGGTTAACTAAAATTTTCACCTCCAAAACTCCTCCAAAAGGTCATAAACCCATTCTAACCTTCCATACACTCTTAAGCATCCCAAATTCACATATTCTTAAGCAATTATCACCCCATAACCATTTAAACACAAGTCATAATGCATTCACTTTCAAATCCCAACTCATTTATACCATCATCTCTATGGATAACTCCTTCAAATATACCCAATTTCAACTCAACATCTTCCATGCACATTTCATATTCCCCACTTGATCATAAACACCCAAATATAATGCATCACCACACACTCAATACATAACACAACATAACATTCATCCATAACTTTTGCTGCACTCAATCTCCTCAATTCATGTCAAAATTTGGAAGTCTTAAAGACAAAATGAAAAGTCAGTGTCTTCACAAGAAATGTAGCCAAAAAACTCTAGTTTAATCCAAACCAAAAATCATCTCAATTGCACAACTATAGAAGAAGTTATGGCCAATCCATTGAAGCATACTCAAATAAAATTTCCAGATTTTCAAACTTTCAAGACTTTTCATCTGACTCTTCTTCTACCTCTTCCATTACATTTCCTCACTACATTTCCTCATCATTATCTACCCAGTTCCACTTAATACATCAATCACAAACAAATCATGATCCAGAATGATCATTAACCAAAACAGAACATATATATCTACCCATTCATAACCAATTTTCTACATTCATCTAAACATCATTATATTCAAACTCCAACTTCCAAAACATCTCTATATCACATTATACATCATAAATCATCATACATAAATACAAGCAAGAGCTTTACCTAGGCTTTCCATCATTCATGACCTATATATACAATTCACATAATCAAGGCATCCAATCTCAATTTACAACAATACCCATAACATTAAAAGCAAAACTTACTAGGTTTAGCTCCAGACTCTTCAAACTCTCTCTCAACCCTGGCTCCCAAGCATCACTTGTTCATCATCTTGAAGGAGACAAGGATAGGTTTTTCTTGTGACAATGAAGAAGAAGATATAGTAAGGGTAACAAGTGAAAGGTGGAAGCATAAAGTCACTTGAGGGAAGTTTGGGTGAATCAAGCATCAAGAAGGAGAAGAACAATGGAGAAGAAATGAAAAAAATGAAGAGATGGAGCCTATGTCGTGAGTGGAGGAGTGAAAGACCAAACATTATGGTCTTTCCTTCAAAATTTTGTGACTAATGTGTGGTGTGGCAAGTGACACATGTTACTTGCCACATGTCACTTTCTTGTGGCTCCATTTGGTCCCTTGCAATAACTAATCCAATTTGTCTCCAACTTCTAATCCAATTGTCTCCTAATTTTCAATACCACTTGTCAATAAAACCTAAGGTCATTTATCAAAATTTTCAATGCCATTGGACAGTAATTTCTACTACCATTTCATAATTGTCTTGCCACTTGACATTTTTCCTAGTCCAAAAATTACCCAAAATTTTTTCCCAAAATTCTCCAAAAATTCTAAATCAACAATTGCACTCTCCGAATCAATTTTTCAATAGAAACAAACCACAATTCTCAAAATTTCACAAATCAATCCAATAATACCTGGAATTATTCATGAATGCATGTACGATTAGTTTCATATGCAGATAAATTCACTATTCATGTGCATGTGCACCTTATGTAATGCATGAGCATGAGATGTGTTTTTTTCTAATTTCTCTTATTGATCTCACATGTACCAAATTTTTAGGGTTCTAAACCTTTGTATGGAAATGGGATGTTACACACATTCTCATCTTCCTCATTTATCTCTCCATCACAAAACTCTTACCTCCCTCCATCAAGTAATTTTTGACCTTAATCTTATACTGGCCACTTCAACACCTTGCTATCCTCCTCTTGTTGCTAAAAGACCCAATATATTCCTCCTTTAATAATGATGATCATGTATGTGGAGACCTAGGGTTTCATGTTGATTGAAGAAGTTTTGGGTAAATCAAGTATAAGCATCACTATTCTTTAATTGTTGAATGAAACATGTTATGATGATAGTTAAGTGTTAAATGATCATAAAATAAGGATGAGCATATGCTAAAAACGTGAACGAGGAATGTGGTAAATTCATGTCTTGCTTTTACATGGATGATGATTAATGATTCATAAATTGATTTAGATATGTTTTTGGAGTTAGAAGGAATCCTTAATGAATGTAGACAGAAGTGCAGAAAGATTGAATGATGAATGGATATTATTATGTTCTGTTTTTTATGGATAAAAATATGGATCATTGGTTATTTTAGGAATGGATTAGATTGGGTATGGAAGTTAAAGAAAAGGCAAGTATAGTGTCTTGAAAATAGAAGAATTAGGATGAAAGTATAGAGATAAAATGATAATGGTGTTTAAAGTGTGTTGGAAAAATGTTAGCTGTAACATTTTCCACTTATTATGCCTCTGTAATTTAGCCATAACTTGTTATGTAGATATCCAAATGAGATAATCTTTGATTTAGATTAAATTAGAAACATATGGCTACATTTTGTATGAAGACATTGAATTCAAATTATGTCTTTAAGAGTTTGGAATTTTGACCTAAATTTGAGTACTAGGTGTAGGAAAAAGTGCAAAAAAACTAGTTACATAATGGGTTTTTGTTATGTTTTCTTGACGAATTAATGTGAATCTCTTTGGGTATTGTTGTAACGAAATAAAATGAGTCTAGAGCTAAAGAAAGGGAGTAATGTGGTATCTTGAAATGGAAAGAATTAAGGTTATAATTAGAAGTGAAATGAAATTGGAAATGAAGTTGACTATGTCAGGAAGTTGATGACGAATGGATATATGAATGTGTTTTGTTCTTAGTGTTTATGATCAATCATGAACTATAAATTGTTTATGGATGATATTGAATTGAAATGGAGTTTAAAATGATTGGGGAAAATGATGAAAAATTGAACTAGAAGTGATAGATCAAGCATATGATGTTGAATGCAATAAGTAAAGAGGTAAAAATATGGAAATTATGATGCAATTGGACATACTTTGGTGCAAGGGGAATAACTTTTTTCCATAAAACTCGGATTAAGGTCATTTAGGTATGGTTTTAAAGAGGACTTCGAGATCTACAACTTTTATGAGACCCCGAGAAGAGATTTTTATGTATAGAGGGTCAAATTTTCAAGTTTCTGTAAGTGACCCGTAAAAGTCCATTTAACGAATATGGATGTCCGCCTAATGGACATTAAGGGGTCAAGTGATCCTAATTGAGGATTAAATGGGTCTTAAATTGAACCTAGAATGATCATTGGTTTATGTGACTAATGTATGATTTGTTTAAAGTGAAAATGAAGGTTATAACTTAGTGAATGAAGGACCCAAGGCATGAGTATAATGGGAATGAAGATGTTCATATGATTGTAGCTATGATTCAAAGAAGTTAAGTAACATGTATTAAGGGATTAATTGTGAATGAGAATTGGATATTATGAGATCATATGAGATTAGAAAAGAGATGACGAGAAATTGAGTTATGATATAAAGTAACCAAGTATTCTTGAGGTGTAAGCTTATGAATAAGCTAGACACATATAAAGAGTAAAGTTTGAAAATGAGTCTCATGTACATTTCATATAAAATTGTTATGTATGTTTTAATAGTTTAAATGCTTTCTGAATATGATATATGCTTAAGTGAATGTGTAATGTATGTGACTCAATATGATGAATTGATTAACTGTATGTGTTATGTGATTGAGTGAGCTATCGAGGATGGTCACTCACTGAGTTTGCAAAAACTCACCCAAAATTTGTAATATTTTTTTCAGGCTTAGAAGAGTTACCCCGTTAGCCAAGCGGGAGTATAGCCACCATATTCAAGTAAAAGATAGAGGTCGGGATCAGTCACATCTGCATTTGTATTTTTTTATTTGTATCAAATTGAGTCTTCTGTAATTATTGTAACTTGTGTATTCGAATGTTTCTGCTTTGTAATAACTTTCCAAATTGGAAATATTTGTAAATAATTTTGCAATGTAATGAAATTATGATAAGTATTTTGTATTTGTAATGGACCTAGGAATGACAATGGGTAGGGTTTGGTTCGGGTTTTACTCAACCCATATCCATATCCATTTTTTATGACTCAACCCATATCCATATCCATATTCATCGGTTTTTACGATTTACTATCCATACCAAATCCATTGGGTTGTTCAGGTTTTTGGATATCCATCGGGTTGTATAACACATAAAAATATAACTTCTAAATAGAAAATATAAAGAGCAGATTTTTGCGAACGCTCCAAATCAAAATTATTTTAATAATAATAAGTCAAGATTTTGGTCTGTGTGTATTAAAAAATCATAAAATTGGAATAATAAAAATTATAATGTCTAGTACAAAGACAACATATATTTTTCACAATTTAGAACTGGAACAAAGATTGAAATAACCAAAGCTTCAAATTGTCTTTGCGTGAACTCCACAACATTCAAAACTTCATCTCCATATCATTTGCATTATTATCATCCTATAAGAAAATAAAATATGATGAAAAATGTGAGTATTGAAGAGTAAAGTGGAGATTTTAAAGTTGTTTCTTCTCATAAAATATTAATATTTTATTATATTTAACCATAAATATTCAAGAAAAATAGTGTTAATAAAAAACGGGTAGGATATGGGTATCCATGGTTTGGGTTATCACTAGACTCATATCCAAATCCATATCCACATCCATTTTTCAACATCCATTTAAAATCTATTTTTCAGCCTCCATATATATTTTTTGGGGTCGGGTAGTGCGGATATTAATCGAGTTGAAAACCCACTGCCATCCTTAAATGGACCCAAATGGCTATTGAAATTCTGATGATTGTATTGCTGCGGTTGAAAAAGTTTATGAATAAAGTGAGCTCGATTTGATTATTGATTTCCACATATGTGTGTTGTTTTTGAAAAAAAATGTAATGAGATTTTACTAACTGACTGTTATAGCATATCACTCTTCCGAGGTACGTACTCGGATATCGCTTAGGATGTTAGGTACATCTCTTGCGAGAGTAGGGTGCTACAACCTAGCATGCCGCCTTATAGATTCGCACTCGGATATCACTCAAGATGTTAGATACGTGTCTTGCAAGGGTAGAATACTACAAAGACTCCAATGCCAGGCCTTCATCAATATTTACAAAATGATATTCTCTCCGTAGCTTTTTTGAGGCCTTAGTCTTTTTTCTCTTTATTCATTTCAGCCCAAAAAAAAAAAAGAAGAATAAAAAGATATCTCCGTATTGTCATCAAAGCACATGTTTTACTGGCACCGAGCGTACAAAGGACGATGGTGCATATGATATGGCATTAAGGTACTTAATTGTCTTCATCTACATAATTGGGGATTCGGGATTTTATTATAATCTTAGTTTAACACTAATTCTACCGTATGCCGACATGCGACTCGAGGTCCAATCAAGGAAGTGTTTTTTAGGCTTATTGTGTGTCCATTTCTTGTCTGTCTTATTGGACAGTGGTGCGGACGTAAGAATATACGGTCCAAAGGGAATCCTTACAGGTCACTCAAATTGTGCAGATGCAAATCAGACTCATCAACGATATACTATGGTATTCTAATTTCTAAACAAGCAGTAACCTTTTATTTTAGTTGTTTTATTTAAGTTTACCCATTAAAAAATCAGTGCTACAAGATTTGTCCACTTCACCATAATTAGTTCAACTTGAAGTTTAATGCATCAGATTGTTAAATTCTTGAGACTGTAGAATTAGAGTCCTTATATATCACATGTCTACATGTGCAAATCAACTTTAGTGAAAAATAAATAGCACTACTAAGTAGTTACACTTATACCTCCCCCAGTGAAAACTATTTTTCTCCAAAACCAATGTTAAATAGTTGGAATTACAGATTGTAATGAGCAATAAAAGAAAATTTGTAGTGCAGGCCAGGCCTGGTCAGGCTCACCTTAGGACAGGCGTATCTGAGCAGTGATTACAGTACTATAATGTACGCTTCAATAAGATCAATGTCCCCGTCAGAGTCTTTTCCTGGTAAATAAGCATTGGCGTGAATCCTGCCATAATGTATGCTTCAATATAATCAATGTCCCCATCAGAGTCTTTTCTTGGTAAATAAGCATTGGCGTGGATCATACTTCACCAACTGCTTCGCTATAATATTCACAGCAACAGACAAATTCTCCATTGCCCGCGAACTATAGTTCTCAGTCTGTCGATGGGCAAGAAACAGCAGTTGGATTGGACTGCCAAGTCTATGTCATCCGCTGGAAGTGAGAGAGACTCTCTCCTATCCAAAGAGGTACTTGCTATCTTCCATTTATGTGTAGTTCTCGTAATAATAACTCATGGCTTTGCCTGTTATGGGGTGTTCTTTTGTGTATGCTATCAAAAGGCTAGATATTCTAAACCTCAATTCTTGATCATATTATCATTGTTACTGTTTGACAATCCTTTCGAATAGGTTTGTTCCTGTTCTGGGTATTCGATAAATTTGAATTTTGCTTAATGAATACGACAATCGCATCTTTTCCATGTCGTTTTGGATGCCTGGTCTAGCAAGGTAAAAGGGCTCTCTTGCTAACTGTGGCGGAAAGTTTTGTTCTTGAGATTTCTTTAATTGTTGTTCTTAGAGGATCATAACTCCTTTTTTTTAATTTCTTTTGGGAGGGAGATGTAGGGATGTTGAGAGTTGCGGGTTGTAGTGGAGTTGATTGATGTTAACGGTGGTCTTCTTCCGTAGCAAGTTCCGCCGCTACTTGCTTCGTGAAACGTATGTCTTGGAAATATCGTAGTTTTGCTTAGTCTTTAGTGCTCATCAGCAGACATTTCTTTTGAATCCTTCAATATCCCAGGCTCAAATTTTTAGTCCAACTCTGATTATGAGTTTCTTGTTCTCTAGGGTCTTCATTAGATAACCAAGTAGAAGTAGTAGTCGATAATTAGACTTTCTGTTCTTCCATGACGGCTTTATATGTCTTTGAATTAAATGAAGGATACAGTTTCATCTTGTCCAAAATAGACAAACTGCATCCAGCTGGCTAATCTGTCATGCGGGTTGCATAGGTACAAGTTATAGCTTTGAGTAACAAGTAGAGGTCTTCATTCTTTTTGTCCTAAAATAGATCAAAGTTGATACTTTTCATTGCATGTAGGCACGCAGGAAAGCAAATGAAGATCAGTCACCTAATGGTCCAACATCAGACCTTGAGGTTGGAGATGGAATAGAGGTGATGACTAGCTTATATGATTCTTCTCTTTGTTCTTAGTTTTGTCTGTCAATAATAGCTGTTTTGAAAGGCTAGCTAATGTCTCTTTGGAAAATTCAGGCAGCAAATGTCGGATTTTGGAGAGTTTTTTCCCTTGTAAGCTGAGAAATTCTCTAGTTTTCATCTGCGGATAGAATCTCAGTGAAAATTTGTTAATGCTTATCAATCTCTTATTTTACAGGCAAAACCTGATGCTGGGAAGCTTATTATTGGCACTATCGCACTATTAATAGCATCTACATCAAGTATTCTGATTGTATATTGCTTAGTCTCTTGTTCTGTGTGCTTATTCTCTTTTTACCTCCTTTAGTGTTAATAATTATTATGAAGTTTTAAAGTTAACTGGCTTCCTATAGATTTTCATTTCCGACATATAATGCAGCCCAAGTTTGGTGGAACCATAATCGACATTGTATCTAGAGATATAAGGACCCCCGAAGAGCAAACTGAAGCTGTGGATGCAGTGAAGAGCACCATATTAGAAATTGTGTTGATAGTTGTTGTAGGGTATGGCCAAGCTTCCAGCGTCCAAGCTTAACTGCAAGAATGAAAACAATGCATATACTTTCAACCACTTATTCCTTGTTTCTATTATGTGAACAAGAAAGTTCTTCTTTTGCTAATAAAGTTTCCATCTTTTGATGCAACAATGGAACAAATTGTATTTGTCTAGTTTCTTTTAGTCCTTCTTGTCATCAATAATTTGAAAAAGAAATGTTTTAGATTTGTGCTGCAACTTATTGCTTGTTGTTTCCTGTAACATGAAATTTATGCCTTTCAACCTCCATTTTTCTGGTTTGCCCCAGTAACATAGAACTGTTGCATGGCTATTCTCTCAATCTTGAACCATTTCCCCCATAATATCAGTCCCAACAAACATAGTGATATCCAGTTCCTTCTTTAAAGAATAGTGACAAGAGTGGTTTATTTGATAGGTTACAGCATCGCCATTGCCTCATAGAGTAGAAGCATTTATTTTGTCAACATTTTCTCCCATAAGAATATTACTAACCATAAATAACTTGCGGTAGGTCTCTATGCACTGCTCTTCGAGCATGGTTGTTTGCCTCTGCTAGTGAAAGGGTTGTTGCTCGTTTGAGAAAGGACTTATTCAGCCATCTTGTCAATCAGGTGATGCTACATAATTGCTGCATGTAATAAACCAGAAAGAGATGTTCTATTTGAGATGTTCTATTTGATTTCTCATCTACTAAATTGTTAACTCTGAAGGTTTTTTCTTAGAACTCTAAGCATTGCGTCAGTAACTAGCTAAACAATGTTATTGATACCCTAGTCATGTACAAATTTGAATAGAAGACATCAGCATTCTTTTTCTCAATAATGCTTGCTGTGACGTCAGGATTTATCAGTGCTGTATATTGCAACTGTTTTACAGGAAATAGCCTTCTTTGATGTTACTCGAACAGGGGAACTTCTCAGCAGGCTGTCAGAGGACACGCAGGTCATAAAAAATGCAGCAACAACCAATCTTTCTGAGGCACTCCGTAATGTAACAACTGCAATAATTGGTGTTGTCTTCATGTCCTCCTCGTCATGGAAGTTAACATGTACATGATTTGTTGCAGATGAAGTATCTGATTTTATGTTCTTCCGTAGAAATTTCTTCTCACAATGTTCTTTTTGCTTGCTTAGTGCTATCATTGGCTGTAGTTCCTGTCATCTCTGTAGCTGTAAGAAGATTTGGGCGTTATCTTCGCGAACTTTCACATGCAACTCAAGCTGCTGCTGCTGTAGCTGCATCAATAGCTGAGGTTTGTCAGTCGATTTAGGTTTCCTTTCTTTTTTTATTTTTATTTTAGTTTTAGATATCAGGAACCAGCAATCATGCAACTGACTTGATTGTTCCATTTTCTTTCAGTGGTAAGATATGCCATTTGCTAGTGGAGTACATTACAGCACAATTTAGTCTTTTATGTTTCTTATATATTTGATAGTTCTAAGTAATGAAAATGAATCGTGAATTATTTTGTGATCCAGTATTTCATTTTTTAGGTAAATCCTTTTTGCCTTATAGGAGATGCATCTTTTGTACAGAGACATAAAAGCGTAAATTTTCAGCTGATGATATATTCCTTGGCTAAAATTTATATTCAGGAATCATTTGGAGCTATTCGTACAGTAAGGTCTTTTGCTCAAGAAAGCTATGCAATTTCAAATTATTCAGAAAAAGTTGATGAGACACTGAAACTGGGTCTCAGACAAGCTGTGAGTCTTGTTCTTCTCCTCTTCTTTCCATCTTCTATATGATGGGAGTGCACAAGTAGGTTCCTGAGATATACTGTTCTTTAATGCAGAGAGTAGTTGGTCTCTTTTCTGGAGGACTGAATGCTGCATCCACCTTGTCTGTTATCGCCGTGGTAGTTTATGGGGCATACTTGACGATAACAGGCTCTATGACTGCAGGCTCTCTTACATCCTTCATTCTTTATAGCCTCACAGGTACTCCATTGTTGCTACTTGTAATGGATACTGAAACTGATCATAAAAGAGAAAAATGAGTTAGCTTTTAGATATTTTGGCTATGAAAAGGTACATAATAATATGAAGGCGTGGACATGTTTGATTGTTCACACAAATACCTGCAAAGTGTAAAGACATACAAAATATATGGGGCATAGTTGATTTATGCACACATTACATGCACAAAACCATTTTATCCTTCTACCTCAAACAGATTGTTAAACCAATTTGGTGGCAAAAACTAGCTTGTTTTGAATGCCACTGATGCACAGTCAGTCATTGATTGATTTGGAAAGATACTTGCAGTATTACTAATTCTGGTCAATCCTTCTGCCTGCAGTTGGCTCCTCAGTGTCTTCTTTATCAGGTTTGTATACAACTGCAATGAAGGCAGCTGGTGCCAGTAGGAGAGTTTTCCAGCTGTTGGATCGCATCTCAAGTATGCCAAGATCAGGACATAAGTGCCCTTTGGGGTAAGTAATTTCCCTTTCCCTTTATATGAGATGCTGAAAGGTTTGTAATCAGTGAAATTTTAATTCCTGTGCTTATCTGAAAGGGTATAGAAAAATACTACGCTTTCCATTTCGAGATGAACATATGCCAAAATTTATTTTGCTTCTTTAGTGCAATTGATTCCAAGATCCTTGTAATGCCCTTTATTAACAGTGACCCAGATGGAGATGTTGAGTTGAATGACGTCTGGTTTGCTTATCCTTCTCGCCCAGGCCATATGGTGCTAAAGGTAAAGTTTTATTTAATTACTTGAGAAACATGCTAAACATGTGCTGCTCTATTTTGCTCGCACTATTAAAGTCCAACATCAGTCTTACAGGACCCCTGTGGTAGTAGGCTGTGGGATGTGCCAGTTTAATACACCAGAAAGTAACTATAGAAGCCCGTGGATAAGTCAGGAAAATGAATTAGTTTCAAGTAATGCGTTATGGCTCATTTGCAAACTTACTAATCCAAAAAATAGTTTAGAATATAATGTTGTTTCAGTATGTGTCTTCCCTAGTACTTGTTCAACATGAGTATGAAAAGCATTCAGATAATCTAAGACTAATCATCTCAAAAAAATAATTTCTGAACCTCAGGGTATCACGTTGAAGCTAAGCCCTGGATCAAAGATTGCACTGGTTGGTCCAAGCGGTGGTGGCAAAGTAATTTCTTGCAATGCCTTGCTCTCTTTTTCTCTATGTTCTCATTTTACTATTCTTTTATTTTTCGGCCATATGAGCCTCGACAAATTTAACAGTAGTATTACATGAGTTGTGCCATTTTTTCCTGGAAATCTTGCAGAGCACTATAGCAAACTTGATTGAGCGATTTTATGATCCAATCAAAGGAGAAATTTTGCTAAATGGAGTTCCACTAGTTGAAATATCACACGAGTATCTTCACAGAAAGGTATTCTAACCTCATCTTTTTTCAAATGATGTGATTTTCACCCTTTAGGCATGCTTTTGAAGATTTTACGGCCCTTAAGAAACAGGATGGAAACTCACTTACCTTCCAAAAGTAAAAACCGTCATTTTGCAAACTTGAAACTCACTCATCTCCTAATCCTCCCTATTCTTTTTTTGGTCCACTGTATCAACATCTAGATTCTTGAAGGCAGCACCATCGGTATAGATTTATTCACTAGATAACTAGCTTTCCTTTTTCTTCTTCTGAAATGCAGGTCAGTATAGTAAGCCAGGAGCCAGTTCTATTCAATTGCTCTGTTGAAGAGAACATTGCATATGGGTTCAATGGGAAAGCCAGCTCCGCCAATATAGAAGCTGCAACAGTAAGTTTTTTATTGTCTTATTCTTTTATTTTCGTCACAAAGTCATCACTCAGGTTTTTAGTTGTGCGTATACTTACAAAAAAACAACATTGCAGAAAATGGCTAATGCCCACGACTTTATAGACAAATTTCCTGAAAAATATAACACAGTTGTTGGAGAACGTGGGCTGAGACTGTCAGGAGGCCAGAAACAAAGGGTGGCAATAGCAAGAGCATTATTGATGAATCCAAAAGTTTTGCTGTTGGATGAAGCCACGAGTGCTTTGGATGCTGAGAGTGAATACCTCGTTCAGGTTTGATTGGCATTATCTATCAAGTTACAATTTGGTCTCTTGGACACAATTAATTCATTTGCATTATCAAGTCATGGCAGCATCCTGATATTCCTTGCTTGAAAAAAAACGGAGCAATAGCCAATTTATTCTCCCTTGTAAAGTTATACAAATGTCTGCAATATTTCATTATGACCCAAGTTTGTGTCTTTTTAGTATACATAGAAAGAGCATGAGTATTCTCCCACGATCTTACCAGTGTAGATTTCCATTGTGTTTCATTTCGATTGTTGATTCTTAGTTGATCATTGCCTTTACAAGCAGTAATAGAGAAACTCAAGGGGTTGAAAACTGTGTAAACCATAACAAGATTAGATGGTATCATAGTTTGGGCATCTTTTATTCATTTACAACAGCCGGACTATTAGATCTCTACTCTTATCTAGAGTTAAAAATTTTAGTGTCGGGTTATTTGTTCTAAGCTGTCGGTAGATACGATCGATAGCAACTTGTGTGTATTACACTGGCAATATAAAACCGAGATTTATATTGCAGGGATTTTACCAGATATAACGACTATCTTTTCCCCCAGTTTTTTCTTTTGTTACAGGCGTCCTTTGCATTATATCTGACTCAAACCAATTTGTCTTTGTTTTATAGGATGCCATGGATTCTCTAATGAGAGGCAGGACTGTTCTAGTTATAGCACACAGGCTCTCCACAGTGAAAAGTGCGGATACAGTAGCAGTCATATCTGATGGTCAGATTGCTGAAAGCGGTACTCATGAAGAGCTGCTAAGCAAGGATGGTATCTACACGGCATTGGTAAGAAGACAATTGTCAGAAGACAACCACAAAGGTCAAGAGTAACCCTGAACTGAGGTTCTTGTCGTCTAAATAAAATGTAGGTGAATGTATTTCTATTTCTGACATTCTCTCCCTAAGTAGGCATTTAAAAGAAAGAGTGCAGGGGCGATTTTGAAAGAAGAAACGCCTACTTTAAAAAAAAAAATATTGCACATTTTCACATGATTTCCAGAAGGTGGCTCCCACGCCATGGTCAACTTAAAGAAACCTTGAAGTCAGGCATCAGAATAAATAACAGTAAAATACAGAGAAGCTTGTCTTCCCAATCCATCCATTGGACTATTTCAAGACGAAGGGACATCCTGACAGTAGGCGTCTATCATGTATCCAATTCCATCACCCCATGGTCCCCTTAACAAGTCACATTGCCTTCATAATAAAAATTCACCATAAAGAAAACTTGAGGATAAGAATGGATAAGGGGAGTGATATAGTCATATTCCCTATTTATACTATCAATACAATTCAAAAGCAACAAAGTCAACAGAATAAACAACTAATTCATTTTGGGAAGAAAATATGAAAACTTTAATTGATTTAACAATTTTCCTCATTAAGGTAATGTCCAAGGCATGACGTCTCTTTTTCGTTGAACGAAATGCCAATAACTAATAGTGTTACGCGAGCCTGCTTTATATCGTAGTAAGAGACGCTTTTCATCATATAACTAGTAATGCTGGACTTGACTTGGTCTTAATTAACATGAACAACATATAACAAATCTGTGATCAAAGTGATGTACTACGAAATACGTGCTATGACGTACATCTAACCGTTATTTCAGATCTCATAGTATTTCTTGGATCCAATCAGCAAAACCATTTTGTTTAAATACGCATATAGTTAAATGCATATATTTCCAGACTAAGGTATTTGTTAAATTGTCCTCGTACATTTAAACTTTGATGAATGCCAACAGAAATCTATCCGTTAATGTAGCAGCTCAGCGTCACCTTAATTAGCTATTTCCCCATTAAACGAAAGGCGAGATGGAGAACTCTTAACGAATCACTAAACCTTGCATTGTCTGTGTGCCATCTTCCGTTAGCTTATTAGCTTGGATAGTGCTGATGACACTCGCAACATTACCCTGTAGAACATACAAGAAAGCCAACTTCTCAACCTCAGTTAAAGTAAATGTTGATCTTAATCAATAAGGGCCCACTTCTCCCAAATATTAGCGTTGAGCTGTTTATTAAGTAGATTTCAATTGTAAAAGCAAAAAACTCTAGCTCGGTGAACTTGGATGTAGAAAATGACAAGGATGGTGTGACTATTCTTACCCTCCAGGTAGCTAACTTGTCTCTAAGTGCCTGCCATTGATGCTGGCCAAAAACTCGTTCACTAGAGCAACTGCATTAAACACAAATCGTCCAATTGTAGGACTCACATTTGAAAATTTTATCAGGATTAAAAGACACATAAGCGTAGGGGGTCGATAGGAGAAATTACCTCACAAGCACAGCTTGATTCATCTGATCCATCCTACACTTGATTAACTTGGAAGTTATTGCCTTTACAACCCATAACTCTATCTCATCATCATTAATCTGCCAAGACACTTGAATGAGTACCATCCAACTGTCACAAGTATCTTATACGAACAGAATAGTAGACCCACATACCCGAAGAGTGTCCTTGATGAGGGCATATGGGACACGACCAGATCCATTTGAGGCAAGATCCACCAATGACATTAATCTCATCTTTGCTATGCAATCTTCGTGAACAAGACCTATGCCACACAAAAAGAATAGGATAAAAGAATACATCACATCAAAGGTCTAGCTCATATAAGAACCTAATACTTTAAACCATGTTGGTAACAAGCCTTACCATAACTTTTAAGTAATGCAGAATTTGCAGCCTGAAACTCCAGATAAGCATCCAACCTTTGAGTCAGAAATATCTTCAGAAGCTGATATGCCAGTGAATATTGTGCATCCTTTTCCAGTTGAGCTATAGCAGGCATATCTAGAAGATCACACTGCAAGAGAGACACTCAAATTAACATTCAATCATCCAATTCAGGGAATAAACAACACCGTTAAAAGGCAGCTATTCCATGCAAACTGTAAGAATCCAGGATCAGAGGAATAAATACACAAAGCCATGAAGTCCTAAAGTGCACAAAATACAGTTAACATCACACCCATTTGCATGAAAAAAGGATCAGGAGATGGAAATGATCATCAACCAAATCATAGGAAGAATCAATGAGGAAAGGTTATAACAAATGCAGGAATTGAAATGACAAAGATTCTGAATTCTTTAATGCTTTTATGAACCAAAAAGAAAAACAAACTGCGACCAGCATTCATATTCTACTTTTTAGGTATTACTATGAGGTAAAAAAAGCTAAGAGAGTCAATAAATAGTCGGAAATGATGGAGCACAGCACAATTCATTACTGATTCTCAATCAAAATTGTCTAAACTTTCAAGTTGTTCAAGCCTTTACCACTTAAAGCAATGCCTTCCTTGCTCCCATTAGAGATTAGAAAAATTTAGGAAAAACATGATGATTCAACTTCAAGTAAATAGCCAGCGCAAGCTTAACTATACCTGAAAGATGTCAGGTGCCCTAACAAATTCGATAATTGTGCGGACAGCTTCCTCCTTGGCTTCACCCAATGTGTATGCATCAACACTAGAGAAAGTAGCCAAATGTTTTGTCCGGAATTTGAAAGCATCCTTCACTGAACTGCAATCACAAAAGAGTAATCATAACAAAGGAATTGTGAAAATGGCACTTGTATGGATGAATAAATAACTTGGCTTTGAGCTTGTTAAGAAGTACGTCAATACCTCTTACTCTCTTTCAATATATTAGATACGGTGAGGTAAAGCTCTCTTTGATCCCTCACCTCGAGATTCCACTCTTTCAAGAAGCTATCCAGCTTTTTTATAGATGGTATTACAAGCTCAGTCACCTTTCCATTCACAGCCAAGTCTAAGGCTTTCATATACACATAGAACCGGCTATAGGCATTCTCCAGTAGATTGTACAGGTTGAATAAACTGATAAAAAAGGCAAGTATAAGATAATGCCAAAAGAAATCATAAATAAACTGAACTCATCAGTCAAATTACATCTTTAAGCGCAATGCCGGTTTGTCAGTTGGCTGTTGAATGATTTTTGCACACATAAGTTTAGCCATCTCAAGTACTTCATCCAGATTTTCAGACTTGGTTACAAGGTTGCAGATAACAGTGAAGATGCACTCAATATCTGCGTTAAGACACAATAAAAAGGTTCATTATGTTTATTCATGAAACAGAATAGGCAACTAGATAAACTGGTATAGCATCACCATATTATTCCTTACTAGAAAGATTATCTAGACAAAAGAAAATATTTTAATACAGTATATGCTTCATGTACTAATGAAAAGAGCATTTATAACTGATATCAAGGGCTACATTCTTGCTCTAACATCACTTTTTCACAACAATATTGGAAATCTACAACCTTTATCTGTTACAACATGGTTAAATCATATAATAAATTAAACTTTTTCCTTAAAATGTTTCAAAATCGTATTGAAAGTCTTTCAACCTTTCTCTGAAAACTTGGAGCTGGAGAATATCAAATCAGCTGAAGTGAGCATCAAGGATGTCAAATCCAGCCATCTGCCCACCACCATACATTCTTGGGCTTCCACACAAAGGCTGGCAACTTGTTGCTCCGCAACCTGCATGGCAAAGCAAGCAACAGTGAAACAATGCTGCATGGAACAAATTCACCAAAATAATTTCCAAATTTAGCCAGTAAACCATCTACTATAATGACAATTAATCAAGCATGTAAACTTTTTCTGCTCCAACAATAAAGTATTTATCAGTATCGTTCAAAATCAGTTTTAGCCTAGAAAATTTATTCGTTACGAAAAAGGCAACAATTTATCAAATTCATTAGCAATACAATAAGCAATACATGACAAAACAAGACCATAACAAAGAGTTAACCAAACAACATTCACAACTAACCAGCTAATCATCACTTGCAACGAAATTAATCCCAAAATCTATCTCCTAACCTCCAACAAGCAGAAAATTTCCCAACTTTCTCCCAAAAAAACCACCCAACGACAGAGAGGACCATTCAATTATTAGAAAGGGAACAACTTTAACAAAATCCAAAATAAACCCATATATACCCAATCCATCCAATCCCCAAAAAACCCACAGAGCCACCAATTAATAGAAGACCTTCATCCATTAAACTCTCCTAACCAAAAACTAGTACTGAGGTATATTTTACATACCTCGGGACCAGCGTCGGCCCAGGACAGCTCGGCGGTGAGGCGGACTACGGAGAGGGCAGGATCTTCCTCAGAGGTGGGGACGATGGTCGCCATGCTTGGACTATAAAGCTCTCTGCAGTGGCTGAAAATTTGGATTGTTTTTGTATTTGGTTGCAAAGAGGGGAAGTGTGTGTACCTGTGTGATAAAACACAAAACCCTAGTGCAGCACCAGCGGGATTTGCAGTCGAAACAGTAGCGAAGGTGAAAGGTTGGATCTTTTCCTTTAGGGCCTGTTAAGCTTAAACAATGGAACGTAACGTAAAGTGACAAAAGGAGCGAGAATGATTAATAAAATAATAATGAAATGAAATAAAATACACTGGAAAGTTATTCGGCGAGAACGAAAGCGTTTGTAATATAATTACCAAAAAAAAAAAGCGTTTGTAATATAACGCAGTAAAATATTATTTAGAAAATAAATTAAAATAAAATGTAACGTAGAATAAATAATTATTATATCTTTTATATTAAAATCATTGTTTCGAGAAGTTTGTTATTTTATTATTAATTATATGTAATTTATTATTAATTATATAAAAAATATTGTTATTAATTATTTTATATATTTTATTTTATTTTATATGATTTATTTTTAAAAATAATGTATTTATATAAAAATATATACAAATAATTAAAGAATAATTTTTTATATATTTTTTATTATTATTAATAAAAATTTTATTAAATTTTTTATTATATTATTAATTTATACAATTTATTATTAATTATATAAAAATATTATTATTAATTATTTATTTTATTTTATTTTATCTTATTCTATGTGATTTATATAAAAAAATAATTTATTTTTATTTTTATTTTTATTTTTATTTTTATAGAAATATATACAAACAATTAAAGAATAATTTTAAATATGCTTTCTATTTTTATTAATAAAAATTTTATTTATTTATTATTTACATTAATTATATACAATTTATTATTAAGTATATAAAATATTATTATTAATTAATTATTTTATTTTATTTTATTTTAGTTTATTCTATTTTATGTGATTTATATTTAAAAATAATTTATTTTTATTTAGAAAAACAATAATAATTTTTAATATATTTTTTATTAATAAAAAATAAAATATTTATTTGCAAATTATTTTTTAATTGCTTTTATATATTTCTATAGAAATATAAATAAATAAATTATTTTCAAATATAAAATTTTTATTTTATTAATAAATATATAAATTATTATTATTATAAAAAATATTATTAATTATTGAGGGCATATTAGGTAGTATGTATTTATTAGTTTACGTTGTTGGACCCCAAACCTGTTTTATTTATTTTGAGGCATGTTTTGAATTTTTGAAGTCTTATTAGATCAGTAATTGGATTTGAATTTATGCTAAGGTTTAGAATTTAAATTAAGTATGGACTAGGTATTAAAGTTTGGCTTAAAATAGGATTAAATTGGATAAGTGAAAAAGAGGGGTAATTTTGGAAGATCACTTAGGTTTAAGAGTTTAAGGCTTAAATGAAAGGGACATTTTGGACATTGTGCTAGTAATAAGAATAAAAAGGGGGAAAAAGAAGGAAAATAAAAGAAGAAGAGAAGAGGGTTGTCGTGGGTGTTAGAGAAGAAGAGAAGAAAACTTAGGTTTTGCTATTTTTTTGAAGATCTGAAGCATTCCAAGTAAGTATTTCCGTTTCTTTGCTTTAGATTGGTTGATTGAACCTTGTTTAGTGATGATTTACAACTGAAATAAGGATTAAATGCGTTTGGATTGAAATCTGAGAATGTGAGTGTCGATTTTTCTAGGGTTAGAGATTTTGCTATGTTTGTGGACGTTTTAGGCTTGAAATGAGTTTAGAAATGCTGTAGGAGTGAGGATCTAAGGTTAGAGTAAGTTTTGTTTGAGATTTGGGAAGGTTTCTGTCGAAAATCTGCAGAAATCTGGGTTCTGCGTTCGATCGTCGCGACGAACTCAAGAACTCATCGGGCACGTCGCGACGTGTTAATTCATTTAAATTAATTCTTCGTCGTGTCGTGCGTCGCGACGCGTCCGGGTGTTAGTCGCGATGTGTACGGCCTTTTTGTCGCAACGAGCGTTCGTCTCGACAAATGCAGTATTTTCGTCGCGACGAGGGGCCAATATCCAGCAAAGTATTTTAGCATGTTGGAGAGTATGGATTCTTATTTGATTATGCTTGGTTTGTTATAGGAAACTAAGAAGAGCCGATCAAAGAGTAAGAGGCCGGACAACGCTGAGTTCGGATTATCGGACGACTATAGGTGGGTAATATGTTTATATTTATCGTGTGATTGGGCAATTCTTGCCTATGTGTGAAT